>KK118835.1:69075-86495 GCA_000611955.2 Stegodyphus mimosarum | reverse complement strand
GAAAGAGGGGGTGGGAGATCATCAAATCCTTCCACCTGGCGTGCTCTCCTTCAAACTTGGGGACGGAACTGAGCAAAGTCGTTTTGTCACCTGTATAGCGTCCAAAGCGCTTGCCAACTACAGGTGCAATCTTGACTTCTTGCTAAAAACAATTTCGTGGGCTTGCTCTGATTTCAGGCAAGCGAGATTAATCACAACAAACACGACGATAGCAACATACAAACTTTAGTCAATGAACACATAATTAGGATTATAGAGTCCAACATCGTAAACTTTTCAATGCAAAATATTTTGTTAAAGCTAGAATCTTTAGGAAAGAGTAACTAAGATTAATCTCCAAGAAGTAAGGATGCTCATTCGAAAGAGATGGTACACTGATACTAGACCAGAGATTAAACCACAATTTCATAAAAGGAGGTATTATTTTTCGAACCACGTAGTAGAGGATTGCATGAACAAGATGACGAGAGGGAAGGTGTCACGTTTGCTGAATGCCTCAATAATTTTCCAGAAGCATAAACTGAGATTCACAAAATGAAATTCTCGATAGTCAACCATTGAAAAATTACATAGAGGTCAGAAAGCCGATGTCTTATCAAGTGGTTCTGAATTGTTTTTTGAAAAATAAAAAGAATCAACTGCACCATTAACAGAAGATGCAAAAATAGAGGTTGTTTTTGCACACATCCAAAACACGTGTCCAAAAACTCATAAGATAAAATTTATATTTCCCTACTGTTGACAAAAATCATTGTGATAAGAAAGTGGATATGGAATCATCCAGTTTTGCAGCAGAAGAGACCATGGGAGAAAAAAAAGATGGTTAAAGCCACCTCTGGTTGAAGCATATAAATATTCAACAAGCCCCCGAAAAAAATCTGGTGTTTGATAGTGGATTGGTTTTAGCGCATTGCAACAGCATTTGCTTTATTTTAAAATCAGTAGTCTAAAAGGCGAAAATATGTGGAGTAATGTTGGAAATTGTTTCTAAAAGTAAATTTATTTGTTCGACCTGAAAACATGTAGTTAATTTGTAACCCGAAAATGTTAGAAAATATTATATACGTATACTGCAGGGTGTCTCAAAAGCCAAACTTAACATACTGGTCTGTCATACCATGAAAAGCAAGATTTACATAGGAATTCGTGTCCAAAACTGCGAACGGCGACTACTAGAGGACAATGTTCGCAGACGTAGAGGGTAAGAAAGAAAAGAAGTCAAAAGAGGTGTTAATTTAAATTTTATGAAAGAACATGGTTAAATCATAGAAGATGCTCAAAATTCCTTCCATTCGCCACAATGCATGCTTCACAACTTCGACGCATAGATTCACGGACCCGTTCAAAGTGGGCAGGTGCGTCACAGACACTTGCCGTCGCTTCCATTGTCCTGGCGACGAGATACATGCTCAATGTCCCTGCCGTCTCACAGACCATGGACTTCATGTATTCCCATAGGTAGAAAGAAATCCAAGGGAATCAGTTTGAGGAATCGCGGTGGCCATGCGACTGGCCCGCCTCTGCGAATCCAACGATCAAGATATATACTATCGAGGTATTCTCTCACAGTGCTGCTAAAATGTTCAGACGCTCCACCATGCTGAAACCAGATGCTTTGATGTGAAACTGCTGGAACGTCAACCATCAGATCTGGCAACACTCTTTGTAAAAAACTGCAATATATCTTCCCGTCGAGGCGTTGAGGCAGTAGATAAGGGTCAATTAGCATGTCACCGATAATAACAGCTCAGACGTTTATGGTACAACGTTGTTTCCTCACTCCTGGCTCACGCAATCTTCGATGGAATTGTCTAAACAAAGAACGATCTGGCTGACTTCTGTTTGGGAAGGTCTCAAGCACATGTGTGCCTTGGCTCGTCCATTTCCAGCCACAACACCATACACGTAAAGCATATGGATAAGTTTTGAGTTAGTAAACTTATTCAACCTTCACCTACAACGTCCTCACCTGAAATGATCACGCTTCCCACTCTCCCATAAGCCTGCGAACATTGCCCTCTAGCGGTTGTCGTTAGCATTTTCGGACACAAATTCCTTTGTAAATCTTCTTTATCATGGTATGACAGAAGAGCATGTTAGGTTTGACAACGATCTTTTGAGACACACTGTATATACGTACAAAATACCCAAAACTTCTCTGAAATTTGACCCGTGCTTAATGATGGAGCAGCCACCATCGCTTACCGCTATGGCGGGGTGGCCTGATTCAATTTAAAAAACAGATTAAATTTCTAGCTTTTCCGAAGAGCAGCACTTTTGGAACTGGTTTTTTACCAGGCCTTGTGGAAGAGAGATCAAAGATCTTGGGTTTTGTGTTGAAGCAAAATTTGCCAAACCATGTGAATGAAAAACGCATGGCTGCGCAATATCACGTAATACAATAATACAAATATTGTTAAAATATTTCATTAAAGGCATTTTAACACTTCTGAGTTAGATTAATTAAATGACGTTAACACATTGCTGATCTCTGAAAGAAGTGATGGTGAGATAATACCAGGAATGAAGCCAATTGTACTGTAAGTATGTGTCGTGTTTTGAAGGATGGTACGATTAAAACACATAGATGGTGAGATTAAGAGCATTATTACTTACAGAGTTGTAAATTACGAAATACTCAATACTTGGTGCAAAGAACATATTTAAATAGCTTTTACCCGTTACACGGAGATACTGCGCGCAAGAGATTATATCTGAGTGGTATTTCACTCAGAAGAGAGTCATCTGTAAATATGAGGCGATGCTAGAGTCGTGTTTCACATGTTACCTTCTTTCATCATGCAAATGCATATGCCTGTATTGTAGAATCTATAATACCAAGCAACAGATTAAAGATATTTCGCTGCTACAAATGATGTTTGTTACAATTTCAAATACTACACGGTTCCCAAAATTTCCTAAAATATTCTTTATTTCTCTGCTGCGCTATTACAGTTTTGGTTTAAATAATAAGTTTTGGCAATGAACAAATGAAGAAATTAAACATAATAATTAACATATATAACCAATAATTTATCGCTGACTGCAATTTCGATTAGTTTAATTGATTAAGGCATAGCAATTCAAGAGTTATCTGCCTATGGGAAGGGAAGCCTTCGTAGAGGATTTATTAAGGAAACCTGGTTCCTATCCAAGCTACACATGAAGAAAAAGACAAAAAATACCATTCAGCCAGCCCGTTTGCCGAGATTCGAACCCCAGTCCAACTATCAGTGCTCGGAGACTCTGGTGATCGGCCGGGGCTTGGCCGGCTTTATTTCTTTGCAAATCAGTTCAACTTCACCAAAACTTCTGATTTTACCGTAGCGAATGCACAGAAGCAGTACTTTACGCAGAAGTTGGAAAGAAGAGAGCTGAGAGTTCAGTACAGGTTTTTCTACATCTCATGTGAGATCTGAACTGCATTTGGTGTTTTAGGTTTTCCCGCATTATAAAATTTTTAATGAAAATTGAATTTTTATTTATCTTTACTCTGCCGCGAAGTGAGAACTGAGTTGACTGAATGAGAAATGCATCCCTAACGAAATTAGAGGAAATAAAGTTAAATGAAGTGCAGCAAAAATTTGCATGGTTTAAGTAGGCTATACAAGGAAGTCATGTGAGGTTCAAATCAGATATTTTGTTTATAGGATGAGTAGAGGAAGTGGTTGGGGCAAAACGACAACAAACCGTTTACAAAAAATACTTGAGTGAAATTCCTAATACAGTACGCTTCGAAATCAGTGCATCCAGGTAGGTAAGATAATAGCCGAGTTCAAACTTCAGAAGTACAGTGAGTATTTTCATCCTATTCACATCGAAAAGTATAATCTGTCGTCATTCACGAGGTTGTTCCATAGAATAAATGTGTCATCATCAATACCATTCCCGAAATCACAAAAAAATTTTTTATAAAATCCGAAATAATGCAAATAAATATTATTGGTAACGGAAGGGACTATATTGTTTGTAGTAAGACCTTCTGCGTGCTGATAAAACTTTATACTTAAACTGCAATTCGTTTAAGCTTAAAGTACTCTAGTGCACCAGATACAAGAACCAGATAACAAGAAAAAGACTAAGTTTTGGAGTCAATCGATTGAATATTTTTTTTTGTCTAAACAAGAGATATATTTATGTTACGTTGTTAACAACCTCTGCTTAATGGTAGGAGGTATGTTTCTAAAGATTTTCCATTGTTTTCAGTTATCTGATTGATATAGCATTGACAGTAATCTACTGAATAAACCAGTTAATAAAGCAATGAAATTAATCAATGCTTCTTAATCGGCCTTTTAATCCGCATACATATCGTAATTACTGAATCTTACAAGCCAGAAAGTTACTGTAATTGCAGAAATTTATATGCATCATGAGTTACAAATTAGCTATACCAAATATATTTCAGTATTGCTTCACCCAAAATGATATTGCTACGGATTTTGTATTTAGTTAGCTATTTTTGGTAGAATTATAATTAAAATTGTTTTATTTTCTCGTGCAATGCAGCGCGTGACGAAATTTCGCCGGAAAAGTAAAAATACAAGAGCACGTGCATTTATCATTTAATAAATAGATATCTCGTAGTTGTACTCTTTTGCTTTCCAGAAACCCCGAGAAAGTAAAAATTACCAGAATGTTCTCGTGCATGATTAAAAAGCTTTAAAACAGACCGGAGAGAAACATCTCAGTTCAGTTCTTTTATTCATTTTTGTTGCTGATTCTCGGTGAGAACGGATTACCTTTCATGCGCTTTGAATTGTGTTCTAGTTAACGTTTTAGTAGTTTAAAATATAACTACTATGTAATATTATGATATTATTCAAATATCTGCGAGAAAAAAGTTCAGCATTTTGTTTTATTTCTTGAGATAAGAATAAATTTTATTAACTTTTCATCAGACTTGTGCATTCAATCTGTTACGAACCCGTACACACACAACAACTAGAACTACTAATAGCAAAAACAGAACTAGAACAGTAATAAACAGTAAACTAGAACTACTAATAGCAAAAACAGAAAAACTTAGAAATTAGCTTTTTTCTGTTATTTTTGTCCCTAAAAATCTCCCAATAAGTCATTTCCTAACACTAGTATTTTAGAATCTTCTCAAGTGAAGAACTGTATCCCATACGGTTAAAAATAAAATGGCCAAATGATTTATAATATTGAACAATAAAGTGACCAAATGACATATAATATTAAACTAATCAATGTAAGTGAGGAAATATTAAAATAAGCGAGAAAAATATTTTCTAAAAATAACGGTGTCTGATTTATAGAAATACGTCTTCAGCTGTTCTTGAAGTTGTAACATTTATTTCTCTTTTTTTTTTTATCCCTAAAAATTTAGGTATTTTATTTATTTTATGTAAAATTCCAGCATACAAAAAAACGTTTTTCGTTTCTCTGCAATCTATGAGCTGAAACAGAAGTTCAAAGAAAATATTTTCTTTTATGGGATGCAGTTATTTCTTCTAGAACTATTCCAAATTCTGTATTTCCTTTTTCGGGAACACGTTTTGATCATTTCGGTTATTCATTTTCTCTGTTTTCTTCTTGCCGTAAAAATTTCAGCTAGAAAGGCTTTGCTACAAAAAAGAATGAGTATACTTGGAGTACAATGGAGACTTTTGTTGAAAGCATTTATCGTTAAAACTTTTCTGCTTGGAAGCACGCTAATTAACAGATTTCTATAGACATCATCATTTGCAGAAAACTGAAAAGTTGTTGCTTTTTGCAAAATGTGTTTAAGAATATAGCACGCACTTAATATCGATAAAATTTGATTTAAGTCTTCTTTATAATGGTTTTCACATATTAGTCTCTTAGAATAATATCGGTTTTGTTACCACAGTGTAAAACACATAGAAATAGTACATAATATGTAAATGATAACTACAAAATTATAAGTTCGTGACTTTACAATGTGTAAAGGATTCTCGCAGTCTTTGTGTATTCCTTTAGAGTATAAGAAGTTAACATATATAGCCAGTACTGGAAGGTCCATGGTTCGAAACTTGATGAGGGCACACGTGACTTTTATTATACACGTAACTTTTATTATACACGTGACTCATGCTTCTTGGGCCGAAATATCACATGGTATATTCACAAACGATAATTCGTCACTATTTGTACCTAGTCGGCTGAGTTCGTGACTCTGGCTTTTACAGTTCCCCTCCCATTTTCTATTTTATTTTATTTTTCTTAATTTCATCACTCACTTTCCCTCTCAAAGACAGACCTTGGGGAATTTGATCTAAGGCGCTAAGAAATAATTTTAGTCGTCGACGGGACTTAAGCAGGACAACAAGCAGTTTTCCCAAGCGGACTGACGGAGAAAAGAAAGAAAGAAAAGAAAATGGGGAAAAACTTAAGAATTTTGACCCATTATTCCGTTTGTTCTCTCATAGAATAAGTGTTTAGCACACCACTAGAAGACTCAGTTTCGAATCCAGCCAAAATATTTTTTCTTCTTTCCTGGTCTGAAATGTCTAATGGTTTCTGCATGTGTAATCGTTGACAAATCATTTCGATTTAAAAAAACAATATTAGCCATGACAAGCATCTTCGAGATTGTACGAGATACTAGACCTGTCAGAGAAAAATACTCGACATGACCGAGTGGATTAGACTGATGAAAACTAGGTTAAACCTCCAGCGAACAGACTAATGGTAGCACCGTTTTCGTTTTTTTCCACACGTGCAATATAAGTATCAACCTGTCTTCCTCAGAAAATCACCCACGAAGGTATGTCTCTCTCTTAGGCAGATATCTACAGCGTGCTTCGCGGTAATCATACCATCCACTCTCATTTCATACAGATGTTAGAATGTTCTTCACGAGACTCTATGCATAATCTGTATTCTACCTGTGCCATGGAACAAATACGCGATTCCTGGCAATTTACAGAAACTGGAATCATTAAAGCAAAAGCATGAAAGGGAAAATATAATGTATATTGTGAACGAAGAGCGGCGATTTTGTTTCGATGACCGGAAAAGTGGCGGTTACTATGCTAAAGATACGCCTTCAAGCTGTAGGCTACATCTAAAAATCTGTGGCTATAAGCTCGATATAGAAATTCTGTCTTCAGTGAGATGGTAACGTGTAAATGTATATTTCGAATTTAGTATATTCGTAAAATTGTAGCATTCATTATTTTAATTAACCAAGTTATTTTTAGTTTGAACTTTCCTATCGATATCTTAAAGTTTCAGTTGCTGCCCGAATTTAGCGCGAGCGAGATATTTATGCAAATCGCATATATCTGATAGCAGTTTAAAAGGCAGGAGTTAACGAGGAGAAAATATATCTGATAGCAGTTTAAAAGGCAGGAGTTAACGAGGGGAAAAAATCAGAGTCTTGGATTTATCGCGGTAAGGCTGTGCGCGCAAAGATTTCCTCTGTCTACTGAAAGTTCGCCTTCATAGGCAATTGCAATTACTAGTTCTTGGTATTATTGCATTTCACTGAGAGTTAGGCTTCCTTCGCCGTCCTACTTAAGGTTAAGTTAGGTATTTGAATTGTTAACAAACTTTATTTCATATTATTTTAGTTCAGCCCAAGTAGTGGCTTACTCTCAAGTTGGAGAGTTGTAATTATTTGAATTAAAGGGTCCTTTAAACCCTCCTTCTGACTTTGTAGTTCTTCAACACTAAAGGACATAGTCTAGATTTGCTCACTGTCCTCCACATAGGGTTTCACAGCGTATGTTTACCAAGAAGATTAAGAGATTGAAGGAGAAACCTTGTAAAATAACTTTAAATAGAAGACATACCACTGCAGAAAAATATGATAATACATTTTTAGGGTATTTATCGTTTTGTTGGAAACAATATTCCAGAATATTCAGATACGGAAATGATCTAGAAGTCTATCTTAATATTTAAGATAGTATGTCTTTTGCTTATTTTTGTAAGCTTCGGCCTTTCGACCAGAAACAAAGTTATCACTAGAGTTTAAATGAAGAGATTTTTGTTTAAGCATTAATTCTTGTCTATTACTTTCAAATGTAAAATTTATTGCGATCATTACTTAAGATAGATATTTAACTATAGATTTGTCTCCTTTGGTCGGTTGTTTCGATGTACGATCATACTGAGAGATCTCCATATGCATGTGCTGGAATGATCAGAAATATTATTCAAGGATAGTTATAACATACGTACAGCGGCTCTCATGGGTTTATGGACACTAGTTTAGATTTATTTGTAAATATCAGTTACTAAATATTAGGGAAATGACTTTGTTTTTCTTTCACGTATAATATTGATTTTTTTAATTACTTATTTTTGAAAATGCTACTCAAAACATATTTGGTAATTAAAAAAAATTCAAAGGCATGGGCATTTTTCGGCATGGGTTTAACTAATGTTTCGAGTAAGAATATCCTATTCTGTTCCATCCTCCGTAATGCTTTTAGTAGAGCTTTCAAAGAAATGTCACGTTTGCTTATTCTCTTCGCCAACTCACACCATACATGCTCCTTAGGTTAAAGTTTGAAAAATTTCACAAATTCAAGGTAGCTGTATAATAACTACAAATAAATACATATTTAGGCCTATATGCTTAGGATCATTATCCTGATAGATTTTAATGTATTTTGCCTTCCAAGTTTTCTTGCAGATGCTTTCAGGTTTTCATTGAGAATATTTATTCTTTTATATTAATCCATATTATTTAAAAAAGTTAACTTTCTATTCCAAAGGCAGAGAAAGTTACCCAAATAATTATGCTTCCACCGTGATGCTTAACAGCAGGCAAGACATTTTTGTGATTCAATTTTTCATTTGGCTTTCGCATCACAATTTCTCCATCGGACCCAAGTGTATTAAATTTTGACACGTCCGCAAATATAACATTGTTCAATGTGATAAATCTTTCTGTACCATAAATTCTGCGAAAGCCAAGCTTATTTTCCTTAATTTTTTGACGGAGAAATCTCTTCTCGCTAACGCTCATTGTATCTATGTGAATAAATGACTCTTCTAAAGTTTCAGGGTTAACGTTTATTGCAAGGAGTTCTTCTAAATAAGCTTCGAGCTTCACAGCACTAAATTTTTTATTTTGTTTGATTTTTCTCAGAAAACATTTCTGATTCCTTCGTGTTAGCTTGGAGCGTGGTCCAAACTTCTGTGCATTTTGAACAATTCCAAGCAATTTCAATCTTTTTAATACTTCAAAGATAGCTGAACGTTTCGCATAAAGGAATACTTCAAAATCGTAAATAGTTACATTTAGATCAGAATTTGTCCTTATTTCTAGTATGCTGCTATGTTTGTTTCAGATATAGAACTTGTAGTGTCTAATTGCTAAACTTTCAATGTGACTGCTGAAGTAAGTGCAGGAACCAGACAGGAAAAGGGTTAAAGGAACCCTTTATTCCCTTATTTTAAAGAAATTCTTTAAAATTCACGGTGCGTCGGCTTGGCGCTAACAATGTATGCCTCGTTCGGGCGGTAACTCAACTAACAAGAACTAAACTTAAAATTCAAAGATATTAACAAAACAGTGAAATTTTCCCCAAAGCTCAGAGATTCCTGTTACCTAAAACCGTGTGGAAGTCTAGTGTCAGCGGAATATTAGCAGTTACGCCACTTTAACCAGCGATAAGTAAAGAACCAGAAGCTCAAGCTGCAGAGATACAGTACTTTCCCACTCCCTCTAACTTTCCCTTCTAGAACTCAGAATTTAAACTTTTTTCTCCTACTGATAGAAACTGCATTCCTTCACACTCGCTACCAAATTTACATATTCTGGCATTGACAATTAGGGAAATGAAGTCTTCTAGGAAAGAAAGCATAACCTTAACTGGTTAATCAAAATAAATATAAATCCCTACAAACTGTTAATACATTTTGATGAGCAAAATGCAGATGATAACTCTTGCGATGTGTTTTATTTACAAGAAAACTAACTATATGGCTAGAAACATTGTTTTCCAAAATATCCCAACAAACCCTTGGAGTGTCCGAATTATTATGTAAGTTACTGGTTAAAACTTCTAAAATAAATTATTTTACTGCCAGTAATAAGCAATTCTTGTTATAGAGAAAAAATAATAAAACTAATTTGGACTCTATTTTCAATATTAATTACAAGATCTATGCAAGTAAATTTCAAAGATACGGATACCTGAAAACAAATGTGAGACATTGTACCTATTAAAATGTTTCAAGGATGTTTGCGTATCACACTGGTTTGTATACGTACTTAAAGTAGGATTAAATTTCTCAACTATAATTCTAAATCCATTACCTCATCAGTTGAAAGATGTTATTTTTTGTCACTTCTTGTACATAAAAGATAATGAAGAAGCCGAAACCTCACAAGTGCAATTTCGTTTGCTTATCGTAGTAATTACTCTACCATTTGATTTTTGTTTACGATTCTTCCACTCTAGGAAATCTTTTAGTCTTCCATATAAATGTAAAATGAAGATGATTTTATAACTGTGGCTCACAGAAGCCAAAATACTTTGAAACCTAAACCATCCTTATAAAAATAAAGTTTCATCGCTTAAGAATAGGTCTCTTTTGGGAGCTATCCAGAAAGAATTCTTGAGCATCATAAATTGGTGGCCCTGACCAAAGAAGTAGAATTTTCATTACTCCCATAAGGTGCATAACGAGCTACTCAAACTCTTCTTCCAAGAGCAAAGTTCTTTACTTCAATTCACCTTCTTGCCATCTTTCAGTGCAAAAGTGGCCTAGTGTGGATAAGTTTCATATATTTATAGCTTTAAAGTTATATGTACTACGAAATGCACTTCTGAAAGGTTATTTTGAAAAGGATAAAAACGACTACATGTTCAAGAGGAATTATCTTTCACTTTCTAGGAGACAATATCATCGCAAGAGTTATTACACTTCAAACTAATATGTTTTTTGGATTAGAGATCTCAGCGCTTTTACGTCAAGATTATGGTTAGGTTATTCAATTACGGCAAATCACACGAGGGCTATCTGCCTAAAGGGAGGGATGCCTTCGTGGAGGACTTTCTAAGGGAAACTGGCTCGTATACACGTTACACATGGGGAAAACCACGAAAACGCCCATGCAGCCAGCCCGTTCGCGGGATTCGAGCCTCGGACCGAACTACCAGCGTTCAGCGTCTTTACCGCTCGGCCGCTGGTGGGCCTGCTTTTACGTCAAGATTTAGTGCTGATATATAGTCTGACTGTGTTTAGGTAAGTAATCTATTTATGAATACTTACAAAGCTAAAATAATTATTTTGCGAGAAACTTGCTTATGGACATTTTTAAATATCAAAATACAGGTGCATGTCTGTTAAGATAAAGGTTTACTTACTCGATAAACGTTGAGCAAGAATGGTATATGAATTGGAATATAATGTAGGCATAACTGCTAATTATCAGAAATTTTATTAAGCTGCTTGTAATATCCGACTCTTAAATAACTTTAATTTCTTAAATCCAAATTGAAATGCAGATTATTTCAACTAATTTAATTTGCTTGTGTTAACATCTGCTGCTCAAATTATAGGTTTTATTTATTTTGTGAAATGATTTTAAGGAGAAGGAAATAAATTTTTGTTTACAAGAAATTAGTAAGCTTGCAGTTACACCATACAGTTGCTCGTAAAAATGATCAGATACTTTAAATTTTTATAGGCTTAGATGAACATAAAATTAAAGTAAATTAAAATAACAAAAAGGCTTTTATTTGAATTATATATATAAATTCAACATTTTTTATAGTAAATACATTTTCGAAAAGAGGAAAAGTAAATTTAAAAATGAGTATTGTTTGTTTAATGAGGAAAAATATTCTCACAAAAACACCACACGTTTTGTTGTTGTTGCTATTTTTGGACTAATTTTATGCCACTTCTCTTGCTAATCACTGCTGTCAGTTGCTGCCGCAAAGATATGCTCTATTTCTGAATATTAGATTCTAGTTTCTGCCAAATATGTTTAATAGAATTAACATCTGCCGATTGAGTGGTACCTTAATTACTTCTAGGCACTTATATAACATCAAGAGTCTAATATTGTGCGTACTATACTTTTCATCTTTGCCGTGGTAGAATTTAAAACTATTTCCCATGTTACGTTTTTGTGCTGATGGTGCGAAATTTCGCTTCAAGATGTCAAGATACTTATATTGATCCATAATACCATCTATGAACTCTATATTACCAACACCGGAATGTGTCATAAATTCTCATTCTATAACTCCTCTTCCGTCGTATTTAACACTTGGTACTAAATTTTGCTTCCGAATTTCTTCTTTGGTTTTTCTCAACACTGGCAGCCGTTCATTTGAGCCGAAAGGTGTTATACACCGACTACCAATAAGTATTTGGACACCTATGCAAATGACGATATCTGCGGTCCTAAGGTACGTCACGGACTCCGCCGGTATATATCGTGTAGGAAACAGCATCGGCTTTAGTCGCATGCAAGATGCCTCACAGTTCGGAGCTCTCTGATTTCGAGAAAGGTATAATTATCGGGTATCACAAATGTGGCCGATCCTTAAGGGACATATCTAGTGATCTGAAGTACCCCAAATCGACAGTGGCCTATGTGATTAAAGAAGTGGAAGGTGAGCGGTGATTGTCGGAATGTGCTCTGAGTCGGCAGACCAATGAAACTGGGAGATAGAGACCGACGAGTGCTGTGCAGAGAAATTCGGAAGAACCGCACCCAACCGATGGCCCTCATCCGCGAGGAGTTTCAGCAGGCATCCAGGAGTATTATTTCAATGAATACCATCCGTAAGGAAGCACATCTGCTTGGTTTTCATGGTCGTGTTGCTGCCCATAAGCCTTTGATCATAAAGTCGAACCGCGCTGCTCGGTTAATGTGGGGCAAAGCACATCGAAATTGGACAGTATGTCAGTGGAAACGCGCTCTTTGGAGTGAAGAATAAAGGTTCACCCTTTACCGTTCGGATGGCAGGGTCTGGATCTGGTGTCTACCTGGAGAACGTCTCCTGCCAGAATTCGTTGTGCCAACAGTCAAGTTCGGCGGAGGAGGAATTATGGTCTGGGAGTGTTTCTCCTGATATGGGCTGGGACCCTTGGTCCCCATTCATGGTAAGCTCAACTCCGATGCCTACTGCACTATTTTGGATGACAATGTGCTTCCTACGTTGTGGCAGTTTTATGGGTTGGACCCCTGTTACTTTCAGGACGAGAATGCCAGTTGTCATGTTCCGACGTTAACCAAGGCTTGATATGGTGCCAATGGAGTTCATCGAATGGACTGGCCTGCCCAGAGTCCAGACCTGAACCCTATCGAGAAACTCTGGGACAAGTTGCATCCCCGAATTCAGGGGTGCACTACCCGTGCAAAATCGGTGAAGGAACTTCTATGTCTTCTCCAAGCCGAGTGGAAGAAAATACCACTAGCTGTGATACAAAGACTAGTGGAAAGTATGCTCCGGAGGGTCCACTCTGTAATTACCTCTCGTGGAGGCTCTACCAACTATTGATTTTGAATAAAGTTAGTTTTTCTTTTCTATCACAGGTGTCCAAATACTTATTGGTAGTCAGTGTATTTGCTTTCATCAGAAAACAACACTTCTTTCCAGTGTCAAATGTCGTTTGTTTCAGCGAATTTGGGAAAGCGAGTTGAAGTTTTCTTTTTTTTTCAACTGACATAAAATTTTCTTCTTGCTACTCACCCATGATATCCTGAAGATGGCAATACTCTTCTTACAGTTCCTGGATTTACACTTATTCCATATAATTCCGCAGCACGTTTATGAGCAGTCAGTATTAGATTCTTTTTAATATTCCTTAGAATAAAGCGTTCTATTCTCTAAGATAGCTTAGATGGTCTTTCAGGTTTTCTTTTGTTTGATTGCGATTTTGTTTCTCATAACGCTTAATAATATCAGAAATTGTAGAATTACATAAATTAAATAAATAGGTAATTTTCTAATATATTTCCCTTTCTTCTGATTCAAATTAATAACTAATCTGCGGGTTTCTAACGATGTTTGCTTTCGTGATCGAGGCATTGCAAAAAACATTAAAATAACAAATATTTTCTAAAACGAAAATTCGAATTACAAAAGCAAATGATTTTTAGATTTTTGCTTAGTTTCTTTACACAAACTAATTCTGTAACATTTTGTTTTTATTTATTGCAGACAATGATTTTAATTAGAAATTATGAAAATATCCAATTAATTTGATATATGTTTTTTCATTTCAGCCTAAAGCGTTATTTTTAAAATTTAGTATTTATTTTTTTAAAATTTATTTAGTACAAAGAGAGATCTAAAAATATGCTTTCAAAGGGACAATATTTTTTATTATTTTATTTCAAAGCTTTCCTCCTATTACTTAAAAATATAAAAAAATTACGATGGCCGATCATTTTTGTGAGACTCTGTATGTCAATCGAACATTGAAATATAACATTTATTTTTAAAATTTCTAAGTTAATATCATAACTGCAGTGTCTCACAAAAGTGATGGGACACTTGTGTTTTACAAAAGGAAACCGTAATAAAATAAATTAAAAAAACATATACAAATTTTTTGTGGGTGTGTTTCATACTTAAATTTAGTAACAATTATTACATAATATATATATTC
Source organism: Stegodyphus mimosarum (assembly GCA_000611955.2). Lineage (NCBI taxonomy): Eukaryota > Metazoa > Arthropoda > Arachnida > Araneae > Eresidae > Stegodyphus > Stegodyphus mimosarum. Next base: position 71,912 of record KK118835.1, on the reverse strand, counting down.
TCAAAATATTAAAATATTAATTTAATAAAAATACAATTGTTTAGAACGGAGCAAAAAATGGCTCACATAAGTGATGGGACACCATTAGACTATGCAACAAAAATCGTCTAAAATATTTTTCATTTTCTAAACCTTTTCCCATAATGACAGATAAAAGCTTTCACAATGCCGTAATTTAAAAATTGACTATTAGCAGCTGTATTTATACGAACACACACTAATGTTTTTCAGAAAGAGATCAGAGATGTGTGTGTTGAACACTTGTCTAATTAGTAAACTTTTTCTTTCCAATTCTTTGTCCCATTCTAAAAGAAAATCAGACGAAATGCTGCTTAGCATTCATGAGCTGTTGTTGCTATCGTAAGTTAAAAGTGAACTAATTCCTTTTAAATATCGAGTTTCTTTGCTTTTTATTTGTTAAGCCCTTAATGCACGTTAATAACAAAAAAAACTTTAAGTTTCTTAAACCAACTGCAGTTTTATAAGGTATTTTCTCCCTCCTTCCAGGATGCCATCTGGCGTAATGGTAGTACACTCGGTGAGTACTCGAGAGGTCCAGATTCGATCCCCGGCAAGGGCATTGCTCAGTTTTCCTGTCTCCTTCTCCGAAATAACATAATAATTCTACAGTGACGGCCAAACTAAAAGATGGTGGACGATAACGTCACCACCAAGATTTGGCAAGTGTGTTCCCTTAATCCCAAGTCGCACTTTAAAGAAGGAGCATATTAGGTATTTTCTCCCTCCTTCCAGTATGCCTTCGGAGTGTAATGGTAGCATATTCAGCCCTTGTTCGAGAGGTCCAGATTCAACTCCCGGCAAGGACATTGCTCATTTTTCACGCCTCTTGCTCCATAATAAACTAATGATTCTACAGTGGCGCCTCAAGTAAAAGGTAGTGGACGATAATTCGTCACCACAGGGATTTTGCCATTATGTTCCCTAAGCCTCAGTCGCTCTTTAAAGGTGATACATTTTCTCTCCTTCCAGCATGCCTTCATGGTGTTATGGTAGCATACTCGGCGCGTATTCGAGAGGTCCAAGTTCGAGTTCGGGGAGGGCGTTGCACAACTTTGACATATCTTACTTCAAAATAACCTAATGACGCCACACTTTCATTTTTAAACATTAATGTGTGTTCTAGGAATGCTGTGTAACCTAAGCCAGTTTTGTCTGTATTATAAATTTCGTATGGCTTGTATTCATTTAGCAAAAAATGTCTTTTATTCAATTATGAGCCACAAGATGATTTGCTTCACCAGGGAATTTCCAATAAATAAATAATATTCTCTTTCCAACTTGCGAAGCATTGCCAATGTGTGTAAAATTCTCTCCTAGCGCTTTGAGAAATTCCGCAGTTTTTATGATAAGAATGGCTCAAGAAATAGGAACAGTTTTTAGTTTCGTAGTTTAACCTATCTAGAAGAGAGTTTTCAAAGTCTCGCAGTTTTCCGTCTTTTCCGCGTTATTTGAGACATTAGCTTTTGTGTTAGTTCTTCATCAATTAAAATTCTTTCTTTAAATAAATTGCACAATACTCTTTAGGAAATTCCCGGTTTAAATGCAGTTTTTCTCTGCCAGCCGTTACCAAGATCATCAAGGTTTTTATCAATTCATTCCTTTCTACCAAACTTAAAAATTTTGGCTTAGGCATTTTCGATATGTTGTTATATATATATATACTATGTTCGATATACACTTCTTTCAATTATTTATTCAACTTGAAAACTAATGTTTCTAACAGCAGAAAGATTTCACTATGTTTGCTAAGTATGTCTACCCCTTCACGTTTACATGCTTATTTGTGTAAGCGTCAGTCTGTAGTTACCCCTCCCTTTTACTCAAAAATTGTTCAAAGACTGTAATAGTAAAAGAATTTCATGAACCTTTTAAAGAGCTTTTTTTAAAGGACTCTTAGTGAACACAATATGTGCATCTTAAAGAGGATGTTTTAGACTTGGAATTTTTTACAAAAATTGGATGAAGAATTTGCATTTCCATTTCCTATCATTTAGTATTTAAGAAGGAAAACCACTTATCTATAATGCCGCTAAATGAATGATTTTGCTAACCGTATGATAAGGAAATTCTGCCCCTTTGAGCTCGAGTGCACGTAAAAAAATACTTCGGAAACAGTGTCTTAGAGGTACAGGGACTGAGTGAGGAGAGAGCTGGAAAAATTTCAAATAAATTGTTTTTATTGAATCGTTACAGTAGAAGGTATTTTCTCCCTCCTTCCAGCACTGCTTCGTGGTGTAATGGTAGTACGCTCGGCGAGTATTCGAAAAGTCCAGGGGTTTCTGTCTCGGCGAGGGCATGATCATTTTTCATGTCTCCTGCTTCAAAAATAACCTAATGTCTCTAAAAGGTGGTAAACAACTACTAACTAAAAGGTGGTAAACAATAATTCGTCACCACCAGAATTTGTCGATTGCGTCTCCAGTCGCCCTTTAAAAGAGGGGAGTATCTCCCTCCTTCCAGTATGCCTTCATGGTGTAACTGTAACACACTTGGCCCGTATTCGAGAGGTCTAAGTTCGAGTCCAGGCGAGAGCATTGCACATTTTCCACATCTCCTGCTTCAAAATAAACATAATACCTCTATAACATACATGAATGATACATAAGTTACGATACGTTAAATAGATATGAGATAGATATAAGACTGCTGTTCAAGAAATGAAGAATTAGTCTTTTAGCAATCTGAGTTTTATAAGGGAATGTTATGAGTTCAATAAATGACGCTTTTGCTATTGATTAGCATATATTCGTTTTGGTTTCTTCAATATGCGGTTGACTTATCCAGGAAATTTGGTAAGTAGACGATAATATATATAT
>KK118835.1:24997-68706 GCA_000611955.2 Stegodyphus mimosarum | reverse complement strand
TATTAATTTAATTTAATTTATTTAAGTAACAATATATCGAAATACGGTTCCTAAGAGATAAGAGTTAAATTAAAAATTATATATATATATATAATTTTTATGAGTCCAGCTATTACAACTTCATGAACCCGGCCAGTTATTTTATGATAATAGAGATAAAAAACTGTCTTTATTGTTTCTAAGTAGCTTAGTTTGTCAGTCAGCAAAAGACAGATTAAAATTTTAAAAAAATAATATTTTACGTTTTGCCGAATGACGCGGGAAAGATAAAAGTATTTTATTTCGTCGAGTGGCAACATATTTCTTTTAAATGAAATATGTTGCCACTCGACTCTTTTATTTTTCATAATAAACATTTCTCTTTTTCTAATTAAGCTGTGCTGAGTACCAACAGATCGTTTTAAATCGTCAAGTTTGTTTGCTAAAAGATGATTAAATTCGCACCAAATTTGAAATAATAGATAGAAAGTAAATTCGAAGTCCACATATTCGAATAAAGTATTATGCGTGCTCAAATTCCCGAATAAAAGTAAAGGAATAGAGGAATTCATTCTGGACGTTACTTGCAAAAGACTTGAAACCTATTAAACACATAACGCCAATTGGGGAACTATTGGAAGGAGGGACGAACTGGTAATGGTTTTAAAAGCAGGCAAAATTTCAACCTTAAATTGTTGTTGATGTTATAGAAAACTTTTATGCATTTTCAGCGAAGACTGATACGATAACTTTTCATCTAAGGAGCAGGAAGTTTTAAATAATTATAAGCTTTTCGTTATTGAAATACATTTTCCCCTTGAAATAAAGAGAACGGCCTCAGACTTCCTTGAATTTCATAAAGGTATTTTTTAAAATTAACACTAATTTAAGGCTTACTTTTTCCGTATTTTTATTTAAGAATTGTTTTTCTTCTCCTCAAAATGTCAAATTTAAGGCTTACTTTTGCTAATTTTTAATTTTTAATTTCCAGTTTTTCTAAATTTACTAATTTTTTAAATTTCTAATTTTTTAAATTCTAATTTTTGTAAATTTACTATAGTTTCAATTTCTAGTTTTTAAATTCTATTTTTTTAATTTTTATTTCTAATTTTTCTAAATTTACACCAGTTTAAAGCTTACTTTATCCGGATTTTGATTTAAAAATTGTTTTTCTTCCCCTCAAAACGTCAAAATTAAACAAGTTGCTTAAGCTTAAGTTGACTTTTATTATATTTAATTGATATGGATTTAGTAACTAAGTTATTTAAGCCATTAAGTCATTGATTATCGATTGAAGTTAAAATATCGATTGAAGATTTTAAGTTACAGACTTTTTATAACAGAAAATTTGACAAAAATGAAGTTTTTTCAAACGCAGGTTTAATGTTTTATTTTAAGAAAATAGATTATAAACTTACATACAATATTGCTAAAACCGTCCTGTTTTGTAACTTAACCCTCTTTTAATTCTATTTTAGAAGATTTTTTTTCCTTGGATGAAGCTTTTAATTTTTTATTTGTGATTTTTGCAGCAGGTAAGAACGCCATTTTGAACCAACAATCCGCGTTTCTTTAATACATTTATACCGCTTGACGTTATCTTGTTCACTGTTGATATCAAGTTCTTCTAATCCTTTTAATCACACTCTTATACCTGTCACTAACGTGTATCAATCCTATACATATATTAGTCAAGATACAACTTTATCAATTCAAAAAACATCTATTTTTGTATTATGCTCCATAATAAATTAAAATTCTCATTTCTGTTTAGAGGTTTTCCTTTGCAAACACTTTTTAACAGTTTGATATCCCAAAGCTCGCATGCACAAAGGTTTTATAATATTTATAACAGCTTTTGATAAACCTTTAGTTTAACCTTGACAATTCTTTCCCAAACGCAGCGTATTTTTGAAATTTTCACCAGCTATTAATTCCTTTTGGACACTGTTCATGCTTTGGAAACAAGTTTCAAAAGCAGCAGGAAAAAGTATCGTTGCAGTTGCAGACTGTTACAGTGGCATATTTTGTAAACAAACATATTTTAGATAAAAATATTAAAAAAAGAAAACATAGAAATGAAGTAAAAACTCAATAATAACGAGTAAGTTAAAGATTTAAAGTATAACTAACTACAAACATAATAAAAAGAAAATGTTACCGAATATGAAACTGAAATTGCCAAACTGATCTTGTTCCCGAGCATTTAATAACAAATAGAAAACGTAAAATAATTTTTTGGACATCATCAAAAGTGTTCAAATGAAAAATTATCCGTTTAAATGTATTTAGAGTTATATATATCCCTTTAAAAATCAATTTTCACGTTTCCAACAAAATTCCGTGCAAGGCATTTCCGTTCAAGGTTTATAACAGCTTAGATTCTAATCACCGGAGAGCCAAAACAAGGATAGTTTTGAGAATGTAAATGTATAAGATTCAGAATAAAGTGATAAAAAGTAGTTGAAAAGTGTCACCAAAATTAACGATTAGAATGTATCCTTTGAAATTTTAACACATTTTAACCCAAAATGTTTTAAAATAAATTATACTTTGATGATAATTTTATCACCAATTTCTATCATTTTAAGTAGCATACTGCTATATAACGTCCAAATTTTATATTTGTCATGATCAAATTAATTCAGTCTCCCATTTATTTAATGTGGAAGAAAAGTATAATAATTCTGTCTCATTTTTAAAGACAAAGCATCTCATACTCAGAGAATTATTCCTTGAATGTAAGACAGAGTGATATTATATTAGTGAATTGTTTCCACTATTCTGATTCAACCGCATTTCCATGATCTATTAAATGAAATTGGATTAGTTTTTATGTGCTCTAAATAAGTAGAGAACTTGAAAGGCATCTCATTTATAGGTTTATTGCCCTTAGTTGTAAGACGGTTCGCTTGAACAAAATTTATTAATCTGAATTGTATGAATATTTCAATTTAGTCTCTCATATGAAACCGTACAGATTCGACAAGCTAGCTAACTTTCCAAAGGGTAAGTAATTACTAAATTAAGTAAATCTCTTCTGAAGCAATCTCGAAATAAACAAGATAAATAGGAATTCAAAATGGAAATAAAATCAATCAATAAATCAAGATATATATATAAAGACTACAAAGTAATCAGCTTAATATTTCCTATTTTATTATATTTAAACTTCGTCACGTTTCTTGAATTTTATTTAAGGTTCCACTTCACAAGATCATTCGATTTTAAATCTCCTTTTTTTGGGATTTAAAACTTTTTTATGAATCTTTTTAAGTTCTCAGATTTTAAATCTTAAAGGCTACTCTGAAGCATCGAATCTAAAGCTATTTATAAAACTGATACGCACTGTATTAAAGTTTTTAACTTGATCATATTTTATTTTGTCTTTCGAGTGGCTCTCATGTCAAATTAGCTTAGAAACTATCTTATATTAAAATTTCTGGAAGGGAGTAAGCCTAGTAATTCAAACTTCTTTTCTGTTAGGATACAAACATGCCCATGCCACATATTAATACACGTTTTGGTATAAAATTTGATTAAGAATTTGCAGTTTAAAGGAACATTATGCTGCCGAGACTTTAAAAGTATTTAAAGGAAAGCTAATTTTTGTTCTTTAGCGTAATTTAAATACATTGCTGAAATACACTCACGTTTGTGAAAATTGCAACACCAAGAAGGAATCGTCATAATTGAATGCAATTTAATACACAGTTGAGTGGTAGTGGTACAAATAAATGATTAAATGTTCAAAGCAAACAAACAAGAACAAGAGATCAGAATCAGTATTTTGTGTGGCCACCACGCGCCGCAATAAGTGCTGCTACACGACGTGGCATGGAGTCAAACAAAGTTTGAATGTCTGACTGAGGAAGAGCATTCCATATCGTTTGTACGCGTACCCAAAGTTCGTCTGCAGACGCAACAGGACGAGGATCACGAGCAAGACGCCGATCAATGACATCCCACACATGTTCAATTGGCGACATATCCGGGGAACACGCAGGCCAAGGAAGAAGCTGTACCTGCTGCGCTGCAAAGAAGGATTTAACAATCCGAGCAGTATGAGGGCGGGCATTGTCCTGTTGAAATACAGCGCCTGGCAAGCTTTGAAGGAAGGGAACAGCTTCGGGCTGTAGAACTTCACGGATATACCGGTTGCTGTTCAGATTGCCCACAATTCGTAGCAATTGAGATCGTCTATGATATGCTATGGCGCCCCAGACCATAACTCCGGGTGTTCGTCCACTGTGGCGTTCGATAATGCACTCCGGAAGGTGGCGTTCACCGGCATAGCGTCTGACACGAATGCGGCCATCATGGTACCACAAATTAAAGCGGGATTCGTCAGAAAACACGACATGCTGCCAATCAGCACGCCAGTCTCTATGCTGATTGGCCCATTGTAGCCGCAGGCGGCGATGGTCGTGCGTTAGGGGGATCCTGTATAAAGGAGTCCGTGCGCGCAGTCCACACTGCAGCAGACGTCTACGAATTGATGAAGCACACAATGAAACACCTGTAGCTATTGACCACAGTGCTGCCAATTGTCTAGAGGAAGCTGTACGGTCCGTCCGCGCCATGCGGACCAGGTGTCTATCATCGCGAGCTGACGTCACATTTCGGGGTCCACTCCCGGATTTCCGAGTTGTCCGACACTCGTCCGTCCACTGCTTCCAAACGCGCATCACTGTGCTGCTGTTACGCTGCACACGAGAGGCTACTGCACGATACGACAATCCAGCTTCACGAAGGCCGATGATTCTCCCTCGTTCAAACTCTGTAAGTTGTTCAAATCTCGCTCTCTTTCGTCGACGAGGCATAAGTACAGATTGAGTTAACGTTTACCACTAGCAGATAACCACCGATAACCATACACGCCTCGCTACAGCCGTCTATTTATTCGGATCCATCAGCCGTTCAGAGGGCGCTGCTCAGCATACGCATGCGCTACGGATTTGCAATTCTAATCATTTGCATATCATGCGCTACTTTGCATTTCCTGAAAATTTCAGCTCACTCGCGTAAGTCCTTCATGGTGTTGCAATTTTCACAAACGTGAGTGTACATACTTGAAATACCCATTAAAGTTCAAATTAAACACATTAAATGGGTGTTTCATATACCCATTCAAATTGCTATAGCAGGAAGGAAGGAAAATAGCAGAATCTTTCTTATTGTACGTATACGGTATAGTGAAAACGAGTTATGATTGAATTTGCAAATAGTTTCGGGCACACAGCGAGCAGAATTCAGTACAAAAACTGCCACATTTACCAGCAACAACGGCTGTAATCTAGCTGTGTGTCCAGTCGAACTGAACTTGAAAGATAGATACGAGTATTTCATTGCATTCGGTTTCAGCTCAATGCTAGAGTTCACCAATCGTAATTGCTGGCGAGTGGTGGCGTACCAAGCTCTTGACAACCGATGGCCAGATGTTTTCAACGAGTAAGAGATCTCGAGAATATGTTGGTCAGAGCAGCTGAACATCCTTTGCATCGAGGAAGGTCAGCACAGCGCGGCAATGTATCGTTGTTCGTTGAAAGATGGCATCAAGTAGGCTTTGAAGATACGAGCCTTAATGTGTCTGAGGTGTAACGGTGGCTGTCCACATTTACCGGCTGAGCGAATAAGAGGTGATGGGCATGTGTACTCAAATGGCACCCCATACCAATACATCAGATGCTGGGGTCATATGATTATGACGAATGCAAGCTGAAACGTTTTTTCTCCTCGGAGCCTCCACACACAGATACATTGATCAAGATGCTGTACCCAGAAATTGTTTTCGTCAGAAAAACGAAAAAAAAAAAATCTTGGCCTCCCTCCTGCGTCCAGTGTCTGTTCGTTAGTTTCTGTTCTGTTGTTAGATTCTTTCGGTCAGCTCGTTAGTCCTGTGCTTCATTAGTTTTAATTGCCAATACATTACGTTAAAAATTTTGACTTCTACAATCAGAAATTAACTTGCCATGTTAGAAATCCGATATTAAAGAATGTAACAAATTGTTTTTAAATGAATTTCAGAACGTTGTACATTCCTACAGCTATGATAGAAGGAACTGCAATGGAAATTGGCATCCCTTAGATCTCAACTCTTTTTTCGGTGACACCGAGCACACTGAACGTCGTTTGTCCCGAACTTGGACCCTCTTTCGCATTTATATGGTTGTTATGATATCATTAAATTTTCAAAAGCTAAATTAAAGATTAGGCTATTATTTAGACACTTAAATGAAAAAGCGTCTAAACAAATGCGTGACCTTCCATTTTTTTTTCTTGCCTTTACGCTGCATTGGTTTCATTTTATTATCGATTTCTCTATTTTCCATAACGGTGGAACATTTACGCTGCACTGGTTTCATTAGAAATTTCTATATTTTCCATAACGGTGAAAATATTGCGGTTACGCTGCATTAGTTTCTTTTTATTAGCAATTTCTTAATTATTAAATTATCCACATTCCCCATGAGTATTATTTGGTTTAACTCGATAATAATGCAGTTTTTTAAAGTTTTAGATATTTAAAGGGACGTAAAATGCAAACAATAAGTTAAACAACTGTTTTTAATTATTAAACAATATAAACGTTCAAATCATATTTTAGAGTCACTTTTCCTTTTTTTATTTTCTATTGTTTTATTTCCATCTAAGATCTGTTTCATTATTTAAATTTGAGTTACTGAACGGCAACACTCTTATCGTTTGAAAGCTGTTTACGGTCTTTTCGAGATATCACTGTAATTAGGCTGAACCCACTACAAATGAAAAAAGAGCCGGTCCTGCACCCTACCTCAGCGCTATCATTTCATCTATTACAAACAGGTTTTTATTTTTCACTTTCGGTAAGGTTTATTAGCATCTGAATGGTGTGCAACGCCATCTATTCGTGACGTTTTCAAGTGCTTGTTATGAGTATTATTCGGTTTAACCTCGATAACAATGTAGTTTTCTGAATTTCTAGATTTTTTTTCCTTTGTATATGCCTAATGATCTACCTTGATGTCAAATTTCAAATCATTTAGAAGTGTGGTCTAGGTTGTTAATGAGTGAGTCAGTTAGTGAATGATAAAAACGAGAGTTTTCAGACCTTATTAATTCCAAAGCTGTAAGAGGTAGATTAATGAAATTTGGGATTCTAGGTGTTCAAAGGAGCTCTATTAGACATACAAAATTGCACGTTTGTATATCTAATAATTTTTTAGTAATGATTGGGGGGGGTCGAAAGTAACTCGAAATGGTTCGTATAAGATACGCATGGCCTGTGTGTCTTTTTTTTTCTTTTCCGTCTGTTCCGAGCTTGGCTAACACACTGTCGTGTGTCTAAATTGTGGGGGTAAAAGATAATTTCCCTCTGTTAACTCACATGCGGGGGGTGCGTAAGTTTTTCAATTAGTACAACAATACAAAGCCTGGTATAAATTAAAATATTTCATATAAGGTCCTGACTCATCCCAGATGCGCAATTAAGACTTAACAAATAAAACTACATGCGTAATATTCATTAGGAAAATTAGCATTTTATGTATCCGTATCGAAAATTCGTTATGGTGAAGACAAATTTGGACAATTGACTAAGAAATAAAGAAAAATAGACCTTCTACAAGTGTTATGTGATTGAACACGCATGAACTTGTGATTTAAACGATTTGCTTTGTTTTTCCCATGATGTTAAACGTCCTGTTAAACGAATGTTAGGTTGAAATGAAGGTAGATGAATTTTCTCCTTTCTAAATGCGCGCCTTCTTGCTGTAATTCATCCGAGTAGCCATCGAGAGTTTCATATTTCGAATCCCGAGGAAAAAAAACTGATTTTCTCAAACTTACAAAAAAAAAAAATTCTAAACGTCCTGCGTGTGGCACCCAAAACAAAATATGGTGGCCGATCATTCGTCCCCACCTGCATTTAGCAGATGAGTCTGCTCCGTCCCCAACCGCGCTTTATAGTCAAAATCACGCAGACATCTATTTTAGAAGAGCAACTGTTTCAGACAATTTTTCTACCTATTTAACCATTGAAATAAAGATGAAAGATATTCTCATTTTTTTGGCAAAAACCATAAGTTGTCTGTTTTCGTCAACCAATCGGCTGTATGCATCAAATTCCCCGTCAACAACCCTCATTTGTTTTGAAGAACTAGTTTCCCTTCTACATGGTAACCCCAAACGATTTACGGTGATTGTCTGGTTCATATCGTCTGATAAAGCTGAAAAATTGTTCTAAAGATACAACCTTAAATGCAGGAGAATGTAAGAAATTCTCTCCTTCCTGACTTCCTGCTTTCGAGGTTTAATCAGCTTTAGCAGCTGGATCAGAAGGTCTGGAATTCTATTCTTCGCGAGGACATAAGTAATTTTCTCCCATTATATCTTTCCAAAAAAATCTAAGCAGCACTACTATATAGTTTACTATATAGCCTAAAGTCCTGATTTCTTCTGTTTGATTGCTTATTTACATAATTGGTTTTAGTCAAGCATACGAATACTGTTATTTCAAAGCCTTAAAGCGTTTTTGAGCTATCTTCTGAAGCAAATTGGTTCGTTTAAGGTTTCGCGTTAAGGTTTGAACTCAGATCAGTCTTCCGAGCAGTCTTAACGACTCGACCACTAACGAGCACCTGAAATAGGCAAATATACAAATACTACCAACTAAAGTAATGATGAGGATTTTCAATTCTATTTCTTACCGAATAATTCAATAAATGTGCTGAGATTTCGGAAACTAAAATCGTTTGCATCTACATACGAAATAATACAATTTGTAGCATTTTTACTTACCATGATAACGTTTTTATATATTTCCAAAATTTCGGGTTTCAAAATCACTTCGATAATACAGAAACATTTGAGATTTTACGGGGAACTTCATTTTGAATTTAGCTCTTCAGTCGAAAACTTTCTTTTTAATGTACGCAGTAATGTTTCCTCAGCACATAAAATAAGTCAGAAGCACAGCATTTTCGAATTCATGTAACGGTAATGTTCCGTGAAGATTGGACGTAAATGGATATTTACATTCATTTGGAAGTGCTTTCTGTTAAATGTTTGCGTATCCTTTATAACTGGTTGACAGGCGCTGAATTCTTTTGATAAATGGTCTTCAAACTTTAAAATACAGTTAATTACTCAAGCAAGTTCTGTCACATATGCAGAAACAATTTTAAAATGTATGTTCGGTAATATGTAGTGAAAAACAGAAAAGTGCTGCTACAAATCTCTTACAATCAAAAATAATTTGAGAAACGTAATATACTTGTTATAATAGAAGAATTACATTATTAATGAAAACAAGTCTTCATCTGGCAACATGTATAAAACGAAAGTAAAACATGGATGCCGCAGTAAAAATTTCCCTAAGCCTTTATTAACTTTTGCAAGGTATATTTTAATTTTATAACAGTTATTTTAATTTGGAAAACCTTTCCTATGAATTCTTGTTTCCACTTGCAACTCCCTACTAGAATGAGTTTTTAGAATCGTGTTGAATGCAAGTCAGTTAGAAGAAGTATTTAAGGAATGTTCAACTAACTTCAACAAGTATGCCTAGAAATACATTTACTTTAAGATGATTTAAAAAAATTTATACAAATGTTTACAAAATACAAAAATGTTTTTGAAAAATTTATAAAAAATATTTAAAAATACAAATTATAAAAATAAATTATAGAAAATGGGCGAATTTTATTTGGATTAAGCCCAGATTTCGAATTGTGGAAGAAGGAATCATGTAAGTTTAATAAAATAAGAGATAGTAATAAATATACACCAACTTCATTTAACATAAAGGAGCTAAAATTTTGGGAGCTAATTTTTTAAAAACTACTTGTGCGATTTTTACAAAACTTGGCAGTTTGGCATAATTAGAGTCGTAGAATCGAAATATGAAAAAAAATTGGCATGTCATTTCAAAAAAAGTGCGATTTTGTCTCAAAATACCTATATTAGAACAATACTTACTATATATAAATTTAATTCATATCCTAAGTTGCGTTTTCGAGACATAAAAAACGCAAGTTGAATTTCGTCAATCGGCCCAGTAGAATGGGAGATATAGATCTGTCCCATTTTTTTTTTTTTTTTGCGAAGTGTACCTTTTAATAATGCTTTTATCTAAATTTAACCTCCTAGAAAATGTATGGGTTTGAAGTTAAGATTTCTTTTGAGTACAAAGACAGATATTCATTAGAACAAAGGAAGATGTAGTTAAATAGTAATTTGATTTAGCCTTATATATTTAATTTGCAGTATGTTCGATTGATAATTTGTATGATAATTTGAAAGGTCATTGTAATTAGTAAAATAGTGTCAATTATACAAAATCTTTGTTAAATACATTTTATATAGTCGTCTATCTAGTTTTCGCTCTTTCAGTCAAGTCAGTTTATTGTCTAAAAATGAAAAAAATAAATTTCCGCTTTTGTAATTCTTATCCGCAGACGACTTAGTTTACATACGATTTCGTAAGAAATCTAAAGCGTTTAAGTTGAATTTATGAAGGCTATAAAACGGTTTTCCCAATTTCTCAAATTTCTGCCAACTATCAGAAACTGAGCGTGAGGATTATTGAAGGTGCTGACTATTGAAGGTGCTCACACTATTGATGCTAGGTTATTTTTCGAGTAACGCGTAGCCTGCATAGGAGTTTTCGTGATTTTCGCCGTGTGTGATATGAATATGAGACAGTCTTCTTTAGAAAGTTTTCCGTGAAAGCATCCCTACCTAATAGAGAAATAACTCTCAAGCGCTTTGTCATAATTCAAGTAATCTTAGATCTCATATTCACAATTTTCATTTGATTGTGAGGTTCTTTTACGTCAATTAACCAGTTGTTTTATGTTTTGAAGCTTTACTGCTACTTCTTTCTTGCGCTTTCCCTCCAGAATGGAAATTTAGTTCACGCGTATTTAAGATTACTATTTTGGATTGTAAGACAGAGAGTGTTCTGCCTTTCGAAGCCACGTTATTAGGTTGCTAGAAAAGATAAGATTTGCAGTTTTCGGCCTTGCATCATAGCTGCTGATAGTTGAAATCCACGCCAGTTACGTTGAGCCAACTGCGCGTTAACTGATCTCTGTTGTAGCCTTTGGCTACAAAATTATTTGAATTTAGATTTTGCTTTTGAACTTCATGTTACTTTAAGTCATCTTATAAAGGATTTCTCCCGACTCCTTTGCATGCCTTCGTGGTGTAGCGGTCAGCATACTGGGCGCCTATTCGAGATGTCAGTAGCTCGATTTTCGACGAGGGCATTGCTCATTTTTCATATCTCCTGCTTCCAAAAAATACCTAATGTCTTTACAGTGGCGCCCGAACTACAAGGTAGTGGATGATGATTCTCCACCACCGGAATTTGGCGACTGGGTCCCCTAATCCCCAGTCACCCTTTGAAAGGGGGCGTATATAAGGGATTTCTTCCTTCTTCGCATGCCTTCGTTGTGTAGTGGTCAGAACACTCGGCGCGTCCGTTTTTCGATTCCTTTTAAGAGCATTGCTCATTTTTCATGTCTCCTTCTTCCATAAAATACCTAAGGGCTATACAATCTCATCAGTATTGGTTCGCTGATTTGTAAGCACAAAGCATGCCTCCTGTTTTTATTTAGTTTTAAATAAGGTCTTCTAGACGTTTCTCAAGTTTCATTTGTTACTTTAGCTATAATTCGCTTAACGTCTAACTAAAAAGAGTCTAGACACTTTTGGATGACTGCAAAATACACCAGACGTTACAAAATCGGTTGTAAAACTGCGAGTTAAATGCGTACATAACCATTTCGATTTGAATAATCTCCATTTATGGCATTCTAGTTAATTCCCTTTTACATTTTTTATTTTAATAGCCTATAAAAATTACATGGACAACGAATAAAATATATAATTAAATGATAGAGAAGTTGTGACACAAATTAACTCATTGAAACTCATCAAAAGCTTTGAGGGAAACAAATATGGCGGAAGATATAGAGATTCGCTTCTTCTCTAATATTGAATATCAAATAAGGGAACTAGACAAATAGAGCAACAGGCTGAAATTATACAACCAGACAGAGACAAAGCGTTTCCAATAACTCCTCTCCGCAATGACTATGTTGCATCACTGGAAGTTTGTTTGCATTTTGCATTCCCGGGAGTTCTCCTTGAAGATTGCTCAATTATGAATGCAGATCCACAGAGATGGGTACAGTAGTAATTATTCCTCTGGGCTAATCGTATATGTATTATTGAATTTTGAACAGAACGGTGTTTGTGGTTAATAATTATTTAAAGCTGATATGTAATATAAGTGAGGAAATATATTAATTAGGAGAAATTAAGCTGATGTATAGAGCTTAATATTTAGCGAGAATTTAATATATTTACATTTCCGCTGCCAGTTCCACTGGGAAAAAATTGATAGAAATTGTAAACGATGGATTACAACAACGTACAATATGCGTCTGGAGTTGAGTTAAATTAATTCTACTTTCATTACAAATAACTGAAGAAATTTTTAGAATTTGTATTAGCGTTACGAAAATGCTTTCTATTTATCTTTGAAATTTCTTTAACTAATATTGGCTTATAAATGGCAAATATTTTGATGTTAAGTTTTATGACTTACGACGTTTGATTCAACTTATGAAGTTTAGTTATCTTCTTTGCTATTATAAATTGCAGCCAAACTTTATATGGACTGGCAGAGAATTATGGTTAAGTCTATAATAACAACTAAGCCCTGAGAAGGGTGTAAAAGACCCTTCATTTAAAGCTAACAAAGAACAGAAGGCATACCTGGTGCTTACAACTCAGCCAGCACACATTTCGAAATGACTTCAAAAACAAAAGTAAGTTAAAATGTAAAGCTTGAATTTAAATTAGCTAGTAGCCTAAAGGTTTCGCAGATCAAATTTACGCCTAGTTGGCGTACTACTTGAACGGCGTTGGTATTCAAATATTGGCAATTATAATCCAAAGACGAAGACTATAAATCTTATCTGTCCTAGCAGCAATTTAGTAACACGGTGTCGAGAATCAGAACACGCTCTGTTTTACAATCTAAAAACCTCATTTTAAACACTCGAAATAATTTGCATTCTGACGTGGAAACGGACAGAAGAAGTGAAAACAAAGGTCTAAATCAGGGGGTCTCCAAACATTTTAGCCCGGGACCATATTGTTTCTTTCACGAAGCCTCGAGAGCCAAGATCCAGTTAATGCATCATACGACGGCAATGCAATTATGATGAATAGCATACATGTTTTTAAACAAGGGAGTGAGATTTTTGTGATTGGATCTATATGCTATGATCTTAAGAAAAGCCTTGTTTTTCAGACTTGCATGTAGTTTCACCTAACATAAGTTCCTTAAACATTTAACATTTGCAAAAATATATTTTTGTCCGAGAACATTACAGATTTCTTCGGTTTAGTATATACTTTACTCTTCAATGGTTTTACTTCCCCATTGTCACAATATATCAGAGCATTTTATTTACATTTTGATAAGAGGCAAACTTTCTCTCCTAAGTATTTCATATTTTGGATACATTTCGTATGAAAAAAACACTTCTAAGATTAAAATAAATTACAACATAAACAGAACAAAAATTAAGTTTTAAATAAAGTCACTACTGGAAATTTCTATGAACCGACTTAAAATACTACTATGAAAGTAGGAAAGAAAACCTGCAAAACCTTCCTTCGTGTAAAAAGTACAATTAGAATTTTTGATTCATCGCAAAAAATTTAGGATATCGTTTTTCAACGAAAATATCCATTTTGACCTCTCTCGAATCCACGTGAATGATTTTTTGTGACATATGTACGTACCCACAGAGTAAAGGACTCTTTTTCCCAAAACGGATTGTAGAATGTATTCAGAAGAGATTTGTTACATGACATCTGTACGTACGTACATACGTACGTATGTATCTCGTATAATTCAAAAACGAGTAGTCTCAAAACGTTGATATTTTATTATATGGCACTGCTATAAGATGTAGTTGTACACCTCCCTTTTTGATTGCAATCGGCTACGTCTCTCTCTCTCTATATATATATATATATAAGCACTAAATCTGTTACCCGGCTCAGTGAGTTCATTTTTTATTCTGTATATTTCTAAGTTGTGCATTTTTTGCTTTAAATGTGACTGAATTATGTTGCTCTTATATTCCGGTTAAATATTTTATGACTTTAGGTAATCTGCTTGCAATAGTTGTAGAATTATCTACAATTTAAAAGTTGTTTAAGTGCTACTAAGCCTAACGAAGCCGCCATCTGCTTACATTTTAAACTCTTGCTTTGTTTGAAGATGCTTTGAGTTGTTATGTAGTGATTTTTGGTTAGTTTAGAATTATGGATTAATGTGTAGTTAATTGCAGTTATTTGTTAATTAATTATTGAGTGAGTAAATTATATGCATTAATTTATGCTTATTCTAAATTTTTCTTCACGAATTGTATTGCTTATGTTATTGAATCAATTATTCTTATGCGAGTTAAACAGAGTTCTCATTCTTACGTTACGCGTTCGTTGGTAATAAGCCTTCGGGAGAAGGAGACAATGGGAAATCGGTTGTTTCTGCGTAATATTTGAAATTTAAAAATACTTCCTTTTTATTCACATGGTTGAAATTTATACCTCTTAAAGAGAAAAAATTTACCCTTCTTATGAACCTACTTTCATGACTGTACGTCGCCCCGTTGGAGAATTATGCCCATTTAATTGCTAAAATTGTTGAATTTCGTGTTTAAAAATTTACTCTGCTATAAGCGTCGTTTCGGAGCACTTTTTCGTCAAGGTCATGTACTGCGTCCGGTTGAGTGATAGGGTTGTCGCATTCTTTTCCCTCACCCCTCCTTGTTGGCGAAGGGGGTGGCGAGGGTGGAATTTTTTTTGGTGTGAAGAAGGAAAAACTAAGTTTTCGCAGCACTGTTTTGTGTTTGGCGAGATTTGCATACTAATTCACCAAATTTGGTGATTTCCGGAAATTCTGGATTCGGGAGGATTGAAATCGTCATGCAAGGCCATGTTCAGCCTCTTTGCCTCGGATTGCAGCTGTAAGAAGGACTCGCGATTTCCTTCCTTTGGAAGAGCCGCCATGTTGACCCAGGGAGACCGGTAGAGGATAGATGTCCAAGGCTTTGTCCGGAAAAAGCCGCCTTCGGCTTGTTACTTCCTCCATTCTCAGAGAATATTATTAAAATTGTCTCTCATTCCTCTAACCTTCATCATGACACTATTTTAATTGAACCTTTGCCAGAGCATGCACACAGTAAATTTGCTATAGCTAGATCTGTTAATAACAAGTCTAACTCTAACCATTTCTATGTAAAAATTGCTAATTTTTCTTCTGACTTCATTCATATTAACAAAGGTATGAAGTTGGCATTTGCTCAGCCTGTGATTACTGGCTCTCACTTGGATCACGTTGTGAACAACACTTCTATTGAAACTGGAGAGGATTTTGAATCTTGGGGGGGTAATTTTGATCTTAGTCACTTACCAGAACAACAACAACAACAGCTGTCACTGTTGCTGAAACAATATAGTAACATCTTTGCTGCCTCTGTCAGTGAGTTAACAGGGTGTGATACTATTCTGCACAACATCAACTTACGAGATAATATACCAGTCAGGCAAAAGCCTTATAAAGTCCCTTACCATCTCAGGGATGAGCTGGACAGGCAGGTAGCTGAATTGCTGGATGCAAATATCATACAGGAAAGTGACAGTCCTTACAGTGCTCCTGTTTTGTTTGTTAAAAAGGCGGATAACACATACCGTTTAGTCACTGACTTCCGTAAATTAAATGAAAAAACAATTGAAGACAGTTTTCCTTTGCCTAATATGATTGAGCTCATTGAGCAGTTGGGAGATGCGAATTATTTTTCCACTTTGGATTTAACTTCTGGATTTTTCCAAATGAAAATTCACCCGGATGACACCTTTAAAAGTGGCTTCTCAACTCCTTCAGGGCACTATGAGTGGTTAAGAACTCCTTTCGGATTACGTAATGCTCCTAGTTCTTTTCAAAGGCTGATGTCTATTGTTTTGGCCAATCTTTCTCCATTGAAAATTGGTATTTATATTGATGACATAGTAATTGCTTCCAAAACTTTTGATGAACATCTTGACAAGTTAAAGTTAGTATTTGATAGGCTAAAGTTGCACAACCTTAAGTTAAAACCATCTAAATGTCACTTTTTAAAGGAACAAATCACTTATTTAGGCTATAAAGTCACTAAGGGTATCATACAACCTGATGATAAGAATTTAAAAACAATACACAGTTTTGTGCCACCTAAAAATAGAAAAGAAGTTAGGCGATTTTTAGGCCTTATTGGCTTTTATAGAAGGTTCATTCCTAATTTTGCCCAAAAGGCACTGGCATTAACACAGCTAACTAAAGATAAAACTCCTTTTTCTTGGTCTCAAGAAGCTCAGCAAGCATTTGACACTTTAAAATCTGAACTTTTGAATGAACCCATTTTGGTATTACCTGATTTCAATAAACCTTTTTCTCTTTGTACTGATGCATCTAACTATGCTCTGGGAGCAGTTTTATGTCAAGAAGATTCGTCAGGATTTCAACATCCAGTTTGTTATGCTAGTCGCAAGTTAAAGGGAGCTGAAACACGTTATAGTACAGTCGAAAGAGAAGTTTTGGCAGTTGTTTGGGCCACTGCCCATTTTAGGCAATATTTACTTGGCAAACCTTTCACTGTTTATTCAGATCAGGCTTCTTTATCACATGTTTTAAAACTCAAGGACCCCACTTCACGTATTGCTCGTTGGATCATGGGTTTGTCACAGTTTGACTATAAAATTGTTCACAAGCCAGGCAGGTTAAATTTAACAGCAGATTATTTATCCAGAGCTGTAAATGTCACTCAACTTATCCAGACTTCTGTTACACCAGAATTGTTAAATTTATTTAAAAGAGAACAAGCGGCTGATCCTTTATGCCAGCAAATTATTTCTGATTTAAAGGCTAACAAAATTCCTAGGCCTCCTTCACAAGTTTTTTTTGTACAAGATGACATTTTATTTTGCAAGTATAGAAAACCTTCTTCACGTTGGCAGAAACAGAATAGATTAGTGGTGCCTAAAACCCTAGTACTGAAAATTTTGCAGGAGCATCATGATTCTCCCACGGCAGCACACTCAGGCTATCATAGGACTCTTCACCGTATACAGAAGTCATTTTTCTGGAAGGGAATGCATAAACAAATATACAATTTCATCAAGTCCTGTCACTCCTGTATCCAAAGGCGAGGTCACAGACCTTCTCGTAAGGCCCCCCTTATGAGAGTGCCTGTGGCCAGTCGTCCCATTGAGCGAATTGCGATGGATGTAGTGGGTCCCCTTCCAGTGACTTTGGCAGGCAATAAATACATTTTGGTCATAACTGACTATTTTTCTCGATGGCCTGAGGCTTATCCTTTGCAGGACACTACAACACAGACAATAATTGAAAAATTAGAGCAATTTATTTCATCTCATGGGGTGCCTCAACACATTGTTACTGATAGGGGTAGTAATTTCATTTCTCAAGCTATTATGGATTTATATAAGCGTTTAGGGATTACCAAACACACCACTACTAGTTATCATCCCCAGTCTGATGGAGTAGTGGAAAGATTAAATGCAACTTTAATTAATTCACTTAGTCATTTGGTTAGTCACACACAGGAAGATTGGGATAGACATCTGTCTTTTGCCTTGTTGGCTCACAGAACTGGGAGACATAGTGCTCTTCAGGAGTGTCCAGCATATATATTATATGGAAGAGATTTATGTTTGCCAGTTGATTTACTATTGCAAACTAATTTTAGAACTTATGATGACACAAACAATTATTCCAAGGATTTGACTTTGAGATTGCAGAAAACCTTCCAGTTAGTTAATAAACACTTAACGGAAGCTGCGGAAAGACAAGAGACTTTTCGTGAGAGGAGTTCTCAGGATAAGGGTATTCAAGTGGGAGATGTAGTGTATTTATACACTCCAGTTGTTAAGCCAGGCATGGCTAGGAAACTCTCTAAGCTGAATCAAGGTCCCTTCAGGGTTGTTGAGCAGGTGACCAAGGTCAACTACAAAATAGCTTCAATCACTAATCCTGATCAGGTTCAGACGGTTCATGTCGATAGACTCACAAAAGTACCAGAGAGAATTAATTTTCCCACCTTACAGAATTGTGACTTACGTTCTGCGGAACAACCTGAAAATGACACTCATAATTATCCTTACCACCTAAGGCCTAGGGATATCCATGGTTTTGTTGTAAAATAATTGTACGAATTTGATTTTCATTGTGTAAACTCGTTAAGTGTAGCATATTCGATTATTTTGGTTCGTTACTATTCGTTATTTGGAATTTGTATTTTGTAATTTTTACTTAGTTTCACTCCTAGTATCCCTGGTCGTGTGTTGCTTAGAGAAATTTTGTTTACATGTCTGAGCATGTGAGGTATTATCTTGTGGTCTTGGTAATCAACAATCTTGTCTCGATAGCTCGGTTTTTTTTTGGGTTATCAGGGCTGGCCCCTTTAGCTCACTTCATTTAAAATCTAAATTTGTTTTTTTTTTTCTCCCAGATCTTAAGCGCTTGGGATTCTTTCGGTTAATTTTGACAAGATTGTTTTTTCTCAACACTCCTCGTTAGTTCTTCCATTTATTTTTTTTTTATTGCAGCACTACCAATTATGTTTTGACTGGGATTCTGTGAGTTACTTCGGCGCTGTATAGTTGCGGTTTTGTTTTATTCCACCTTTCTCGTATTTCATTTTGGGGAAAGCGGTGGTTGTGAACTTGGAATTGGTTCAGTGTTTTGTCTCTTTAGCAAATGGAGACTCAGGGCTTGTATGCAATGGTATACAACTTATAGTGTTTTTTAGTTTTAGGATTGTTTTACTTGCATTGAAAAAAAAATATGTTTTTGTGTGTGGAGCACCTGTATAGCTCCTGTTTTTGTATTCGACACCTTGCACCAGTATATAACGTTTAGGTGTTTATTGTATTTTATATGTACTCTTATTTGCATTGTATACTCTTATTGTAGCATTTGTATGGGGGGATGTTATCTAACATTATTACATATTACACTTTATTTTTTTGGGGGTGTGTCATGGCTGTTTGTCAACGCTTTTCAATTTTGGTTCTTTGACGATTGTCAGACAGACCTCCTGAGGCTCAGGCATATTGAACGCTGTTAGGGGTGTTTTGTTTTTTTTTCTCGTCTACTATTGACAATTGGGATTCACTGACATTCTGGTATTCTTGCAATATATAACTCGTTTGTAAACCCTTTGCCCTTGTCTCCTTTATTAAAAATTTTTGGCTCGCCAAAAATTTTTTTTCCCGGTTGGGGGAGGGATGTTATGTAGTGATTTTTGGTTAGTTTAGAATTATGGATTAATGTGTAGTTAATTGCAGTTATTTGTTAATTAATTATTGAGTGAGTAAATTATATGCATTAATTTATGCTTATTCTAAATTTTTCTTCACGAATTGTATTGCTTATGTTATTGAATCAATTATTTTTATGCGAGTTAAACAGAGTTCTCATTCTTACGTTACGCGTTCGACAGTATTAGCTTTCGGGAAAGGAGACAATGGGAAATCGGTTGCTTTCTGCGTAATATTTGAAATTTAAAAATACTTCCTTTTTATTCACATGGATGAAATTTATACCTCTTAAAGAGAAAAAATTTACCCTTCTTATGAACCTACTTTCATGACTGTACGTCGCCCCGTTGGAGAATTATGCCCATTTAATTGCTAAAATTGTTGAATTTCGTGTCTAAAAATTTATTCTGCTATAAGCGTCGTTTTGGAGCACTTTCTCGTCAAGGTCATGTACTGCGTCCGGTTGCGTGGTAGGGGTGTCGCATTCTTTCCCTCACCCCTCCTTGTTGGCGAAGGGGGTGGCGAGGGTGGAATTTTTTTTGGTGTGAAGAAGGAAAAACTAAGTTTTCGCAGCACTGTTTTGTGTTTGGCGAGATTTGCATACTAATTCACCAAATTTGGTGATTTTCGAAAATTCTGGATTCTGGACGATTGAAATCGTCATGCAAGGCCATGCTCAGCCCTTTTTGCCTTGGATTCGCAGCTGTAGAAGCACGTTATTTTTTCTTCCTCTGGAAGAGCCGGAGATGGGAAATAAGATAAAGATGAACATCTAAAAAAACACTTGAAGTTTACTCCTCCGCACTTTACCATCCCCGTGTTGGAGTCGAGAATGTTGTTTTTTCCCCCATCGAATTACTACCATCAACTCGAGTACTACCATCAACTCGCATGAATGAGAATAGACGGAAAAGGGAGGAACCCTTAGGAGCTCTTGTTTTGCTGCACGAATGCACTTTACCATCTTCATAGTGTCTGATCCAGGTGTCCAGATTTCTTGCCGGACTCCCTCGTTCAACATCTGCGAAGGACTGGTTCGGCAGAGCCTTGTTCAACACCTGTTATGAATGGGACATCCGGAAAAAAAAATCTATAAGTTGAGTTAATGCTTAATTAAATTTTCAACGCTTCCCTTCAAGTGAGTTCAACCTTTTGATTGTTAATTTCACCTGAAATTTAGTACAGCTTGCGACTTAAATTCCGTGAACATGTTTCCTAAGTAATATGGTAATTTAAAATTTTTTTTAAGAGATTTGATTATTTGAAGTAAATTTTCCAGTGATGAATTATTAATGTAAGGAGTAATTATATGTGTGTTTAATTTCCAATTAAATTCTATTTAACTTTTAGTCAAGGTTTTTCTGCTGGATCTTAAATCCAGGCTGTGTATTTAAGCAACTGCTGCACTATTAATCTATTTAGGACTTTTAACCTTAACTTGGAATGTAATTAAAATTTATATATAATGAATTAAGACAGGATAGTAAATTTGTAAACTTATCTAAATTTTACCTTTTTACTTTAAGTTGTTACTATTTTTGGTTGAGAATTAACTTTAACTTTTGCTAATTAAGGAACGATTAAAAATTTAAATTCTACTTTACCTTTAATTGTGTAATTGAATGTAGGAATAAATGTAATCATTTTTCTCCAACGGGTCTACTTGAATATGTAATATTTTCTAACTGCCTAAGGGATTTGCTAAATTTATGTATGTAATTTTTACCTGAGTAAATTAAGAAATTTCTTGAACTAAGTAATCTCTATCAATATTGGTAAAGACACCATGCTCGGTGATTCATTAAATTCCTGTGTATTTGTATGCTGGCCAGCAGAGTTTTGATAACTGCATATGAAATTTTAATATTAATTTTTACGGTGTAAATTTTGATTAATTCATCTCGGTGCATATTTGAAATTAACAATATATATATTATAATTCTAAATGCATTATTTTAAGTAGTCACTTGAACACTCCACAGATCTAAAAATTTAAGTTGAAAGATTGTCTTCCTTTAATGCTGCAATAAATATCCTTGGTTATATATATATATTTGATTCAGAGTTTTTTCTTATGATGACTTGTGTGAATGTTTTTAACACCAGTGCTCCTGCTTGGTCTTAGGGGTTGTTCGGGTTAGTTATACACAACGCAATATGAATTTTGGTTTTGATATTATTGTAGGCAAATTATTGTAACAGTTAGTATTTAACATTTAGCACCTAACAACTGGTGCGTGTCAAATTTAGAATATAACAGAGTTTTATGTGTTTCTGACTAGAAGAACTGAATTGACTGAATGAGAAATATATCTCTAATGAAATAAGTTTAAATGAAGTGCGGCATAAAATGTGTAATTTAAAGGACGTATTAAGAGGTCATGCGTGTCCACTTGAGATTTTTTTTATAAAGTGTTACAGTATTTCACTCATTTTAAATTTAGAAACGGTTGTATAATGTATATGATATGTTTTAAAAGGAACGTGCATGATAGGCAGTGCATTTCTAGATTGGCTATTATATAAAACAGTTTACCGTGTGTGTTATTTGTTACTTTAAATTTTATAACATTATTCTTAAAAAAACCCTGGCGGGTCGGATCATTAGGCCAGATTCAGCCCACGGACCGTAGTTTGGAGACCCCTGGTCTAAATCATAACAACTGGCTAGTTAAAATAATTAAAAACCTGTAAATTTATGTTTATTTCTTTCCTTTTCGCTTTGTTTTATCCCTTGTTTGCCCAGTCCAGAGGCCACTGGAAATTTTACGAGCATATGTTAAAATTAAGAGCATAGGCTAAAGCCTATGGTTCTGAGTAGAATCCTGGCCTCTGGTGTTATGGCTTTCCTAAATAGCTGCTCACCTGAACAGAAGGAGAACGTTTGGCATATGTCCCGTTTAAATAGTGACGGCATGGACCTTATAAGAGACCTTATAAGATTATATTTCTTATAAGGTCCACGGGTGACAGTTAATTGTGTAACACGCCTTACTCAGAAAGTGTTATGACTTCTCGTAGAGTATATTGGATATGTAAGTCAGACAATATATCACAGATTTACAGCGAATTCCTGAGAGAGAGAAGTTGTTTTAATCGGGGTGTATCGTATCAGTTATAAATCCCACAAGTCTTACGGAATAGAGTTTTATGTTAACCTTTATCTTTGAATTTTATCTTCTGTTCAAAATAGCGTTAAGAGTGACGATAAGCGGCCAACCAAGAGGCAACTTCTAGATGTTCTTTAAGTATGAATAAATTAGTTAAGTCAAAGGTCTCACACTCAAACTGCTAGAGAATAACACGCAACACTTAACAACAGGCCCACACTTTTTTAACAAAATGACACATTTGAATATCAAAATTAAAATATTAAAAAATTTAATTAATTGTTAAATTATTAATATTTATCAAAACACACTAAAGAATACTAATAATATCGCGTATCATTATCAAAGGAAAAAATTCAAAGTTATTTTTATTTCTTACTTGAATCCTAAACTTTGGTACCTGCAAAACACTTTCATTGGTTACATATAATAATAATTACAAATAATAATTCAGATACACAAATAATAATTTAGATACACAAATAATAATTTAGATACACAAATAATAATTACAAATAATAATTCAAATATACTGACAGCTAAAAATGTTTAGACTGATATTTTTTCAAATAATTCTTGCATGTGTAATTAATCTTTAAGTAACTTATTTTAACTTAAAACACACAAATTACAAAACTTACTTTTTGGGTGAAAAATTACTAAGTGAGACAAAACTGAGAATAAATGATGACAAAACTAGCCTTCAAAAATTACTGAGACAAAACTGAGAATAAATGATGACAAAACTAGCCTCTTTTATATGTTTCTTTATATCCTACTACAGCTTGACACTTGAAGGAGCTTCGATTCTAATAAAGTTGTAGCCTTGGAGATTATCTTCCTCACGTATCGTATGCTATACTCATCAATCAATCGGGTTCTTTTCTTATTCATTTTCAACTGTGAGAAATAGCTGTTCACTTATAAATGTGTTCACAAAACAAAGTGATTATTCTTAGTGCAAAAATTCGTAACAGTATTATTTAATTTTGATAAGTACGGATAAACGTTGATGAAATCTGTACCTTCAAATCTTTGAATGCGATTTACATAACGCTGTATATTTATTAGCTCTGTTTATAGATTTTTTTTGCTGCATTATCTACGTTCGTTTTCAACAGAAATGAAAATATTGTAATCTCGCACTCTCAAATAACTAAAATCTTGAAATCTTTCCAACAAATATCGAATTAGGAGCAAATATATAATTAAAATGGCTTCGCGGGCCGAATACAATTGCTCTGAGGGCTACTGAGTCCATTGTGTTATATAACTGTGTTAAGTTTAGATGACATAAATAACTAATTCATTTTTATTCTATTATCTATGCCTCTCATTTCTAACTGATGTCATTTTAGAAAAAGTAAGTAATGCAAAAGTAAGAAAGTATTAAAAATCTATCAATGAATTTTTAAAATATAATAGGAAGCGCAGAAATGTGTGAAATTACAGAATAATGTTCTAAGAAATTTTATTATATAAATTTAAAAATCACAGTTATATCCATCAAGGCGGAAGTGAACATTTGAATTCTGAAAATGAGATTCATATTTTTCACTATCATTACCAAAAGTTGGCTCACCATTTCGCTTACTTGCTATAAAACAGAATTACATTTAATTTAAAAAAAAAGCAAACTTTGTATTACTATATTTGTCAGAATGAAAGTCAACCAGTATTTTTTCTCTTTTAATTTAGGTCAAAATGAAATAATAAGCAGTTACTTTCAGCCGCCAACCAAATATCTATACCTCCAGTCCTACAGTTTTTGCTTATGGAGCAACCCGAATCTTAGAGTCACTTAGAATTATTCGATATCGGGAAACTGAAGAAATCCGCAATGCCTATCTCAGGATTGGAACTCCGAACCTCCTAAATACGCGTGAGAGTACTTTCAGTTATACCACTGAGGCATGTAGAAGGGAGGGAAAAGGTACCTAATATATTTCCTTTTTTTAAAGGGCGACTCGACATTAGGGGAAACGATTGCCCTCGTTCGTTGCTTAGTGATGATGAATTAAAGTACACCATTTTTTTTTACGTCGAGCGCCACTTGCAGAGTCTTTTCAAAAATTTTCGAGGCTATGAAACTCAAGGGAGAATATACCTTATATACTTCTCCTTTTAAACATCAACTCAAAATTAGGAGAACCGATCGCCCTCGCCGGTGACTTGGCGGTCACGAATTATAGTGCACCATCTTTTTAAAGTTCGGGCGCTACTTGAAGAGTCTTTTTAGAATTTTCCGATGCTATGAAACTGAAGGGAGAATATACCTTATATACTTCTCCTTTTGGACATCAACTCAATATTAAGGAGACCGATCGTTCTCGCCGGTGACTTGATGTTCACGAATTATAGTGCACCATCTTTTTAAAGTTCGGGCGCCACTTAGAGAGTCTTTTTAGAATATTTTGATGCCAGGAAACTGAAGCAATCCGCAGTGCCCTCGGAGGGATTCCTGTCCTGACGACAAGATCCACTGCTATCTTCCTGGTCTTCTTTATCTTCATATCCAAAAGGATAACAAGCGAAAACATAGTGGAAGAAAATGTCTATGAGAAAACAAAGCAAGGGAACAACATCATCGTACAACTCATGGGAGAAAGGAAAGCAAGGAAAAGGCATCGCAGTTCTACAACATCAGTATAAAACATCAACGAATAAAATCAAGCTATTCATAAACTTTTCAGTTTTAAAATATCGTGGTAAAAAATAAGGTACCTAAAATCATGATAACATCACAGACATGTGTTTTCAGATTTCAAAAGTTTTAAGTATGTATTCACACAATGCTTTGGGACGCAAGAAAGAAGGAAGAATATTTTTAGCTCTGTTTCATGTTTTTAAATGAACTAATAAATTTTTAGCAAAAAAAACAAATACGACGGATTTTAAGCATTCAGAAACTGAAAATCAGTAGAAGACTGTCGCTACATGTTGTTATTGGAAATTTAAAGACAAAGGCAATTTTTAATTAATTGCTTTTATAAAGTGGTAGTAATCTGTTTTAAAAAGATGAATAGCAATACGAATATGTATTTCAAACTTTTAAAGTATAAAAATACATGTTTGCGATTTACCATTATGTGATGATTTGTAGGTGATTTATTTTTTTTCATGAAAATTTCCATGACTATGTTTTAAAACTTCGAAGTTTTTTAACCACTTTATTTTCTATGACGGTGTTTTATGCCAAGATGTTTCAGAGCTACGGGGTTTTTTTTTTTTTTTTTCCTTGCTTAGTTTTGTCCCAAGGTATTTTCCCCTTGCATTGTTTTCTACGTGATGTTACGTTTTGCGAAGATGGTTTCGGCGGACACCATCGAAAAGAATCAACAGAAGCAAACGTAAAATAAACACCTCTGCAGCCAAGCTTTAATTCAAAAGTACTGACTTTCAGTACAAGGTCACTAATTTAAATAGCTGCTCCTCGCACCTTACATAGTATCTGACAGGGCATGGCCCATATATGTCGTATCTTCACAGATTTCGCCTAAGAGACAGTGACCAATGTATTTGTGGGAGTACTGGTGATCCAGATCACTATGTGTTTGATTGCCCTCACACAGCGAATTCTCATTTAAAAAGACCAGCTGCAATCAATATGCCGGCTTGGTTTAAGAACACAATTAAGAACAAATATGCGCTCAGCCGCATTAGAGACTGCACTACCGTTGCTAAAAGCATTGCTGACAGCCTGGAGTGACTTCTTTTCTTGGACACTGTGCCGTCAGCAGCCCGCTCTGTACACATATTAATTTACTTAATGTCTTACTTATTATTATTTTCCTTGTTTTATTCCCAATTATGTTTAATTTTATGATTAATCCAGCACTCTTTTAACGGATCCCACAATCTGTAATGTATTTGTTCATCTTTACATCTGTACCTGATTATATAGCATTTCCTTAATATAACTGCATGCCTACCAAGTACCATAATAGTGTATGCCTAACATGTACAATGTATTTGTTCATCTTTGCATCTGCACCTGATTATATAGCTATCATTAATATAACTGTATGCCTAACATGTACCATAATAGTGTATGCCCAACATGTACCGTAACTGTATAAATGTCTGCCTAACATGCCCCATAATAAGTGTTCCCCTTAGTCTCAGCAGTCCCCATCATGCACCTTTTTTCCATGTTCTGGTCCTTATTTCAATGCTCCTCGTTTAGCGTGGTCAATTGCAGGAGGACACACTACTAAGCTCTTCATATATATATACTTTAAATTCCATCGACGGGATCCAACAGGCTGAAAAGCACCTAACCCAGTGGGCCAGCTGTTCCGTCGATGGCGAAAAGAAAAAGAAAGTACAAGGTCACTTGTAGGCTAGTGAATGCATGCAATCTCTTCCTCAGTTCTTTTCCGGAGACCCGCGTATCTTGTAAGAATCATTAATATTGATTATGGATTTCATGATGCCAAAAAATTTTCATACTTTCGTTTGGTAATTTAGATCTTATTCACACACAGTATACAGATGTACAGTTCACATGTAGATTTTTAATGCACTACAGCTGAAACTGATTCTGTGAGCTTGTTGGTATGCATGAAATCCAACAATGTTCTCATTCAATTTTAGTTATAGTATTTTAAGGTCATTTATGTAGTAGTTTACAAAAACTATATTTATGTTAAAATGTTCCATTTCTTATTTTTGTAGACCTACATGTGCGGTGGTGCTAATCTATCCGTAAAACGAATTTCGAAAGTGCTATAAAGCAAATATGATTAAGATCTTCAAATAATTCTTATTTATTATGCCAGAACATTTTATTTAGTATTAACTAAATACGACATACTGCAGCTCCTTCCTTTGAGTGCAGATATCAGTGCAGATTTAACATTACCCATAATGCAGCTGAAAATTACTAGTAATGTCTATTAGTAATCGAATTTCTGCAAGACTAAACGGGATTAAGAAAAATTTTATTCCGAATGTTACTTATGCATAGTTTTCCTCATCTTGAGTTATTACAAAAATATATGCCATAAAAATATTTACTTGACTTTTCATGCATCTAATATGTATAATTTGTGTTTCTTTCTTTTTTGGAAACTAATCTAATACGTAACGCCCTTATATTTTATAGTCCAGAAAGCATTTTTTCCTTTTCAGGTAAAGTTTTAGCAATTGTTGCTTTCCACATATTTTTTACAGCTCAAGTTTTGTGTTTCTAAGTTGACTCACGATATACATCCTCATATACTGATGCCCTTTCATCAAAATAATGTTTTCTTGTCATCTAAATCGACTGGACGAGAATTACTATTGTGATTTCTCCAGGGAGCTATTACGAAACTAATCCAGAAGAGGCATGAAAATGATAATTAGTGTACTTAATGCTTACAGAATGACTAATGAAAGAATTAAAATGTAAGACTAGTTTTTGCTCTAATAGTAATGCTACCATACATGTTTTCGTAATATATCTTGCAGGGATTTAAATTCCTTGATCTTATTTTCGAAACTCCAAGAAGGAATTCTGACAAATGTATTTGATATCACGTGACTTTGGGACTTGTATCCCTTCACGGAAGCATATTCAAAATATCCTCACACCACTGCACCTCTCATGTTTTCTGGATTCTTACTATCTTTAAAGCTTAAAGAACGATTCAGTGAAACAGTCCTCTTCATATTTTATACCAATCTCATTTTTTAAGGCCCAATACCCTGAAACGGAGCGATCGGGTATTTCTGAGGCGGAAAAACTCCGAGATTTTGGATGAGTGCGCTCTTTTATCGTCCATTCCCATAAACCTCTTTCTTTTCTATTGCCACTCTTAACTCTGATTCGGATTTGAATTTAATGGCATTTATGAGGACTCTTGAGGCAGAAGTCAGAATTCTTAACATAGATGGCGCTGCAGGAAAAAATAGTTTAAAAATAGAATCTAATTTTTACTATGTATTTGTAAATAATGATGAAGCTTTAAACCTCATAGAAAATTTTCTTTCTTTCAGATCATAAATTTAAAGAAACAGTTTAAAGGAATTATTAAATTATCTTCTGCTCTAGAGAGAAAGTTATTTCTATTCGTAATATGTGGTTAGAATAAATGCGCGTATTCGTTGCATTTTTTTGCATGTGATTATTATGCATTTCAACATAGCTGCTTAAATACATGTGATACTTCAAACATGTACTATTTACCTTTTAGAATGAGTAATATCATGAAAGGAATCTGATGCATCATTAAATGGCTGATTTTGCAGATCTAAAAAAGGGAATTTCTGATAGTATCAATATGTATTACACCACAAAATTGAAATACAGTCTGATGCGTGAATTTTATTTTGTGTAGTATAACCATGATTTTATATCATATACACACTTTCTACTAACAAATTACGTCCCGATCGAACATTCTTATCGTGAATTTATTCGTAAACTATTACTAGATTTTCTATACATATCTCGTAACGGTTTTCATGAGATAAGAACTAAAAATGCAGGTTGTTTACAAATAAACAAGACGGTTTTAAGAGTTAATAATAAATCAATGTATTATTTTATATCAGCAAACCTAGCATAAGTAGCGTAAGTAGCATAAGTAGCGACAACTGTATAAGTTTTTGATGTATTAATCACAATGCTTCAATATGTGCACCCCTGGTCATACGCTGATCAAGTTCTTCCCGTACTCGGTGTAGTATGTTAACCGTGACGGTTTGCAGTGCATGCTTTATCCGATCACAAACTTCTTCAAGGGACAGGAGCATTGGTGGTGCATAAATTCTGTCTTTAACAAACTCCCAGAAAAAGAAATCGGAAGGCGTGAAATCCGGAGGACAGGATGGCCAGGGAAGAAGATTGTTGCCTGCTGTTGTAACACGTCCAGTCCAGCGTATGTGAAGAAAATGATTAAGAAGAAAACTATTAAGAAAACTCATACATTTCTGTAAAAAGGGGTTGGAGCGCCGTCCAGTTGCAAAATGTAATCAGCATAATTGGTATTCTGCTAGGATAACAACCAAGTTTCCAACGTGTCTAGATATGAATCACCGATTACAGTTTCTTTTTCTAAGGCCATTTGCAGAAAAGGATGATGTAATCGGCGAAGAAAAATGGGCCGTGCACTTTCTGGCGGAACACCGCACAGACAACGTGTACGAAATTCACGCTGCACTGAAACCACAGATCTGGACACCTCAAAACGGAGCATACCGAAAGCCTTTTTTATTTGCGGCGCCATCTTGGAAAGTGACAACTGCGGCTGCGCAGTAAGCATGACAAGCAAATAGCAGATTAGCCATGAAAACCTTGGACAGTCGCCAATGCTTACGGTGTAGGTTTTACCACGGGTAAGGTAATACATCGATTTATTATTATTTTTAAAACCGCAGTATTCATTTATGAACACTCTGTACTATCAAATAAATTACAAATACTATAATAAGTAAGTAATACTACATTTTAAATTTAAAATCTAAAAAAATAAAAATAAAGTAAAACATAAATGAATAAAGTATTAGTTTACAATACAGTAAGTACCTTGGATTGTCTTCATTGAGGCATTTGTGGATAGGGAGAGAACAAGGTTAGTCGATCTTTACATGAGAAGGGGGCATGAGTAAGACTCTTCCACTAAGATTCTTCGGCAAGTAAAAGGGAACATTAGTCATAAAACGGCTGTATGAGAGGTGGAAGGAATTAGATGGGAAAACAACAGCAATTTCTAAAGTGTCTTCTTTTTTTTTAAGAAACTAAGTATCTAAAATTGGATAAAATTAGTTTCCTTTTCCTTCCGACGACATCACTGCATAGCATCATGCATCGCAGATTTTAGCAAACTTCTCAAAGACAACGGAATTGTCCATATCTGTAGAAGTTCGTTGTAAGCATCTATACTTATTTGAATGTACTCTTCTTCAAAGAGCAAAAGCAGAAACACCAATAGGTAATACAAGTAACTTCCGATTTGTCAGGATAATCTGGAACACAACGGCCACAGTTAATACAAAATCAAGGTAAATCCGAAAGCAGTTAAAATATTTTTAATTATTTAACTCTGTTTTCAAGCAGTCTGTATAATATTTCCATTTGGTTATGAAAGATAATAAATTAGTATCCAACACAAAATGAACATTTCTTAACAAAAAGAAATTTTATCATTATTTTAATCCTTTCGTTTATATTCTATTCCGACAGGAATCAGTATGATTAATAACTGTATTATAAACTGGACATTTTATGACTGATAAATTTAATTTCACGGACGATTTATTTATATTCGGATTCATAATTTTATATAATTAAGATGTACTTCTATGGATGAAAAAGTCGTCCATGTATTTCTGATATTTTAGTCGACAGTTTTATTTTACGCTGTTAATTTTTTTATATAACTTCTTCCATTGTTCCATAAGACACGAACTTAATTTAAACTTAATTTATTTTTAGATATAGTCCAATGGTTCATTATCCGTCCATGGTTAATTAACAAAATACTGTGTTGTTGTTTATAATAAAATTGTAAAATTCTCAAAACTAAGTAACAATATAACAATACAGGCTTAACAAAATGTATGAATTATAGGCTTTAAAAGTTTCGTTTCTTTTTTAAGAACAATAAAATCTAACACTTTTAATGTTCAGGAGCAAAAATATAAGGAAATCAATTTGATTTTTTTTTAATTATTCATAGCATTTCTTTAAATTTAAGTACACATTGCTCTTATTACAATTTATGTGCTGTCATACCATAATGTCCAGTTAAAAAACCATTTCTTATGAATTTATGCAATTAAAAAGAATTAGATCTGAAAAGAAGTATCAAAACTTTATTTTTCGGGGGTTTCTCTTTGTTTAAAACTAATTATTATATTTCTGTTTTCTAACTACAGATGAGCTTAAAACGTGTTAATGTATTAATATGAGGGAAGACAAATGTAAAATCTCACATCACATAATAGTTTCTGAGCGATGGGAATCGTAAATGAACAACACTAATACAAACACAACAGCAATCAGAAAAACTACTATTATAGCACTGCTATGAGTATTGCTCTGAAATCAGCACTGCTATGAACAAAATCAACTCCCACATACTATGGCATTAAGCTTTATAATTTTCATTTTTATTTGAAGTAAAATAAAAGCTAATACTTTTAGCGTTCAAGAGAAAAAATATAAAGCATTTAATAAGAAATTTTATTTTCATTATTGATAGCGTTTCTGCAAATTTAGTTACTCTCAGTGCGATTTATGTGTTATTTATTATAACTTCATGACTACCTGCAAACGTATTTCTTATTAATTTACTAAAGAAAAAAGAATTGGATTTAAAAAGAAGTACTAAATTTTGGTTTTCTTTTGTTTCTTTTTATTTAAAGCAATTTACTACATTTCTATTTTATAACCATAGATAAGATCAATGTAAAAATGTTGAATTAATAATATGGGAGAAAAGAAATGTGAAACTTCACCACGTATGTCAGTTATTGAGCACTGGGCAGCTTAGATGGACAGTACTAATTAGAAACAAAACAGCGATCAGAAAAACAACCGCAGCTGTTACTCAGTCAGCATCATTTATCAATACAGAATAACTGCACGTAGTTCCAAAAGATTCTTTACATGAACTTCATTCACATGATTCCGTACACATAATATATTTTTTTTGTCTAAGTGAACTTTGATGGAAACTTTATTTCGCGAACATATTTATTGGCCAAGTAGAACGGAGATGTAAAACTGTTTCTTTTTAGCCCAAAGGAGCGTCGCTCAGAAGGGCTATTAATTTCATTCTGGCATTTTGCGTTGATTCACTGCAGATGTCCAATCAGAAACTGTATCACTTTTCAAACTGTTGACACCAAATATTATCGCACTGTGTTATATTTAAAGAAATTAAATAATGAATAATCTGCATAAATATATCTGTGTTTCTTGCATTATGATAAAACAACGGTACCTAGAGCCATCCAATTTTCAACAACGTAATCCTTCTCCGAATATGGGTATCTGGAAGCCCAAATTTGGAATTTGGAATTTGTTTTATTATCGATTTCCTATTTTGTACCACTTTAACGAATTTTTTATTAAGAAACTCAACGATTTCAAAGCGAGCAATGGCAACATTGTAAGAAAAAAGAAAACATTTTTATCTCAAGCACGTAAGACTGTGTATCGGAAATTCTAAAGATATGCTCATTTTAAAATTATTTTGCGATATTGCTTCTGAATTGAATTTTATGGTTTAAGTGCAAAGAACATGATATTTAATAAATAAAGGTAACTCAGAAAACGTTAAAAAACGACCCTTTGGGCGTAACGTAAAATCTTAAAGCTTTCAGATTTATTTTTTAATTAATTAATTAATTAATTTATTTTATGCAGAGTATACATACTTACATAACAAGTATACATTAACAAATACTTCGTACTTTTTTCTTACTTTTTTTTTACTTCGTACAAGGAAGTAAAAATGGTGCGAGTCATACGGCAAATATAACTAAAAACTATAAAATATAGTTTGAAATTATGAGTGCGCGTTGTGCATCGGATTTATACGGTAGAAGAAAGTCAGGAATATTTTCAACGGAATGTTATAGTTTCTTTTCAAAAGTGCTATGATTTTTTATACTAAATCTTTTTTTATTAATATTCAGTTGAAAGAGTAAACCGAATTCACATTATAATTTTATCAGTCTAGTTTAAAAGAGTCTTCACATCGAAGACAGCTCTAAAATTTTTACCAAAGAATAAGAATTTTATATAGAAAAAACGAAATAAAAATTATGAATGGCACGTGATGAATGGTGGTTCCTTAACCATCATTTTAAACTTAATTTCCTTTTAAGTAACCCAAACTACTTCTTTAGATGGAGAATTAAACTCTGATAAAGCTTTCTACATTGGTAAAAATATTCCAAATTTAGTTGATAATTCTATTTCCTATCGAGATTTTTCAAAATATTTGAAATACCTTGAATTTTCGCTTTCTTGAAGAAGAATTGTCCCATTGTCTACCTCGTAATACCTGCAATTTTAATACAAAAGTTTCAGCATAAGCTGATTGTTTATTTGAAACTATGGTCATTATCTTATTTTGTCAAAATAATAGCTATATCGCAAAATGATCATTTAAGTTGATATAGTCATTTAAAATTACTATTTACTCTCTCACTATATTAGTACTGCATCAGGGTTAAGATTTCTGAATACTGGGATTTCGATCTAGCTTCATTCCCAGGGCTACAGGCTGACTGCATGGTTGTTTTCATGACTTTTCCTATAAGCAGAGTGAACATGAGTCATTTTCGCTTAGAAAGCCCTCTACGAAGGCATTTTTCATCAAAGGCAGGTAGCTGTTGTGGGCTTTGTTATATTCAGATAACCTAATCTAACTTAACTAACTCTATCGTGTTAATAAGCTGTAAAAACCACTTTAACTGGTATAATATGAAAGCATGTTATTAAAATAGAAAATTGTTAAATTAAGATACTAGTGGCCCATTGTTAAGAGGCTGAATACTTGAACTTCCACTAGGGTTGACATCGAGGCGAACGGCCTGATTACGTGTATGAAAAGTCTTCTAGAAATTAATCGCTGCTCCTAGGCATATAACCTTCGCTTGCATTTTCATAGTTAAGTACCCAAACCTAAACTTTAAAGAAACATTAATATTAATTTCATTTTTTAGGTGAGCTCTAGAGCAAAAATCGTGTAGAAGACACTCATGGGCCCTCTCCTCTCAAGTGGGAAAAATAGTCTTAAAAAACTCAGCGGTTTAAATGAAATTGCTGTTAAGAGAGATTTGTTTTCCCTCCATCATTGATAAAAAGTTTTAGAAAAATTCTTATTGCTATCAAAAACATATTTCCATTAAAATAATCTTACTAATCTGATTATAATCCTATTTCCCTCTTCTATCTATTAAAACTGCTTCCACTTTCTATTAAAATCTTCCAAATTATTTTATCTTTTAGTAATAAAATATGCTTCTCAATCCTTAATAGTAATCCACAGATTTTTAATTCTTGTTGAATTTGTAACATTTATTGGGAATGTGGTTCAATTCAGATAAAAACACTAAGCCATTATAAAAATTTCACGTCTTTATGAAAAATAAATCTTAAATCTGAAAAGGATAAATTTAAAACAAAATCTTCTATTGCTTATGATTGCTCATTTTTAACCATCCCTTTTTTTCAAGCTTTGCTAAATTTTTTATCTCAATAAACTCTTCAGTTCGTGAATTAGCTTTCTACATTCATCAATGGTTTCTTTCTTTGAGACCAGCTCAGTAGCTTTGCCTCCATTTTCTTTGTCGCTTTCTTCAATCATTAGGACATTTTCTCAGCTTAGTAAATGTCATATTATACGGTATGTTTTCTCTCCTTTCTGCATCCTTCGTGGTGTAACGGTAGCACACACGACGCGTATTCGAGAAGTCCAGGCTAGAGTTCCAGCAAAGGCATTTTTCATGTCTTCTATTTCAAAAATAACCTAATGACACTACAATGGCGCCCGAACTAAAAGATAGTCGATGATGATTCTTTACTACGAGGATTTCGCAATTGGATCCACTAAATAATCGGGTCCCCTGAAATACCTTTAATTTATCGCAATCGGGTGCTCTTAAATATAGCTAAAGGTAATCACCAGTTGCCCGTTAAAGATATTTTTCCCTCCTCTCTGCTTGCCTTCATGGTGTAATGGTAACATAGTCGACGAGGATTCGGCGAGAGGTGCAGATTCGAGTCCCGACGAGAGCATTGTTTATTTTTAATGTCTTCTGCTTCAAAAATTATCTAATGACTCTTACTGAGTATATTCATATCTACTTCGCTGAGATTATTCATGCGGAATTATTTCTCAATGGAGGAAGGTCACCATAGACCAGGTAGTCCGGTGTTTGCCCCACTCTAAGTGAAGCTGCGAATCATCATTCTAAAACTGCAGCAAAATACCATTTATCTGGATTAAAGGCGCCAGAAAAGTTTCACTTAACACAGCTTAAAATCATTAGGTTATATCAACGCAGGAACAGGTATACTGTGGAATATCCTCTCTAGGATTCGTCTTGAACACGTCTCAAGGGTGGTTTCAGTTACACCACCGAGGAAAACAGAAGAAGGGAGAAAATACTTTAAAACCTTTTTTTTCCCTTGATAATCTGTACTCATAATGATTTTATTTAAAGAGGAAAATATTGCTTCGGCCCCACATGTCATTTTTGAGCAAACTTAGAATAAAATAAGTATCAAATATCCTATTTCAAACTTATTCATTTTATTTAAATGGCATAAAGTAAAAGACATATATATGTGATTTAAAAATGGTAACTCAAGGAAGTGGCATTTTTATTTTTTTCTCCCATCGTCTTAAATGGCAAGACAAGGCCATTCATTACAGAAGATCAACAATTCATTTGCTTTAACTTGCAAAATTGTTTTACAGTTTACTGAATCCATGAAGCTTCCTTTTTGATATTCTTTAAATTAAAAATTTTAGTAGAGAGCAAACTCCTTCAGGCATAATTAAGCAATGAAAAAAAGAACTGAAGTCATATTTGCAAGAAAAATATTTCAAACTCTGTATTTTTTGCATATAGATGCATTGTCACCATCAAATTTCAAGAAACTTTACAAGACAGGTAATTACGTTACGCAATTACATTACAAAATACGTAATATCATTTCAAGAGCATAAAGAAAAACTAGCAAATTTATTAAAAAATAAGAAGTCACTTATTTTTAGGAATGGGGGTGAAGATTTCAGTTATTTCTCTGTTTAATTTGAAAGGAATTTCAGTCAAACAACTAAGCAAAATTTTACAGTAAATCTAAACTGCAAATGGCACCTCTCTTGTGCCTATATTAATACAAACAATCCGAATCGTATCATTGGAAAATTGCTTTAGTTTCAAAGCAAAAATCAAGCACACTATCGAGAACGAAGAACAAATTACAATAATTAATTTTCCTATTCAGGGTATAATTTTCGAAGAATATTATTCGGCAATAAATTTTTCATAAATGTCTGGGTGAATTTAAACTCTAAGTATCTCCGCGATTCAATGCTATTTTTAAACCTTAACAACGTGTCAAGAAAAAAAGAAACCTTTACGTTCGCTGATGTAGGTGGGGTTCATTCACGTGTCGCTCCAAGTAACTTTCTTTTTTCCTTTGGAGTCAATACAGACCTCAAAGAAAGAAGCTTATATTTATTTCTAAAACTTTATTACAGATTAATTAATTGTATAACGTATAATTAATAAATTATTGCTTGTAAAGAAGAGTATGTTGACGGTGTACTGGCTCAAAACTAGAAGCTAATTTTTACATCTGTATAATTGTTCCTTTTAACCTCAATACAAACTTTAAAAGCTCCTACCTTATGAAAATATGCAATATTTATATAAAGTTATTTTTATTTTTTCACATAATTCAGTGTGCTTTTATTTTTTTTTTTACATATATGTAACGGAATGTTTTAGTTCAGTTTGCAAAGCCCAGTTACCTTAACCTCTTGACTCCAGAGGTCCACATATGTGGACCCTCAATTTTGCGTTGCTGGAAAGACTCTAGTACACGTTTACTCAATTGCAACCCTAGTAACACGTATGGGGATGTTTCAGCTTTTCATTTTTACCAATGGGTGGCAGCTCAGGTGCATAGTCTTGAAGAAATAAGAGCTACAAGCGGATTGTTTTGTAAAAATTGCGCCGTCGAAGAATCTTCAAAAACGTAAGTAATAATTAATTAATTAATAATTTAATTATTGTATAAAGTGAATATTTAGAGCTACTTAGATTAGAGCTTTTGTTTAACGTTGTTTTTTGTTAGCCAAAGTGATTTTTTATGGCAGTGCATGGAAATGTGTATAGGTCCACATACGTGGACGTTAGTCCGTTAGGGAAAAATAGGTTCATTTGTTACTGCCATATATTTTTTTTAATATTACTGAATTTCATTTGCTATTTCTGAAGTTTATGTTTCAGAAGCAGCTCACAAAGGGCATAACTGATTATACACATCCAGTATGTAATTGTAATCTTAAATTATTTGCATTTTATAGGTTTTTTTACCCTTTTCTTGCTTTATTTTTGAATTAAAATATAATTTTCCTAATCTTGGACTTCTATTCGTCATATTCTTTGGCCCATTAAAATAAAGACAATGCTTAGGATATGTAAGACTTATGTAAAGACTTAGGATATGTAATATATTTATATAAAGCATTGTTCTGATATAGGTATTTTGACACAAAATCGGACTTTTTCTGATATGACATGCCAATTGGTTTTCCATATTTCGATGCTATGACTCAAATTATGCCAAACTGTTAAGTTTTTGAAAAAATTGCACGAGTAGTTTTTAAACAATTAGCTCTCAATGCTAAATGAATTTGATATGTATTTACTAATACCTTGATTTCTTCTTCCAGAATTCGAAATTTGGGCTTATTCCAAATAAAATTCGTCCTTTTTTTATGATTTGTTTTTAAAATTGTATTTTTAAATAGTTTTTATAAATTTTTTAAAACATTTTTGCATTATAACCTATAAAAGTTTTAAAATCATCTTAAAGTAGATGTATTTCTAGACATACTTGCAAAAAAGTAGAGTATTTTATTCAAAATTTCCTAAGATATACGTGCATTTACATATTGGCGCCTTTTGAAATTTGGCATATACATTGCAAGCGACAATAACGCCAAATGTGGTTTTCACATTTTGTTAAATTTATTTGAATGCAATGAAAGTGACTTTTTTTAGCTCGTGTTCAATGAAAAAAAAAAAGAAATTTTATGCTGATAATTGCTCGAATTTTCTGTTGAAAGACAAAATAAAGTTTAAGCTAATTATTCTTTAGGAAAAACCAGAATATTTTTTATTTAATTCCGTGAATTATCAATTTAATATATGAATATTTGTTAGGTAAATTCTCATATTTTGGAAAAGCCAATGCTTCAATAATATCTTGTTCTTTTATTTAAACTTAACCAAAAAAGCTTCGTTTCCTTGTGAAAGGACTCAGGAGAGGGGCGAATTTCGCCGTGTTATCCTTTTCAGGGTCTGACTCACTTCCCTAGAACATTCTAGAAGAAAATTGCTTTGTGCCGGTTGCCTTGAATAAAGTGGGTACGTGATGACTTTAGAGGGGTTACAGTTTCACCTACAAGGAAAGGTCACTGCTTTGGCGATTTAAGTGTCCAGTTTGGCTCCGAGTTTTGAATAGTTGCGCGTGCGCATTTGGGCTGTTTTGTCTTTTGGGTGAAAAAGCGGAAAGCTGGTCTCTAATGAGGGGGCGAAAATCTGCCAAGTTTTTTGCCAAGGGCGTGTAAAGTGGAGAATTTTGAGTACGGGTCACTTTATGCTGTGCTGTCTTCGGGTGAAGTAGTTTCCTCTTTCAGTTGTTAAGACGGGGACAATTATGCTCTCTGTCGGTTGGACCCGTTGGCAGTTAGGGGAAATGAATTTACTGGGTTATCGCCGGAATTAATGAAGCATCTAGAGATTTTGACTGGACAGTTCGTAGCTTTAGCTTGTTTCGACTCGGCTACGTTAAACTCTTCGTCAGCAGATAACGATTATTCCGCGACTGGGAACGGTGGGCTACTTGGCTTTGTCTGGATGTTGAGACCCTTTGGAGACCTCCTAGGAGTTTTGTTCTTCTCCTTGATGAACTACTATTTTCCTGGAACGTCTAGCCGTTAAGACTGGAGTTTATTTTTTCCCTGCAGTAGGCCAGAGTAGACTCACATTGGGAAAAGATATGGGTCTGTATTACCCCGACGACTTACGTACGAACTGTATTCCCAAGCATGCAAGCCTTGAGACGGTAGTAGCTAGCAGCCTCTAGATATTGTAGCTGACTTACATCGATTGCTCTGTGGAGTTGCCCGTTAATTCACAATATCCGATATTGGTAACGATTTCGATGAGGGAAGGGGACCTGCTTAGTTCCCATGTTCGTCTACGGATGCCGAGCGGCAACGTGATGCATAATTTAGGCCTAGCCAAGAGTTTTCAGGGTGGCGCCTAGGAGTAGTGGATCCTTTCCACGTCAAGATTTCCAGCAACAAATAAATCACTTTTTTCTTTCTTCTGAGTGATAGCAGGACATTTTATTTAATTAGTAGACTGTAATTAAGTTAGGATGAATAGTTATTTAGGAATTCAAATTTGTAAGAGACCTTAATTGTCCCATTTTGGAAATTACGTCTTGCTCCTCTATCCTTACTCCGGAAACAATAAAATTTAGGCTGAAAGCTCAATATATTTAAGAGTGTAATGTTTTGTGGAATTATATTTCGTCCTGATGTTGGTATCAATGAAATTTAATTGATTGTCCTGTTATTGAAAATGTCATTAATGCAAAAGTGGATACTTAAGAAAATTTTAATTATTATAATGAAGTGATAATGCCAGAAAAAGTGTAACGGACTGTTCTGCGTCATTATAAAAATAGTTTTTTTGGGGGTACCCCTTATTTGCGTAAAAATACGGTTTTTTCTAATGTATATACTTTTATTTGTTACTTATTAATTAACTTAGAATAAAAGCTAAATACAACAAAAAGATATTAATT
This sequence comes from Stegodyphus mimosarum, assembly GCA_000611955.2. Taxonomy (NCBI): domain Eukaryota; kingdom Metazoa; phylum Arthropoda; class Arachnida; order Araneae; family Eresidae; genus Stegodyphus; species Stegodyphus mimosarum. The sequence continues at coordinate 28,668 of KK118835.1, read as the reverse complement.
CGTTAAATGCTCTGCTTATTATTTGTATTTCTTAACATGATTATTTTCTGATGCACGCTCAGGGAAAAAATGATAACACAACGCAATGTCACATTATCTACGGTCTTAAAAGTCGGTGAATTTGACTTAAATATGTATTATAAGTTACTAAGAATTAAGGTAAAAATTTTTGTAAGTTTCTTAACCTCTGAGTACAGTACAGAAAATTTTACAGAAAGGAAAATAGTTGGCTATAAATTAAGAAGTATACTTGGCGAAAACTGAAAAAATACACCAAGATAAATTTTTGAATTTCTACGTAAATTTTGCACCAAATTTTACGAAATTTAATGTTTAGGCATAATTTGAGTCGTAGAATCGAAATATGGAAAAAAACTTGGCATATCATTTCAGAAAACGTCCTTTTTTTTGTCAAAATACCTACGTTAGAATAATGCTACATGAGTCGCTCTGTTAAGTCTAGAAAACAAAAATTTAGAAAATTAATGTTTTTTGATACATTAATTTTTAAAATTCTTGGTTTATTAATTTGATCAGAAAAGTATATAAAGTCTAAGTGTAAACTCTGCAAAACGAAAACATATGTACAGGATGTGTGAATAAAAACGTCAGCATTTATTGGAATGAGGAGAGCATCTTAAAAATTTTAGAACTTATATCCTTTGGCAGCTGACAAATATAAGAAAGTTATGTAAAAATAATACAATAACATTTGTTGTCATAAGATTTATATTTATTCATCATAACAAACATTTTCTTCTTCCGAGATATTTAAATGTAAATTTTGAGCTCCTTCTGTTGCCCTTAATGTCCTGTAAAAGTCGTGTTTAATTGGAGGTATGTACTTTAATAAACTCATGATGCCATTTTTTATTTCTTTTGAAATTGATCTTCCATTAGGATATAATATTGGTTGAGTTATAGTTTTTAAAATTCCTGGCCCACCTATTTTTGTTATCTTTATATCAATTAGATGAAAGGTACCATCCTCGTCAAAACTATATTTAAACTTAATGATGCTTGGATTTGACCTTTCTAGTTTTATCAATTGCATATTAAGCCAGTTGACTGTTAGACCACTTGTTGATTTTTTTTCTGTTGGTAATAGCATCTTCCAATGGTTTTGTGGAAAGGAAATTTTGTCAATTCATTCCGACAACGCCGAAGGGGTTCTTTCGTTTACTATTTTGTACTATATGACACCAGTCACTAGGATTATAAATTGAAAGAAGATTAATTTAGATTTTATTTCAAAATTTATATAAAAAATATTGATAAAAGGTGGACTTACTCAAAATTGCTTCTGAAATTATTATACACTATATTCAGAAGCTAAAAAAAAAGGCTGTCTGACCTAGAAAAAAGGAAGCAGCGAGCAAATTCTTTGATAAGTAAGAAGAATATTATTTATTTCCTCAAAATTTACAAGAATCAGAAATTATCAAAAACTGGACTTAACCGCATTGGCTTCTGATAAACTCACATATAAATCTAATATATATCCTAAGTCGCGCTTTCGAGACATGAAAAACCCAATTTAAATTTCGTCAATTAGCCCAGTAGAACGGGAGATACAGGACTGCACCGCCCTTTTTTTGGCCTAGAGTATACTCTGCACAAAACAAATAAATAAATAAATAAATAAAGGAACAGTTTTATATCTGATATCCGACTGGGCTGATTGACGAAATTTAAATTGCGCTTTTCATGTCTCGAAAGCGCGACTTAGGATATATATTAGACTTACATAGAGCGTTGTTCTAACGTAGGTATTTTGACACAAAATCGAACTTTTTCTTAAGTGACATACTGAATTTATTTTTTTTTTCATATTTCGATTTTATGGCTCAAATTATGCCAAAGTGAGAAATTTTGTAAAAATCGCTTGAGTAATTTAAAAAAATTAGCTTTCAAAATTTTAGCTTTTGGTGTTAATTGAATTTGGTATATATTTATTAATATCTCTTTTTTATAAAATTTACTTGATCCCTTCTTTTACAGTTCGATACTTTTAAATTTTTATTTTTCAGTAATTTTTAAGTAAATAATTTTCAGTAAATTAAGTAATTAATTTTCAGTAAAGTTTTTCGGAGATATTTTAAAATTATAACTTCTAAAATTTTTACCGTCCGCTTAAAGAACGTATATTTCTAGGCGCATCTGCAAAAACATTAGAGTGTTTTACTCAAAATTTCCCATGATATATATGTTAATTTATGTATAAGCGCGTTTTGAAATTTGCCATATTTGTTATAAGCAATAATAACGCCAAATGTGGTTTACGCAGTTTGTTAAAATTATTTGAAAGAATGAATGAGGCACATTTTTTCACTGTCGTGCACAATGAAAGGGAAAGGAAATAGGTTACCATAAATTAAGAAGTTCTCCAAGTGAATTTTTCTTGGAGCAAACTTAAAAAAATGCGCCAAGATAAATTTTTGAATTTCTCCGTAAATTTCCAAGGACGCCAAGATAAGTTTTTACATTTATCTGTAAATGGCTCATCAAATTTTACGAAATTTAATATTTAGGCATAATGTGAGTTATAGAATCGAAATATGGAAAAACATCGGTATGCCGTTTCAGGAAAAGTCCAATTTTATGTCAAAATACCTATGTTAGAACAATGCTACATATAAATATAATATATATCCTAACTCACGCTTACGAGACATGGAAAACGCAAATTACATATCGCCAATTAGCCCAGTAAAATGGAAGATATAGAACTGCATCCCCCCTTTTTTTGGCAGATGGTACTTGTGCATCATCTGTAAATCTAGCTTACTTTGAAAAAGGTCTAATGTTTGCAAATGAAATTATACCATAAACGTTTACTTTTGCTTTGTAGAATGGCTAAGGAAAATTCCAGAGTTCTTAGTAGCAGATAATATTCCGTACTGCCATGTTATTCAGGGAGAAATTAACGCTCTTTGAACTTGAGAGAAAACCAGGGATACCGTAATCAAAGTGAAACAACGTCACTTGCTTTCAGCATTGTGCAAGATTACCTATAAAAAAAAAGCATACGTGTACGCCTCAGTTATCTTGTAGTCCAGATATAGCTCCATGAGGCTTTTTTTTTTTCAATTCTGTGGTTAAAAAAATCTAAAAGTAAGGGGTAGATGTTTATAAGCATAGCTGGCAAAACTAGAGTAAAAAGTCTGAGACAGAAATAACACCCGTTAATGTTTTAGAGTTAATTGTTGTTTTAGAGCATGCCCTTCAAGAAAGATGACTGCGGTTGAACACTATTATTTCGTTCCAAAGGCAACCTAAAGTATATGATAGAACTGCCAACACACACAAAAAAAAACTAAATTCATATATTTTTTTATTCGTGCCCCTTGTTAATGAAAAAGCTTTGAAGACGCAAATGAAATATTTATATTTCCTATAACAATTTTTCAGTTTCAAGAAACTTCTGTCACATAAAGAGGATTAATGAACATAAAGTTTTTTAACAAATATATTGCTCGATAAATTTTAATTTGAACAGGAAGAAAACTTTGTTTGGCTTTAAATGATGGAATATTTCTCTCTCTAACGTAGGTAATTATCATACATATACGAGCATAAGTAAAGTAAGTTATTGGCATTCCTCGCTCCTTGAACTAAATCACACTACGAGTCCTAACACCCCGCAGGATTGGGGCCAGGGTTCAAACTCT
>KK118835.1:0-24975 GCA_000611955.2 Stegodyphus mimosarum | reverse complement strand
CGACGCAACTCACCTGCATACACAGGGCGCCACTGGTCGTCGATTTGCTGCCTACCAGTCACTCCCCCCGGGGATTGACTCAGGAGAATTCCTGGGAAGTACTGGCTAGGATCTGTACTTAGGCAGTCTCAACCACGGGGCAAAATATCAGGTACTATTGTACCTTATTCTTCACAGGACTAGAACCCGGGTATTGTACCTAGGTTGGGATCAGGCTCGACAGGGACCGTACTGGTACTGTCTTGTCCGCCCCCTTGGCTGTGGTGGAGCTGATAAAAACAGACAAAGGGGGGGGCGGTGGACATATGCCTGTCAACCAAAGGTGTACATCGGACGTTCCCGTCCTCCGTAAAGTAAAGTGCCTACCAGTCACTCGGACTGCCCGTGGCAGTGGGCCATTACCCAGCATATCCGGGGGCTGTCCCTGGGCTACTAGAATCGCACTACTTTAAGACTTACCGGACTCCGGGCCGGCCAATGGGTGACCTTTCCGGAACCCTCAGAATCACTTGGTTCACAATTTGTACACCCCCATGGCCGAGATTGCCTAGATACAGATCTTAGCCAGTAGCTTCCCAGAGTTCTCTACGTCGACCCGCAGGTGGAGAGCATAAGTAAAGTGTTTTTTATTCCTTAACTTATTGAATCCTGATTAGAAGGAAAAGAATGGAAAATAAAGTAATATTTTGCATCAGATTTCGAAAGCACTGACATCTCATTCAAAAAAAGGTTTATAAGATATCATAGATAATTCGAATAATAGTCAGGTTAGAAGAAATATTTTGACGTGCTATCAAAAGCAAAAAGGAAAGAAATAAAATACTGTTTGAGAATGCTGCTGCGTGTGTACGGGTTAGTAAATGATTAAATGCACAAGCCCAATAATAGGTTAATAAAATTTATTTTTATTAAAAGAAGTATTTCAGAACACTAGAATTTTCCACAGAAATATTCGTACAAGTGTTCACAGTATCACACAATATAATCACTAGTTACACTTCAAACTACTAAGATGGTTAAGCACAATGCAATGCAAAGCGCATCTAAAGAGGCAGCTAATCCGATCTCACGCTGAAATCGCAACAATAACAACAGCAGCTAACTGAAGAACTGAGAGCAGATGCTCTCTCTCCGGCCTTCATTCAGCCGGCCGCCGAGATACTTCTAGTACTTTCTTCTTTTCGAAATTACTGGAAAGCAATACGAGGGTGGAATTACGGTTGCAGTTAACATATTACAATCAATTACATTTATTCAGTTTAAATACATATTAGTGTGATTAAGGAACCGGAATAAAATGCCGCCAAATGGTCGCCAAACTTTGCGATTTTTGACCATTCCTTGCCAAATTTGGCTGTAAAATAAGTCGCCGAAAGCGTTGTCACTTTGGAAATATCTCGTCAAATTACCGAGATACCCATTTACTAAATCTTAAACACACTTGCCCCTGTAATCTTACTTTTCCGTCATAGCTTTCTATTAAAATTTGTTTCGCGTTACATTACAGAAAAATACAACAATTTCACATATAACTGCACTTAACTCATCTAATTGTGTACAAAAGTAGTAACAATATTAATAATTCATATTTAAACAAGTAGAGATTATTTTTTGTGCATTTTATTTTACTAATTATTTTTACTAATAATTATTTTGTGAATCTTTCCTGAGTTCCGTTATTTCTCCTAGCGCTTCCTTACCAGGATGTAAATGAAGTAGGGTGAACGAAAGTATTTAAACTGCTGGGAGCGGAAAAGGTTAAACACAGCGTGATTTCGCTATTGTGAGGGCACGTTTGTTAGTTTCTACCAGCGAGGCTACGTATTTTTGACTTTGAGTTAGTATCCTACCGGTGTAGGTTTTCGAGTCAACCTGCTAATTTAAATTAATTTGTGTAGTCTCTCACTACTCTTTACTTTAGTGTTTGTTACATTATCTTTTAAGTTCTCACCGCATCTGCTCAGTGTTTTTTGTAATCACGTAAGTCCATGTCATCTGTTAAATATTTTGTATTCATTAAAGGGTCTCTTACATCCTTTCCCTGGTTATGTTCATCTTCAGACCCGTGCCAGGATTCGCAAAAAACAACACTTAGGTATATCTAGTTACATTTTACGATAGCTACACTGTAAAAAATTTTAGTCCAACGTTACACCATTTAATGGTTCAAAATCAAAGATAGTACCAAAACATGGTTCACTTGATTTTACGTTTCACTGATATTTGGTGAAACGATCCAACTAGGTAAACGTTTCACTATTTTTAAGGAATACTTTGCAGCCAATCAAACCGAAGCATTCAGCGCATGCCTGGTCTTCCCGTGATTCCATCTTTAGAAAGTTTAATGGCGGCTGTTTGAATCTGTTAACGGATAGTCGGTTGTGTATTCGATAATTACAAGGTACGTATATTTTTGGTTTGTTTCCTTTTTGATTTATGTATTAATGAAATGTAAGATACAAAATGGTGTTAAAATGCATTCGCAGTAACTTTTTAATGATTTTATTGGAATGAGTGGCGTTAGTGCTGAAACCTACTTTCGCCATTTGGTTATTACTACTGTATAGAACGTAGCTGAATAGAAGTCTAAAAAGAGATTCCCGAACATTCTTAGTATAAACATTGTTATAACATAATGTGTATTTCTGCATATATTACGTAATATGTATTGCTATAAAATTCGTTATAGTCATTCTGTAGAAAATAGAATACTACAATACAAACATAAAATGTTCTGTCAGCATCAGTATTGGAATATAATAGTTCTTACGCTGTTTGTGAACTTGAGAAATAAGAAGCACATAATTCATCTAAAACGTTAAAAAAACTTTTTTGACATGAAAATTTAAGTCTTGTTGTTTAAAACTAAATTTATGGTTTAATTTTTCTCTAGATGAAAATCTTGGTACAGTGTCAATCATCATTGAAAGTGCTAAAAATTTCAGATTATGGTCAGCTTACTGTTATTAACTACGCTTAATATCCAAGTTTTTTTATCTCTGTAAAAATGTGCTGATGATTTCAAAGAGTATGTTGATTATGAAAACTTTCCCTAGGGATCCCAGCAAAATTGAAAGTTATTGATTGACATGATAAAACTGTATTTGGAATATTTTGTTGAAGTAGCAAGTTTTTTTATTGCTTTGTGAAAATTTTTGTTTATTAAATCTTATTGTTTGATTAAAACCATTTTGAAATATTATCTAAACTTTCCTTTTTACGAGAAGAATTTTTTGATAAAGATGCATTGAATTATTGTTATTTAGCCATGTTTTTAAATATTCTGTTCGAAAGCATCCTTATTTGGCCAAACTTGGTATTTAAAAATTTTGTTTTTCAATATTTCATATAATAATATATATTGAACTTGAACAGTTGTGTTTATTATGCATACTGTTATGATTGCTCACCAAGCTACTACAAAAATGCCAACAATTTATAGATTTTGTTCTAGGTACTCATTCAGCTTAGCATCAAACTGCCACAAATGTTGGAATTTAAGAAATTCTGTACATTTTCTCTGCCAAACTGGGAGTAAATTTCTGTTTTACTTATCATTCAAAATGTATCTTAATTTGTGCTTTTACAGATACATTGTTAATTTGTTGAATTTCTCAAGATCAAGAAAGATTTTGCCAAACTGGTAGTATTTTTAATAGCCGAAATGACAAAAATAATTATCTCTTAACCCCTCTTATAATCCTGCAAAATCATGTTTTGTAGTTTGAGGTGGAACGTAAATGAATTTTGACTATGGTTTCTGATTTTAAGAAATAACTTTGCATTAAGAATTTAATTAATATCAGGCATTTAAAATAATAGCAAATAAGAGACTTTTTTTTTTGAAGTAGTTAAGATGTGCTATTGAAATTGTATTTATTTGTGTTTAAATCTGCAAAACGAAGTTTGATTGTTTAAAAATATAATTGATTATTTCTAACCAGTTAGAATATGAGCTAAGTGTTATTTCTTCATATGTCATTTCGTTAGTGGTAAATATGGCAGAATATTAGAGTAATTGACATTGTTTATTTTTTATTTGATATCAATAATTCATAGATGCATTAACTTCTTTTATAATTGGAGAGCATAACACAAAGATTTAATTTAAGTACTATTTTTTTAACTGTGCAGTATAATTTATTGTTAAGGGTAACAAATATTGCCAAATACGGTTAACGTCATTTAGAAAGCATTACATTAGTGTATGTGAGAAAAGAGCCTGTTATATAGGAAATAAATGAAGATAATTGTGCAAAACTGATGCTGTGGAATTTCCTTGAATATTTTTGCAAGTTGATTTTTGGTTTATATAATCTAAACCTTATTTTTTATTTGAATAATTTAAACTTTTTGTTTAATTTTACTTGTGAAGTCATCCAAAATAACATTTTGTTTCGAAAACATCCATTTTTTTTTAATTCAAATAATATGCAGAGGACTATTTGTATTTTACCTTTTTTGTAATTATTTTAGGTAACTTTTAAGTGCTTATACATGAATACAATAAAAACGTTTGATAAATTTAAATTAAATGTATATTTTATAGTTATTTTGATGTAAATATTAATATTCTTTCAAGATGACAGTAATAAAGGTAAAGTAAATTTTCAGTTTAAATTCTCAGAGTATAAGTCTCTGATTTGTATCAGTAACTGTACATGTAATTGCTCCAGTTTTCTTTTTAATTATTTCAAATTGCTGAAATATTCAAAATATTCAGTTTTTAAGCTGTTATATTTTCAAAATATATTACTACAAAAAGTTGTGTTTCTGAAAATTTCCACTTTCTTAGCTAACAGTGCTTTTTGCAATCATATCATTGTATCAAGGGATCCCAATCGCCTCCAGGCGGGCAAGTGGCCCCAAGGTGGGCATGGAAATTTTATAGGGAGTCGATGAAGATCTGGACATTGACAGCCGAATTTGCAGTGGCAATTAATCAGCATAGTCAAGATTCCTATTGATTCCAGAAGTGCAGGTACGTATATGCTTTATTTCAGATTTTAAATGTCATACAAGAATAATATCCCAAAATAAAAGTTGTTACCAAACCAACATTGCCTTTTCCCTCTTCTAACCTAGTATAAGTAGATTTGAGTCAAGTCAGCAATTTACTATGGGAAGAAAGAAACAGGTTGAATATTTGTAATGGAAGTGATTTGAGAATTGAGCAGTTTATGCCAAATGCTAAAAGAATTACACGAATGCACAGATCACATTAATTATTCATACTTCTGTGTAATTAAAATTGAAGTTTTGTGCAGTTAAAATCCGTGATTTTGTTTCTGGCAACTTGTTTATATTTGTAAAATTAAAAATAAAGATAAAAAAAATAAATCCAATAAACCATTTTTTTTAAATTTTTGTTCAAAATTTTAGTTTGCTGTTATTTATTTGCAATTATTTGTATTTTGATTATGCTGCATTACAGAGAAAAATGTAAGGGGTTCGATGAAGAAAACGTTTTTCTAAAGTTCTTTTAAAAGGGGTTTATGTAAGAAAAAACTTGAGAACCCGTGCTTTACATAAGAAAAATTTTCCAAAATCTAGCTTCTCTATTTTTACCTTTACTAACTTGTATTATTCTTATTTTTAAATGTAATGTCATATATTACATATAATTTTCAAAAACCTTTTGGTATTTTCTGATTATTCATCCCCATTAAAAAGTCACAAATTGATTGCTGACTGGAGAGAGATATTTGTTTGGATATCCTTATTTCTAGTTCAAAAATGCTGCTTTCATAATTTCTTTTCTTTTTCCATATAAGACATGCAGTCTTTTTGGGTTTTTTCCACTCTTCTTTTCACGTACACAGCGATCTGCTTTCACTGAAGGAAGCAGCAGAGAATTCCAGAAACTTAGCATTTTGAACAACCATGGCATCAAAATCATAAAATGACACACATAAAAAAAAAAGGCACATGATGCCTTTAAACAAGTCTTATTGCACTGTATGTGTGTAGGAAGTTAAGTCTGAGATTTCGCCGATGAAAACTGCAATATGCTATTCACCGCTATACTGAAACACAGAAATTCCCATAGAAGGGATCATAATCTGCCGTCGTACTGGTGAAATGTCTGGAAAGCCATTTGGGGTTGCTATGGGCACAACTAAATTGCCACATAAATATATTTGGGTAATATTGGTAGGTTTATAATAGTAAAATAAACACTTTGGTGCTGGTATAATAATGTAATCCAGCTAATTTTCTTAATGTTTTGTATTTTTTTAATGCTTAATGTTTTATAATTCTTATAATTGTGTATTTTTTACTAAATATACCTTTAGATGTGTAGGCATATTAATATACATTATATATTAGATTTTTTTAAATACCGGTGGAATGTATGCTCTACCAGCAGCAACACATTTCAACATAAATATTTTTTGGCGGCATGATGCAATGCCTCATCAGTACATTTTTGTGCTTCTTTGCTGGGTTCGGGGATAGTCTTAATACCTCCTTTTTTAAAAAATAAAATCCTCAATATCTCAAAGTATTGATGTTCGGCCAGCCATATATTTGATATTTAGCCCTGGTATTTGACAAAAATTGTTTTTAATGCATCTTCCTTTTTTATTGTGTTTTTGTTTCTTCTATACTTTTTATTAGAAACTAAAAGTAAAACTAACATTTTACTACCAGTAATGATATGGTTGATACTGTTTAACACTGGCATTTCGACCCAGGTTTGAATCCATGCAAACGCACTGCCTGCATGTTTGGCTTCCTCCATGTGTAACATGAATGCAACCCAATGTACATACCCTAGTCAGATAGCAATCGAGTGGCTTGCTGCATCCAAATAAACCAATCAAAATGAATATTTAAGTTTTTATTAATTAAATTTAATATATTATGGATGCTTTATGTTATTTTTAGTATATATTGCAATGATGGTATATATTTGTTGTAACTTATATACTAAAACACAGAAACATCAGTCAGTATAACCTAGTAATACTAATAGTAACATCAGTCATGATACGAGGGTGAGAATTATGAAAGAAAAAATAAATATAAAATTAATAGTTTAGATAATGCATGATGTTATGTAGCTGTGTATTAACGCTTCTTTTCTTAGGTTTCCAATGATGTTGAAATAGAGCTACAAACAATATCTAAAAGATGTTGTCTTCTTTCAATCACTGGTTGTGAAGGCCTGACCCTGTACTCCCTAAGACTACCTCGACATCCATGCAAGATCAGAATGTGTTGTGACTTATCTCAATTGGAACATTAGAACAAGCTTATGAAATTCATGCTGGCAAAAGAGTGCAGTCACCAAATGGTGCGTTATGAGGTACACTGTCGCTGAGCTTGATATAATGTGCTTGTCAGACCACTGTGCCCACAAATTACCACCCGTTGCATTTCCGATACAACCAACAGTGTGAAAAATCACTGATCTAATGTTGAGTACCATGCATTCTTTGCGTCTCTCTTCTAATGATTATGAACTGCAAGAACTGTTTAAGTATATGAGACAACCATTAAATTGTTAAATAAAAAATTCTAAATTTGGGTTTCATGATATTGTTAAATATCCTATTGAAATTTTCACAAATGTATTAAAATGACTACTACATACACTTGTGTTTTCTGAGATTTATTGGTTTAAATACTCCAGGATATGAAATTGCAAAATGCTTTTTGTCGATATTATAAGTAATGGTAAATATCCCCCCATGCATGCTTTACAAGTACATTTATCTTATTCATTTCATACAATTAAAGTTTTCAAGTTAGAAGAATGTTATTGATTTATGTCCTGTTTCTATATAAGCATAATAATGTATGCTAATTATTCAGAAGTACTTGTTATTAAATTCTGAAAAATAATGATTAAAATATTTATAAAATATACGTAATCGTTCGACAGGTTTTATGAGTAGTTTCATTTTAAATTTCTTAAACAGAATATAAGTGATATAATTTATTAAATTATGCTTACATGTATGTCTGTGCAAAATTCAGCATAAAATATTTCTTAATGAATTACTTTTCTTACGTAGCAGTTGCAGAAAATTTGTCTATGTGGATTTAAATGTGTTCTTCATTAAAGCTTTGCCATCTTAAATTATGTTTTTCCTCTGACTTATTTTACATGAAATGTTTACGTTTCTATATAACATGCTACCAAGAGATATGTTTAATCCGCAGAAAAATGGAATTTTATAATTCTTAATGTTTTAATTGAACAATATTAATGAATTTATTGAACAATATTAATAGCTTTGGAAAATTTTCTTTATTGTATAGGTACATAAGTATTATAATTTTATCATGCTTCATAATATATTTTAACATATTGTAAATAAAAAATTACCATAAAGTAAAACTTGTTTTTGTGTGAGGAGGGGACATGGGAAACCTTACAGATTCTAGCAAACACTTCTGGTCTCCAAATTTTAAAGGTAAGTGTCATGGCATGTGAATGAAAATAAGAATTATGCATGGAATAATTTTTCTTTATATAGTATAATAGTAATTAGTTGAATAGCTGTTAATTACACATTACACACAATGTATAATATCAATTTTGTTATGAGAAAGCAATTTCTGTTGTAAATTTAAATACTAGAGACCTTGAATCTCAAAGCTAATGCAATTTAATTTACAAGTGAAGGCATATCAAACATGAATTTTTAAAATTCAGCTCTTGCAATGAGCAGTTACATTTTAACTTATTCCTATTGGTGTGTAAGGCATTTAATTTTGTAAAAATATATTTTTATATACATGCTAATATATTGCAAATGTGTATTTTAATGATATATATTTTATACTTTCATTCTCTCAAAACTGAATCAATCTTATGCAAGTAAATCTGCTGTTCTAGCCAAATTTTCAATAATTATTGCTATAGATATGCTGATTTGCATAAGAAATTTCTAAATATCTTAGCCACAGCAGTAATGAATTAAAAAAAGTACCAGGAGAAGGGTGCCATAGCAGTAATTGAATAAAAAAATACCAGAAAAATGGATAATATAAAATTTTATGACTGAACTCTCAAATAACTTCCTATAATTTACAGTTAACGGTAAACATAATTATAATTAAGGGTTTAAGGTATTCTCAATCCATATTGTAATATAGCCCATTTAACGCATTTCTAATTTATGGTTCAACATTCCCCATTCTTGCTTTAACATACTGCCAATTCTTGGTTAAACCTATTAACAAATAATGGTTCAACCTATTACCAAATAATGGTTAAACCTATTGCCAAATAATGGTTCAACCTATTACCAAATAATGGTTAAACCTATTGCCAAATAATGGTTCTACCTATTACCAAATAATGGTTCAACCTATTACCAAATAATGGTTCAACCTATTACCAAATAATGGTTCAACCTATTACCAAATAAAGGTTCAGCCAAAGCACCAAATAATGGTTCAGTGTTTTACCATCTTTTGGTTGCAACTTTTTCAGCACCATAGTTTGGTGAAACTTTGAACCAAATTTTTAACAGTGTAAGTGTAATAGATCCTCGAAGTTAACTAAATTTAGTTCATTGTATCTTTGAAAATAGTGCTAACCCATATTGTGTCTATCTAACTAAACAGAAGTCTAATGACAGAAATTATGGCTGAGCTTATGTCCTATCTAATGAGAGTTTTCAATTGATTGATTACGTTGTATGTTTTGCTTATGATACACACGCTATGTGCATGTAAGTTTCTGATTAATAACTACATCTAGCTAATTTACTCTTAAAAGGATTAGAATACTCTCGCAGAGGTAGAATCATGTTATAATAGAGTAGATGTATGCTAAGTTAAATTAATTTACGAAATGACTAAGTCGGCATCCTTCCTTCTATGCTTTTCACTTAAGGAAACAGAATTATTAAATTGGAGAGGATTGGTACAATAAAAGAAGATTGGCAACAGTACAATAAAAGAAGCTAAAATTTATTTTACATTTCAGCTCGAAGTACAAAACAAATTTGACATCAATTTACTCTGCTTCAAGCAAAACAGACAGGACGTATATTCAAATTATGTGCAATTCCCAAATTAATTTCCATGCTAGTGCCTTATTCGCTGAAGTTTGCGAATTGTTACTTATTATTTAACAATAAACAGAAACTCCCCAACTCCAAAAAAATTACCGCTTGAGTACCCTTAAGGCCATCTTACTTTTTAAGGCTCTCTTATTTAATCATTTTATAGCCATCTCGCAACTGCCAATCCTCCTTCTCTTTAAGTTAGATTTTGAAACTATTTAAAACTATAAGAAAGTATGCAAAACAGTAGAAATATAAGACAGATTCAGATATAAGTGCTCAAATTAAATGAATCTTACAGATGCCAGGCTTTGAAAGAAAATAAAGCAAAAGAGATGTAATATTTTTTTGAACACCTAGCATAGCTGAGATTTAAAAATTTTATTACAAATAATTTCTAACATTTGTAGGAATAAATGAGTTAATATCGGTAATTTACACAGGGAAAACTTACACTGAGCATAAAATAACTTTCTTCCGTTCACTGCGGAATGAAATAGATGGAAAATCGTTTTTGAATACCATAATATGGCAGTATCAAATTTTACAAAATAATAAACTTTGATATTAAAAGAGCTTTTAAGAAGAGCAGATTTAATTTAAATAATTCTTAACTTTATTGAACTACTACCCTGATAAGCATTAAACTAATTGTGGTATCAGAGGGCTAGTTAAGATCGGAACGATATCTTAATCTGAATTCCTGAATCACTCGAAGCACCCATTTTTTTATTCCTAAGTAGTTTCGAAATTATTCGAAAGACACAATAAATAAAATAATTCCGAAGTAAAGAAATTTTAAACAAAACGTGGCTTAATAAAGAAATTAAGTTTAACAAACAGAATGTATCCTCGAGTTTGAAGAAACTAATTGTACTTTCTTCGTCAACAGAAAAACCTTAGATTTTGAAACGTATATATATCGAGTAACAAGAAAAATATCGAAAATGTAACGCCGTTGTTATTTAATGTAATACATATTTGATTATATTTAATATAATGTTGCGTTTTACGGGTTCGTGGATTTGAGAGTATCCGATGAAAACACGATGCAGAACAGTAAAAAGCACAATTTATTTACAAGAATCACTATTTACAGCACAGTTCCAAAATTACCTTTAAAATCGTCGAAAATCTACAATAAATACGCTGAAACAATCGGCAACACAGCTTCAGGCTGTAACTGTACAGGTAACTTCACGGCAGCACTAAAGTTCTAATAAACACCGTGGAACAATCACCAATACACTGTCAAGCTACACTGTAAAGGTAGCTTCACGGCAAAGCACTATCTCGATCGCTTTCCGTTCACAAAAACTCTCGCGTAGCTGTAAGCAGCTATTCTCACAATAATCACAACCCTCACACTACTTCACAATCTCGCAACTACTCAGACACTACTCGCAATTAATCACACTACTTATTCTCAACTAACTGCTCTCAGAAACGCAAGGGTTTATATAGCTTTTCTATATATAGTTTATATAGTTCCACACGTTTCGAGAAATATCTCGACAGGAAGTTATTCTAGAAGCTTCCCGATTGGACCATGGGATATCGCCAATTTGGTCGCCAAATGGGCGATAAAGTCGCCAATCTGGCAACCCTACCATACACTATTTTATGGCAACCCTAGTGCTATGCCGGAAAGCTTACATACAGGCGCAACCGCCGAATTTTTCGTAACAATAATATATAAATGCGTTATATTTATGTATTGATACATTTAATAATTTATGCATTTAATATATTCTATAAATGAAATATGCATATATTAGTATATAGAAATATGATATATATTATTAATTTTATTAATAATATATTATTAGAGAAATTAATAATATTACTTTGAATCATACTTACATAAATTTATACATGTGTTATATTTCATTTAATATCATTACGTAAATGAACGTCATGTTGCTTTCTAGAACTATTCTCGTTTCTTAATACCTAATTTTCTTTCAAATCAGTAGTTTATTCAGTAATTTTTACAAAAGAAAAAGACTTCTAAGATAGGTCTAATAACAATTTCCCCTTTGAATAGATCAGCGTTTGTGGAAAACCATTTTGCTTGGAATCTATATGCACAGCTCGCATCTCTATAAAACACGTATGTAAAAATTATTAATCACTTTATGGAGCGCCAGAAAGTTAACCTTGTGTCTTCTGTAAAGCTAAATATGAAATGGTATTTGCATAAAAGGGAAGAAAAGAAAAATCCATGATATTTTTAACTCTGTGAAATCTTCTGCTGGAAAGCAATTACCAAAATATATAAGTATATTATAGTAATTCAAAAATAAGTCAGAAAATATTTACTAAAATTTAATTTTGTCACCCACCACAATTACATATTCACACATGTTTGTGAATGCGAAACCAAAGGTATAGAAAAAAGTACATATCGATATAATCTTTCAGATACTTTCGCTGAAGATAATGCCACGAACGAAGTAAAGAACGGTTATTTTTAAACCATTTATAACGCAGTAGTAATACGACAGTGCAATCGGCAAATCCCATCATCCATCTTGATGACATTCTAAATACCTCAAATGATTAAAAAATAACACCAACACAGCCCATAAACTAAGCCTCAGGATTTCTTGCTGCCCATTTCATATATATCTCGGTCTGATATAAGGTTTTATTTACACACCCCAAATCTCAAATACGAGATCATGACACTTTTTTAAGTGCCGGGGCTTAAAAGAATGAATTCGAAGAGGATTTCCTTTTTTGTATATGGCCAGAGTGGGGAGGCACATAAAGACCTCTAAAAGCCTGTATTGATTGAAACGTGGGAAAGAAGAAAGGACATTCTTATTGGGTTATTGGGGCACATTGTTTCACACCCTCCCCGGCTCTTAAATTTATTTCCTTTCTATCCCTCTCTTCTCGCCTCAACCTCTCCAAGCCTTTTGTGTCTTTCGTCTCTAGTTACACACAAATAGCTAAGAAATACTTCTCGTGTTATTTTTGGGATTCCATTTCGTTTTTCTGCCAGACATCTGCTTTTTTCCCATCGTTTTTCCAAGCAGAGATGGGCGTCGACGGATTTTCTATCCTTATTCCACTGTTTAGACAATTTTCCTGATAAACTGGGCTACAACCTCTTCTGTTTTTGTTCTTAGTTACGCATTTCGGTACGAAACAAATAGCGTATTATTACCTAAAATGGTTTATTCTCTTATAGGATAGCGTTTAAATTGTGATAATTATTTTAAATTGTACAAATAATTAAGCTTAATTTAAAAAATGTACTTTTTTTCTTTGACTCAAGTCACATTTATTCTCTCTGACCTCAAAATTATATAAGTTAAAAAACACATAAACAATAGTTTAAAGCATAAGTTCATTGCAAATCATGATTTGTTCATGATTTCAAAACCGATTAGCTCCATGGCTTACATTCGTTATGTGCTAATCGGTTTGGAAACAGTGTATCCCTTTTATATTGATCTGCTGAGGCAAAAACAGGTACCTCGTTTGAGTGGGATTAATTCTTGATAAATTTAAATATCAGAGCATGTGCCTCAATATTAAAAGCTATTACCGAAAACAGACGACCTTTTGACTGTAAATTTTCCTCTTCAGTTTCAACTCTTAAGGATAAACAATTTGAATTTGACATGTATGCCCGTATGTGTAATTTGACATCTGTGCGAAATCAAGGCGACAACTCGCCGGCAATTAAATCGTAACTCTTAGTATGAAGTAGAAGGAAAGTTAAGTAACAAAGCTACAAAGGATTATGAACAAATTTCTTGCCCTCTTTTAGGATATTTTAATGTTTCCCATGTTTAATTTCATAAGTGTTCCGTCATCCATAACATACCTTGGCTAACTTTTTCCTTAAATATTATTTAAAAAATAATATATTTTTAAGTTGATACTATAGTGTGTTTAATTAGCAAGTATTAACAAAGAATAATTCAATTTTTCTGCGACCTAAGATTGTCTACCATTCTTTAAGGTACATGTCTCACTTTGTCAGGACTACTGTTTCTTCTGGCTGATTTTGCAAACATAACTGGAGTCCTGAGTCAGAACAGGAGCTTACTTAAAGCTATGTTCTTGCTCGTGTAGAAAATAAAACAAAGATAAAGAGGGTTAAATTTATCCTTTATTCTCACAGCGTACAGGTGCTCCCGCACTTCGGGATACAAAAACCAATACTTTTGGTCTAGAACGTAGAAAATAAGAAAATAAACTAACTTAACTAAATGAGAACTAATATGCTTTACAGAAACTAGCAACGTTAAGATTGGCCCTTTAATACTACATATGTAGTGAGCAGAAGGAAAAGACTGCAATACGTCTTCGAATATCAATGATAACTAAATTCTGGCCTTAAAGGCAGAGAACAAAAACCACACATGTGGTAAAGGCCGCGAGAAAATCTTTTTTCCTCCTTGGCTAAAAGCCATGTCTTAAATACTTCCAAAGTTTGCAACCCCATTTGCATACCCTAAACCTATTCACGCTTATTCTGGCCGAAAATGGAAAATAAGAGGCGGCAGTAAAGGTTTAAACTAAAATAAACTTTCATAAAACATAAAATCCTTACAAAGTTGTAAGGATCTTAAGTTTGATTTTTCGTTTATTTTATTTTAAACCTTTACTATCATCTCTTATTTTCCTCTTCCGGCCAGAATTAACGCGTGAATATGTTTATACAAACAGTTTTTGCTAACGCTTAGGTATTTAAGTTGTAGCTTTTTGCCAAGAGCAGAGTAGAAGGAGAAAGAGAGTGAGCCGTTTTGCCACGAGACTTCACGCGAGCCTGCCATCAGTTACTATCCGTCTTTAAGGCCAGAGGTTTTAATCCTCTTGAAATATAAAGACGTATTGTAGTTTTCTGCAGTTTGCATACTACAGACGTAGTAATTTAAAAGGCCAGTCTTAGTGTTAGTTATCTGTGGAAAATACTAAAAGTTAACTCTCATTTAAATTTTAGTTAGTTAGTAGTCTTATATTTTTACGGTCAGACCACAAGTGGTTGGTCTTTGTATCCCGAAGTGCGGGAGCGACTGTGAAATCGTGGAAAAATAAAAGGTAATTTTAACCCTTCTCATCTTGTCGTCCTTGCTACACTCCACAGGACATAGTTTGCAATCAAACTCACTGTCCAGTCAGGACACGTCATGTTCGCCAAGCAGATAAAAAGAAATGCAAGTTCTGATAAAGTAACCGAGCATCAAATTTTATGTGATGACGCCACTTGCTTAGACTATCGTATAAATCTCCGACATTCACATTTACATTGAATTATTGAGCACATTATAAAATGAAATTTTCAATCAATTCAACGAATACCTTTTTATACAACTGAAAACTGATTGACTGTATTAGTTATGCATAAATTTTTCAAAGTACCAGTTACAAAACTTTGCAGTTGAATGATACAATATGTTAGATTGTCTAAGATTCTTTGTCCTGTTTTTGCAATGCAAGTTACTTTATAAATCTATGCTATCAACGAAGAGAGCAATCAGAATATATGTTTATTTGACTGCAGATATAATTCTTTCCCATCATCCAATTTAGATTTCTCAAAAAGGAAAGCAATTAAAAAATTAAAAACAGAACGATTTAAAGCTGAAATAGACAGATGGTTGAGGGTTTCTAAGCAAACTATCTCCAGTTTCGAGAACTTGGAATAATACCAGAAAAGCAGGGTAAGGACACTCAAAACACCGTTATTAGTTGTATGTGTGAAATGCAGCTTTTTACTTCCCAGTAAGAAGTTGATAGATAGGCAAGGCTGGAGATAATCTCGACGCGATATGGAAACAAAACGTTTACGGAATATCTAAGAAATAGGTTTTTATAGTGTCCTGTAAACTGTTAATTTCGATAGAAAAGAGATCATTTGTCGAAAGGTTCGACTTGCATTCCAGTCAGATTTGTATACAGATATGCTTAATGGATTTAATACAAAAATCATCAAAAGTGGACTCAAGATTAACATATGTTCTGTAAAGAGCAGAAACCTTTGCTTCTTGACAAATCACATCCAAATTTACATCCAAAATTTACATCCAAATCTTCAGGCACTGGACACTAGATTGGACTCGCAGTGGGACATAATATTATTTCGTTTCTCCAGCTAATGATAAGCGATTTCCTCTTTGACAGCTTTAAAATACAATGGATTAGGATTATGTAGATTATACCAAAGCATTTTAGGGCTGAATTGCATAAGGACAGATCTGTGATGAACGTTTTAAGAAACATGGCTCGTATTCACGCTAAACATTAATAAAAACCACAAAATTTTCTTGCAGCCATTCCGTTCGATGAGATTTAAACCCATTTTCAACAACCAGTGTTAAGCTATTTTATCAGTCGGCCATTGGAGGGCCCTTTAAAATTCACTGATGAGGCCTTAAAACTTGGTACAGTAAAGACCTTTCTGAAGAGCTCTAAGAAACCATGCTTCACTTTCATTTTCCGGAATATTGTTTAACGTCTATTTGGCGTTCTTTTGGACATAATATTTTAGATTACCTTCGTGGATAATTCTGAAAATCGCTGGAAATCAGAGGAAAGGAAAGCAGGTGCAAAGGTAGTATAATCTATTCATGAAATGTTTCTTATGGCTAAGATATCTTTCACGAGGATCGTATTAAGACTCAATGCGAATGGTTCGATTATCAGCCCACAGCATGACTCCTGGGGATATTGTTCGGAGAACAACCAAAAAGGGAGAAACAGATTATTGTGGTATGGCAGGCAATAGTTGGCATTCGATGACGTACTTCCTCTAGGGAGACAGCCGTAATACTTTCCCCTTGCTAAGGGATTATCCGTAGTATTACTTATTATCTGTAGTATTCATTATTAGTATATATTATTGTAGTATAGTAATTACTATTTATTACTGTAGTATTTATTATAGTAGTATAGTTATTACTATTTATTAGTGTAGTATTTATTATTGGGGTATTTATTCTGTAGTATTTACTTCCGTTGGCATGATGAAATGTCGCCCATACTCTTAAACAAGCCAAGTTGGCGCAACCAAGGCTGTTCCTCGAACAATATCCGGCTTCTGGTTTAGAATACTTCATAAACACTTTAGTATCTCTAAATAGCATCGTTATTTGATTATTTGTACATATTCATAAATGCTTGCTGAATATTTCTTTTGCGATCGAAGAAGCACGTCAACACCTTTTTAAAAAATTCGGGAGTATGAGATGAGTGTTTTTGCAGGATGCAATTTGCAAGGTTTTGTTGCTTCGTATTTAAGTAATCATGATAATCATCAGTTGTTACCACAATGAGATTACTTGGATTGGATGAAAAGCAGCTTAAGGCCATTTGTATAGGAGGGTTTGAAATTCATTCAAAGAAAAGATCGATATTTATTTATCCTAAGAATAACACAGATTACACAGAAGTTACCAGAAACCTTGAGAAAACAGAAATAAGGTTCTACATTTGCGGGATCGGAAACGGAAACACTCTTAAGATTGCTCTGAAATATCTCTCAAGGTCTGTTTCTCTAGAAAACGAAAGAAAGAAGTTTCATTGCAGTCCTTATTCGAAGTGAATTCCCTGTTTTAAAGGTTAAGGTAATTTACCCACGTCAAAGTAGGAAATACCGGAAAATGCAGATATGTTTAATAGAAGTAGAAAAAAACCAATGAAGGAAAGTTAAAGTAAATTTTATTCTTTATCACCTTTTAGATAAATTATGTTATCTTTTGGATACAAAATTTCAACCAAGAATACACCGCAGTGTTTTATGTATCACTGGTTCGTGCATACAAATGTTTGTTATTAGACAAAGAGTGTTAAATTCGTGCTAGAACACGGAAGTTGTAAATATGAGGTGAAACCTGAAAAAAAAATCAACATACTTTTTTTTCTCGGAAGAGAACATGCTAATTTCTTCTGGGGTTGTGCAGAATATAAAACAACAGTTCCAAAAATAAAAGACAGTCCCTGCAGAACTTAAGAAACCTACTTTTGCTTTCAAGAACGAAGAATTTTCGACTGACTCTCACTAATTTACAAACTGAAGAATGTCAAATGAGGGGCAGTACTTACAGCAATAAATTAAATTCCTCCAAACGATCCCTTCGAAGGCTTGAATACCTCCGAAGTACCACGTGAAATCTCAAGCCTCCTGTTTGACAATAATATCAGAAGTTTCTTGAATATGCTCTTAAATCTTATTATAAGTATAAAGAATACAAAATCTCTTACGAAAGCTTATCTCGAAGCCATAGACGCAAATATCTGATTAGCTGAATCGGAAGCAGAGCCAGGACAAAGGTGAATGCCTCTGGTGAATTTCTAGAAAGGGCGCCAAATTAGCTACAAAATATTAGACCTTCATTAAAACATTGAATTGAAACACATTAAGAAGACCGTTTCAAAATATCATATTTCAAGTAAAAAAAAGCTTTAAATAAAGTTTTTTTTAATAATTAAAATTAATTTTTCAATAATTAAAAAAAACGTATTCCATTATTAATACTGCATTCATTGTCTGCGCTGTGTAGCCAAATGTCCTGTTTCCTATAATAATTTTTCACAATCATATTCTTGATCAAGATAATGCCTCTTATTTTACTGTTTGACGCAGCATACTGTCAACGTAGAAATCAGCAAACTATTTGAGCATGAGCTAACTTGTTTATTTTTTACTTTATTGTAAGCTGATTACTATAATACAATAAACCCCCATATAAGACGGGCTCATGTAAGATTGATTTATGTAACAAGGAACGTATCTTCTGCGTTATGGGAGGTTACTATACATAATTTTTCTTTGCATGATTTCCATAAATGCAGGACAAGAGATCAAGAAACATTTTATATTATAAATAACCCAGTAGAAGTTTGAGAGAATAATGAATGAATTTAATTTGTTCTCAAATTTCTGTGTTTTATGGATCTGTACACCCTATTTTCTAATATCAAAATTTATTAATATAACGAACGTATTGACATTAATTTACGTTTAATGAAATGCGCAGACTGAATTGCCTTAGAAACCCAGACAGAAGCATTAAAATACCGTCCATTTTACTCCTTCTATTTACCTCTGTCTTTTACCGCAATTTCACCATAAGAAATCCAATTAAGCTAAAATTTGGACAGTTTTTCCATAACATGCTTTCTAAATTCCATAAATTGAATTTAGAATGGCTTGGCGCTTGCTTAGAGTTTACTTCAATAAGATCTAATGGGCTAAAACTCATTAGAATTGCATTAGAAGATTAAGTAAGGTATTTTGAAAATGAAATATATCTCTCTAAGACTTTCTTAATCCATTTTGACTTAGGAAGTTTGCTGTTGATCCAGACGTATTGCTAGAGCTTTCATCCTGTTGTATTCATGTTTATTTTGTCTCAGAGCTGAATAGTCGATTTCCTTTACAGTTATTCCAGAAATAGTTGCAGTAATTGCTATATGAATTTAACGAATCGGCTCCTCGTTTTTATTTTCTGTGATGATTGGTGAGTAAAGAGAGTAGGTAAAGTTGTAGGGTTTCCCTTCGTTTGCATAAAAAATTATTTTAAGTTTGGTATCTTTCCTGAACCTCTCGTTTTTCCTTGCCAGGATGCAAATTGAAGTTAAGCGAAGAGAGTATAAAAGCAGACAAATTAGAAGTTTATTCAGCGCGTGATTTTGCTAGCCAGTGCACATTACTATTTTGTCCTTGCTGCTGTTACGCTGAGTTGCTGATACACGTTTTGGCCATTTAATAACTCTATCGCCGGGTAGGTTACTGTTTCAGCCTGGTTAGATTTAAACTAAAATTGTTTGTCCAGCTTTACTACTCAACTTGGAATTTATTGTTATATTATTCTTAAATTCCCACTTCAAGTCGTCCGTGTTATTGTGAGCACGGAGTACGTGAATTTGTGTTAAGAATTTGATGAATAATAATGGGTTCGTTTTAACCTTCTGTGCTGGTTCATTCACGCCTGCGCGAGAAGTCACCAGATTTCCTCTAAGATCACTTTAAGGGTGCGATATCTAAGAATGTTACATCTTACACGGCGTGATTCTGCTTTTCTAAATTTTCTACTGTTTACAGTGGGAATATAGAATTAATTTTCTAATATCAAAGAAATGAAAAAAAAAGCTTTTAAAATTCTGAATTTTGCTATGGAGGCATTAAAACAAACCCTTTCTACTAATTCTACGATAATAGATATGAAATGCAGCAGCAACATTGATTTTCGCCAGTGATAGCAGTGAAAGTATTCCTAACACCAGAGAATGTGACTAATAATGGTAGATTAAAATAAACAACACCGTGAAATTTTAACATGTTAATAATAGCATCGTTACCCTTCTGTCGGCGATTTTTATTTTAATACTTCCGACTGATCATTTGTAAATACAATTTAATTTTTTGTTCAAATAAAAAAGAAAGTCTATAAACAAAATTTTAAAATTTTAGATTTCGAAATTTTATTTTATTATGTGTAACTGTCCATGAGTAAAACCTGGTTTTTCGAAGTTTATATCAGCAAAATAAAATGTTTGCGCTTTCACTTATTTTTAAATTGAAAACTGTATTTTATTCGGTAGTTTAATTATTTTATTGGTTAATTGAATAACATATAATTTAATTGTTTTTTGATTAAAGAGAATTCAGAAATAAATATGTTTAAAATAAATGTTTTGAATGTGACACCCTAATTTAATTGTCTTCTACGTTTTTTGTACAATATCAAAAACCTAAATTCATTCTGATTGGTAGTTATTTCCATGTTAAGTATTAGTAAACAATGGTCGTAATATTCAGTTATTAAAGTACCCCATAATGCTTCACAAGATGCATATGCATTAAAAAAAGCCTCTATCTCGGCACTGGGCATAACGTCTCTGCGAACACTGCTCAGAGTTACTGCCCGGCTAGATTTTCAACTAGTTCAAACAAAATCGCTGACCCATCTCCCCTACGTTTCTACTCAGTGGAAGTGAGCATTTACATCAGGCAAGACGTATCCAGCATTCGCTACGAGTAACTCGGAGAAGTGTAAACTGGCCTGTACGCAGAAAAAAATGGTGTACACCAACTGTGTGTTGATTTCAGATGCCTGAATAAAAAATAATTCCCGACCGCCCCGACTGCCATTAACTAATGACATCATTGATAAATTAGAGTCGGCAATGGTATATACTATCACACTTCGAAAATGACTTTTTTAATGTTGAAGTAGACGAAGCAAGTAGAAAATACACATCTTCACATCTTTCGTAATTCAACATGGACAATTCGAGTTTTTGAAAGTCTCCTTTGGTTTTGTTAGCAGTCGAAGCGTCTTCCCAAGGTATATTTAAGATGCATGTTGTGTCCTTTTAAAGGATAACTTTGTAGTAATCCATCTGGCTGACATCATTATTTCCTCTGAAAACGCAACGTAAGAAATTCAAAAGCTGAAACTTGAATCGGAACATGGATTAAAACTAAACATTTAGAAACTTGAAATCGAATTTCTAGGTCAAAATTTAAAGATGGGAAATTATAACATTCTTCTTCCAAAACTGAAGCAGTAATTAACTTTCCGGAGCCTATAATTGTGTAAAGGATATTCAAAGTTATTTAGGCTTATTGGGTTTTTTCATACCCTATTACTCATTAATTGCAAAACCAAAAAAAAAACTGACAAAAGATTTTAAATTTAAATTTGAAAATAAAGAATTTTATGCTTTTAGCGAACTGAAATGCCTCTGAACATGTTTTGTGTATTTATAATCCGAAAGCAGAAACAGAAATACAGACTGATGCAAGTGCTGGCGGTTAGGGTGCGCATCCACTACCGAAATCTTTAATTGGTAATCAGATGCATCCAGTTTATTACATGAGTAAGAAGACGATGGATATTGAAAGTAAATATTTGAACTTCAAATTGGATGTTAAAGCAGTCGTAGAAGCTTTAAAAATTTTAGGGTATATGCATTGGGCATTCTATTTAACATCGTGAGAGATAGTAACGCATTCAAACAAACTATGAGCGAGAAAGACATTTGTACTCAAATTTCTAGAGAGGCATTAACATTATAAGATTGCGGTTGCACGGATTCCTTCACGACATTTACCATGTTTTTCGCAAGACTCGGTAAATTCCATAAGGTATCAGATAAAATGAGTAGCCACGAACGTATGGATGATGCAATAAGATGCAGAATTATCAATAGACTGCAGGCAAGCCAATCACAAGCGCAGTTACCAAAATGTAACGCCTATTTTGCCTGCAATTACAGTGATACGACGAAACAGTTTCAGGACACTGCATTCATATCCAGAAGACCTGGACACAGTCGATCAAGATCTGTAACGAAGAGTGAAGATCGTTATTTGACATTCTCGGCGCAACTATACAGGTCTATTACAGCTTCACAGCTCTCGCGTGAGCTGTATGTTTTCACTGGCACCCGAGTTGTATGGTCTACAGCTGATCGAAGGGTTCTCGTGGCAGTGCTGTGTGGTAGAAGACCTATTTGTGTCCCTCTCACTGCAGCACACAACATGTGCCTTCAACCAGAATTCAGTGGAGCGTTAATGAGTCAAGATTCAGCATGAACACTAGTTCTTGGACTGTCTGTATTTGGAGAGAGCTTCCAACACGATACCATCCCTCCCTCATAAGGGAAAAGAATCGTTATGGTACTGCACGTGTAATGGTTTTGGTAAGTATTATACTGGACGGGAGCACTCTCCTGCATTTGTTTGACAAAGTCTCTCTGACTGCTATTAGAGATGAGATCTTAGACTTCTGTGTTTGAATATTCATTGGAGTAGTTGGTCATGGGTTCTTGTTAATGTACGATATCGCTTGTCCACATGGAGTTTAGCTGTCAAAGATTACCTGGGGAGTGAGATATTCGCCGCATGGATTGGCCAGCCAGATCTCCTGACCTATGTCTGGGATACTCTTGTGATGGCAATTTCATCTCGCCTCCCTCCCTCCGAGAGCCATACCGGAGTAGAAAATTGTCTTACTGTAGGAGTGGAATGTACTGCCACACGAACTCCTGAACTTTCCCTGTCCAGTATGCCGTCACCTGGGCAACTTGTCAGGTTCTGAGAACAGCGTCAGCAGTTATTGACATCTACATAGATTACACAAAATACTAATTTCTTAGTGTTTCTCAAGTTGAGAGTGGTTATAATTTATTTAATTCTCCCCTGTACTTCATATTATTTATCCAGTAAACGTAACTTTGATACAAATTGTTCATTATCGTGTTGGAGTTTGGACGGCTTGAATTCCATTGCAGATCAGTTAGATATATTATAAATTATGCCAATTAAACGTAAAATGTATTATATGATATATCTGTCATATATATATATATATATATATTGCTAAAAATAAAAGTAATTTAATTTAAAAAAATAAATTTAAAATGATATGCCACGCCCAATGGCAATATTCTGAAACTAGACTTTTGTCAGGCAACACAGATGTTAATTGAAAGAGCTTTACGTACCTTTCAAAGGCAATACTTATATAAGTAGTAAATGCCATATAGTATAACGCAACGCAACGGAATTCCATACTGGGAAGGGAATAACACCAAAACACGAGCAAATATTTGCATTAAATTCAGAGATATACATTCCAAAGGCTCAAAATGTTTCTCAGTAAAACGATGCTTTCATTACTAAGAATTGATAAATAATGAAACAGTGCCATGGAAATGCAAATGCCTCAGTGATTTCTTTCTTCACATTCTTTCATCATTCTGAAGATTTCCCTTCACCGCAACTTCCCTCAGAGTGATCCGCACAATGCAATCACGCGTGTTAATTGGATTCTGGCTAAGGAGAGCCACAAAATGTTAGAAAATGCGAAAACGAGGACTCCCGTTCTTTCTTTCATTCTGCAGTATTATTCAGTATTCAAAGGACGTATTCGCACGACAACGTTTAATTAGCTTTAAGTCTCTGCGTTCACTGAAGCAGAAAAGAGACGTAAAAACCGTCTGCTACTGTGTCAATATAATTCTCTTTATGCTTAAAAGCTTATAATTATGCAGGTGAGTTTATGAAGGTTAAGCGAAGAGGTTGCGGTAGTTAAACAATCATCTGTTTGCACTGCCGAATAATTAGTAATGATTGGAGGATCAGATTGGAAGAACAGATGTTCGTTGTCATAAAGAATAGTATTCACATTTTAATAATCTTGTTAATTAATTTTAAATGATGCTTCGATTGGACGAGAAAGGAAGAAATAATTAATGCAGTGGCACATTACAATAAAAACTTTATTGTGATAGGGACAGTTAATTTTGCGAATAGTGTTAAAGTTTAAACGACCAGTTACTTCAGAATTTCTATATTCTTCTTCGGGCTTGTTCGTGTTTAGAATAAATTTAGATTTTTATTACTGCTTTATTTATTTTATAAGGTTCGTACTTAAGTAAGACTTGTTAAAAATATTTTGACTAGTACTATTTAAATGAACGAAACTAAATAACTAATTTAAATTTAAAACCGCTCAAGTTTTATGCATTTTATACTTAAGAATATTAATGTGAAAAATCTTTTATCATCCTCCATTCACAGTAAATTCTAAAAAACCCTCATACATTAGTTTAAATACGTTGACGTGACTAGGATAATTAAAATTATATATATTCGAAATAAAAGTAATTAAAAGTAAATTAAAAATAATGTAGTTTTTGCGATTAAAGATTTTTCTTAACAATTTTTTACGTTTTTAAAGCAAAGAAAGTTTAGAAAATAATAAAATACTGAAAAAAGTTTTTTATTTTCATATTCATTTTTTTAAATTGAATTTCTGTTTCTTGGAGATGGTATATGGGAATTTTCTTATTATGAATTATGTGAAGTTCCTCTCCCTAGCGGAAGATTTTCCAGAACTCTTTCTTCGCCAGGCTGAAAGACGATTAAGGGAAGTGACGTAGCTACCCCGGAAAAACCGGTCGAGGCAGGCTG
>KK118834.1:47981-68626 GCA_000611955.2 Stegodyphus mimosarum | reverse complement strand
ACACATTTTGTGACGTCAGCGGTAAACTTCCTCTATCAGGGTCTCAGATATCTGTAAAACTCCAGTACTCTGCACACTCATGGCTTCTCCTCGTGCGTTCTTATTGGTTGAAACTTAACAGTGCTAGCAAATGAAATACGAGTTCCGAACTTCTGCTATAAAATTTCTAAAGTTTGCAGTTCAGTTGTGTGCCAACAGGTGAACGTGTTTTGTTTCGTGTTGGAGCTAGTACTGTAACGAAGGTATGTTCAATGGGCTTGTTTTGTTGGTGTACAACATTATATACAATGATTCATAAGCTAGCTCATATTTTTTATACTGAATTTTTCAATTTTAGAAAGCTATATAAGAAATATGATATTGGTCTGTTTTTTTTTCAGGGTATTTATATGCAAGTTTGAACTTTTGCCACATTTTCATTTATTTAAAACAATCTAGATCTTATTTTCACATTCATTTCTTTTAAGCAGTCAATTATTGGATCAGTTCTAAATTTAAAGCTAGTGCAGTATATTTTGTCCAGTAATTTTATCAGGATTGTTATAGTATAAAACTGAACTTTATTGCTTTCATCGTTTCTAGTATTTAGTTTTGCAACCGTAGTAGCGATGAAAATTCAATTTAAAATACGACACTCATATCAAATTCGCTGCAAACAACCTTGTATTGGGTTGTTTGCAGCGAATTTCATTGTCACATTGACGTGTTTTCTCTTCTATTGTAACACTCATATATTTCTCTTCTGCATGTTTTAAATTATTTTTTAATGAAATCTGTAGCAGTACGAAAGTACGTCGCGTTCATGATGAATTATTAAATTGGTTTTACAAAATTTGGTAATGTGTAATTAAATTGGATAACAGCACGTTGTTTGAATAATATTTATTTTAAAAATTAATTGTGTTTGTGCTAGCAGTAGGTGTTTATATTATGTCATGAATTTTACATCTGATAATATATGTTATTAAAGTACTAAATTTGGTAAAAGTTTACAATTGGGTGCCCCTTAATTTTTGGCGATTCTGTTTTGATGCCAAGATCGGCGCCAATAAGACACAATTTCAAGATGGCCGCTACACAAAACCAAAACAAGAAGTCAAAGAATTTCACAAACTCCGTGTCCATGTACACATCGACCTATTTTCACTTAAACATCAGCGAATTGCACAAACTAGTCATTGCACATCTTGACTTTGTCCATGTGCACATCGCTTTATTTTCAATTAAATACATCAAGAAGCTAAAACCATGTTAAAACACTCATGGTAAACAGAAATGGGGTTTCATCGCCGAAACTGAACAAAATTTTTCGCCAAAAAACAAGGGCACCCAATTCTACACTAGAGCCCTAAATTTTTGCAGGGAATTAAATGAGTTGAAATGAAAAATTTTATAAACAAATGGGGAAAATACTGAAAAATGCTTACAGGACTTGTTTAAGGTTAAAATACCTAGTCTCACAATTTCGGTCATGAAATGTAGTCAAATTGTATTCATTGTAAACAAAGTATACTTTTGAATAAACTTTAAAAAATCTGCAACAAATTAAAACTTATGCAGTTTCATTAATATTGCTGGAAAAAGGAATTTTGTAATGTATTGGAATAATTACACAAAATGTGATAATAGTTAAATTATACTATCATTTCTTCAAGGACACGCAGTACACCAGTTATCTGAGATTTAAAAGCTCTTCCTATATAACTGTGTGTGGTTATATCTTTTCCGAAAGCTTTGAACGCATGGTTTTTGATTCCATAAAGCAAGAAGAACCATATATTAGCAAAACTTATAACTCTTTGCATTGAAAGTGTACTATATATTCAAAGTTGCTTACTGGTTACAAATTTATGATAAATAATATTGATTATACAGTTTGTCATTAAAATAAGTGTTTCTCATGTTGTAAAACATTTACTAGCATAAAATGTACAATGATCATATTTTTGTCTTTTTTTTTGTATATGTATTTTAAGAATGATTCCTATGTATGTGCATGTATATACAAACACACACACACATATATATATACACAAGCTGTTGATAGAATACATGATTACAAATGAAATGTAATGGGGTTATCACATCTAACGAGTCGTGAGGCTAAAGAAAAACTTTTCCGACAAATGTGCTTCTCCTTCACTTACTGTTCAAGGGTGCCTAGCCAAAACATGTCTCGTTAAAACCTATTTCCCTCATAGCCGTGCATGACATTTGACAGTTAAGATAATAATATCTCCTTTAAACGTATGTCCCTCGTAGCTTTTTCCCAAAGAAATAGTTTTCACATAAATCAACCAATCAGATAACTTGAGAGCCAGATTTCCGAGAAATGTTTCTTTCAAGGCACTGTTGAGAGAGCTTGTATATCTGGTACCAGTTTGAAGATTCTAGAAGGCATTTGATAGTAAAGCCAAGGTAGTAAAATATGACCACAAGACTGATGCAAATAGAAAAGAAAAAGTTTTAATTACAGTAATTCCTTGAAAAAGTAGGATTTGATGCAGAACGACAGTGAAGGAATTGGCAGACTTGCTTGACGACGCCAAATATATCACACACAGCTGCAGCACCAACTAAAAATTTTGGCAAAGTCTTGTGGGTCAAGTTCATAAGATGTTAATAAAATGTGAGACATGGCAAATTAGGTGATCATGGGAGCATACATATAGGACCACATTATCCAGTCTATTAGCTTAAAAGGATAGTATGCTGATAATTCTTGATGTCTTGTAATAAAATGTTCTGGTAGTCCATCATGTTGGAACATACAAATCACCATCTGGATGCTGAAATACCTTTCTGCAGTTCTAGCAAGACTTCTAGAGGAAAACTGTGGATTCCACCCCTTGAGTCAAGAAATAAAATAATGACTTTTTGATGAGTCATGTACTTATCCATCACCTCGGAATGGGAAGTTGTAACCTATTTATGTAGAAATTGTAAAAAGGCTTATTGCTGGTAAGCAGATGCCCTCTAACACCTTTGCATTTTATTTTCAGACACGCATTCTATGATAAAAATGATTGTATTCTACTAGGTAAAACTGTATATTACGGGCTAGTTTGGCACATTTTCGAAAAGTTGCCAAATCGGTTATTTTCGCACGTTTTAGAAAATCACTAACGCATCATTTCGCCATATTAGATGGTTGCGAATTTGAATGAATCCTGTAAACATGCAAAAAATTGATCATGTAAACATGCAAAAATATCTAAACAACCTGTAAACATGCAAAAATATCTAAAACAGAAGTTCAAGAGAAGCAACGATAAAGTATTTGAAAGTTAATAACTATGTATTTTATGAACAATATTAAAACTTTTCATAATATATACCATTTTTTAAGACAGTAGCAAAATGGAGTAAAACGTTTTAGCACGAATTTTAAGAAATATTAATAAGCAGTAAATGACCAATAAATGGTTGGAAAGCATTGATTCATATTTAATTTAAAACTTGAAAAAAAAATGCAGAAGGGAAAAAAAAGATAAAATTCAAAATTTTGATCTACTGAAACTATCTACTGAAACATGAGCAACAGTATAGTAAAAAAAAAAAAGTGGGTAAACAATTTTAACTACGTAATTTATATTTTCACAATAAATTTTTATTTATAATAAATAGTAGAAACTCGCATTTGTTTATATCCACACTAAGATGTAACAATACAACGGAGATGAAATTCAAAATGGCGCTCTCATTCAACACCGACTCTACGGCTCATTTCAACCATGTGCTTAACTACATATAAATGGCCACACACCTCCATTCACACAAATCTGTCGCATCTTTCAACTAATTTCATACTATTTTTACACTTAGGGCATTTGTACATATTCCCAATCAAACCATAATTCATGCACCATTCTATCACACATCTTTCGTCCTTATCTTGCAACCGAATCAAATAAGTAAAATCCACACGTTCCAACTCTTTTGACATCAGCCATTTTGCTCACGCAGTTTACTAGAAGCACAGTGAGATGACAAAAATTCAAAAAGCCCGCTTAAATTCTATAAACTGTAACCTTAAATCCTAACGATTTTCATGATGCCAAGAGGTTACCAGATTTGGCGCGATTTCGCTTCATTTGGCGACTGGCCCGTAATCTGCAGTCTAGCCGTTGTAGACATAGCATGCAAAAAACTTATGAATATTGTGCCTATTAATCATTAGGCCCTAAGCATGTACTTATTTTGTGCATGCTTAGAGCATCAAGGAAAGGGCCACTACAAAAAGGTGCTTAAGGACTCGCAAAAGGGGTCACTGCAAAAATTTCTCAAGCCAATTTTACCATGAAATATATGGACCAAGATCAAGAGAGAAATAATAGAAAAAAAAATGCCATAAATATATGTGGGGGAACCAAAATTTATTAACTGCTTAGAGCCTCTAAAAATCTTAATACGTTTCTGCCATTAATGCACACTTTTCTTGATCCGGGATCCCACGGCTTCGTAAATACTTCATTAAAGGTGCTTAATCTCTTTTTTGGCTAGAGTTTTCATGTGTTCTAATTCATTATCCTCTATGTGTTTGGTGACTTTCTGAGTCATATTTCCTTAATTTTTTTTGTTAAAAAAATGTTGGGTTCTAAAATTTTTAAATATTCTTGTTACTTGTGCTTTTCATTTAGTTGAATGCTGGATAGTAGTAGATACATAGTTTACTATATAGTGCATATATAAATGAAGAGCAATTTACTTTATATTAGAAATGTTTAATAAAAATGCCAGAGTTGTGGTTAGATTATTATTATTATTATAATATTTTTTTTTAAGGAAAAAAGGTAAATGCATAGATATCTTATATGCTATCAAATTAAATATATCTGTGCACATTTTGTATTCAACAAGCTTACTGTTTTCAATCATAATGCATACCATTTATCATATTTTGGAATTCAAGCATTATGTATTCAGAAGAATAATGTAATGACTTATGATTCTTAAATTAAAATATTAAAAAGAACTTTTTGTCTAATAATAAATAGTGCTGAAATAAGTAGTAATACAGTTTACACTCTGAGTCATAAGGGTTTTTGAATCAGCTCATGAAGACCTGTATTGAAACTACATTTAATAGCTAAATTTATGCAATTACTCATTTTAGTCTCTGTTTTTATAAACTTCCATTAATTAAGATAGTATTTACATCATCAAACAAAGTAAGAAAGCAAAACATTTTAAATTATAAAATAATGTATTCCAAGAGACGAAAAATCTCAGATAAAAGCAGTCATGCCATTCTAACAATTAATATGAAAAGTATTGTACTAATTTTCAAGCCCTTTTTTAATTTTTCTTGCTTTTAATGAAAAAAACTATCAGTAGTTTTTTCAAAGTATACTTGATTACTTAATTCATGTTTTGTAGACAAAATAGTCACATTTGCATGTGTTCTTTTGTTAAAAACATTTTAGCATCTTTTGTTAAAACATTTAAACTGTATTCAGAAATTATCTTTGAAAGCTGTAATTTTACTCTAACATCCGCAGTTATTAAAATAGCAGGATTTTTAAAACTTGATTATTCTGATGAAATTGCTGTAGAATTTATATTGTTTGGTTGTTCATGGGCTAAGTTATAAGCTGCTTCTTTTTAAGTGCTTGAATTGAAGAAAATAAATTTTTCACCAGTTTGAAACTGCAGATTTAGAAGATATTCTGCATAATTTTTCATATCCCCATTTTAGTTGCTGGAAAAAACGTCTATCACTTGTTTCATTTCTATTGGAAAAACATTTTTTTGAAAAATTAATTCTTTTATCAGTTGATGTTTGGCCAATTTCTAACTTTTCTTTCCGCTTTTCATTAAATTCTCTTAATATATTCATCGGTTATGGAAAATTTTTGTATTTTTAAAGAGTATTTTCTGTGGGTTGACATGCTGACGCCATGTTAAACATAAATAAAAGTATCACAGCTTTCGCACATGACCTGTCTGCTTTGTTAACTGGAGCGGGAATGGATTCTGACAAACTGTTGTAAAACTGTTGTGACAAACTGATCTGTGAAAACTGTTGTAATTTTATTTATTTTTAAACATATTTCTTTTTATTATTTTTCAAAGAAAGATACAGTCCTTCTGTTTACTTATTTGATTCAGCATGCTAAATTATACCAAGGCTATCTGCCTAACGAGAAGGATGCTTTTGTAAATATTGGAAAAAACCACAAAAATGACAGTGCAGCTGGAATTCAAACCCAGATTAATCCCTCCTGTAAGTGCACAGTTTTATGCATTGTTATAGTTCTTGATTGTAAGACTTTATTCACTTTTTTCTATTTCTTGCAAGAAAAATTTCCATGCAGATGACATATATTGAATTTAAGATGGATTTTCTTCAAGAGACTATTAATTTTGGCCTATTGCAATGATTCATCATTTAATGCTTTATATAATTTTTTCTCATTTATATAAATGTTAAAGAAAAAGAATTAGCTGAAAATTGTATAAAGTACGTAACACTGATTTTCAGCCTCACTTGAAATATTAATATTTGATCATTAATAATTAACTAAGTTTTCAATTTGGTTTGCTTGACTGGTTAAGAAAAAGCATGCAGATCAGTGTTATTTACAGGAAACATGTGCCTTTGTAGAGCATTTTCTAGAAAATTGTCTTGTGTTTACTTCTCGTGGGGGGGGGAACACAAAAATACCTATTTATGTCTCTTTCATTGGGATCTGAAATGTGTTTGAGCTACAACTGTTCATTAGTTTTATCCGTTCAGCTGCTGGTTGGCAAAAGAAGTATTTCATTTTAAATATTTCCCAAGAACTTTAGTTATTGCTGTCTTTTTATACAGTTGAGTTTATATTTAAAAGAACTTAAAGAAAAAAAATTTTGTTAATACACTTACTGTTCCAATGTTTTTTACTTTCCGCCAACCTATATATATATATATATACCTATACATATACGTACATATATATATATATAAGAAAGGGAGATGATGTTTTCCATCCAAAAATTAATAGCGAGTTTCCAGTGAATAAGCATGAATTAGGGTGCCCACAACATTTTTTACTATTTTCAGAATGATATCTGTGTGTATGTGTGTGTGTGATGATATTTTCATCCATGATAACTCTTAATGAAACTTCAAAAAATTTGTTTTCTGTATTTAAGCTTTCTACATTCATATAAAGAGTTGATTGAGTTTTGGTTCAAATTGAACAACTTAAAATAGCATTTTACAGAAAGCAGTATCTGGTTTGTTACTTTCTGTACTTATGAATTTATCACTATGTGTCGTTGAAAAAAGTAAAATTACTTTAATTGGCTTATGCTTGTAAGACAGGAGAATTATTTTG
The DNA here is from genome assembly GCA_000611955.2 of Stegodyphus mimosarum. Taxonomy (NCBI): domain Eukaryota; kingdom Metazoa; phylum Arthropoda; class Arachnida; order Araneae; family Eresidae; genus Stegodyphus; species Stegodyphus mimosarum. Next base: position 61,304 of record KK118834.1, on the reverse strand, counting down.
TTGTTAAAGCAGATCAGGAAATGGAAGATGTGCCTACTTTTCAGTCCTTTTACTACCTTCAGATATTCATCTGGAATTTCTGGTTTGTTCTTTTGTAAAGTTCCAGTCATGGGAAGTTTAAAAGGTGGTTTCAAAAGCTCAGTGGCTTCTGGAACAGAAGTAAACCTGTTATTCATAGTTATATTATGATTTGATCTATGTATAGAGTTGCTTAACTCTTTTACAAAATATTTAAGTAATGGGAGACCTTTAGTATTTGTAAACTCCCTAACATACGGAAAAGCGTCAATCATGTATTTGGCAAACAAGCAAATTAAGAAAAAGGTGAGATGAACTTCAAAATTATAGTTTGCATAGAACCTAATTATTCGTATAATTTTTGAACACCCCTTGCATTGTAACTGAATAATATAAGCAAATGATCCAGGTATTGCAGAATGCAGAAGTTTCAGGGTGAAATAAGCTTACAACGAAAGGACAAACTATCTAATCAAAGGAGATTTGGGAAATTTATGGAATATGCCAGATGATGTCATAAAATTTACGAATAATCAGCTTTCTAGGGTTAAAATATTTGTACAACAAGACAAAAAAAAGGGGGGAGTGCGGTTCTATATCTTCTGTTGTACTGGGTCGGTTGACGAAATTCAAATAGTGTTTTTCATGCCTCGAAAGTGTGACTTAGGATATATGTTAGATTTATATATAGCATTGTTCTATATAGGTATTTTGACACAAAATCAGACTTTTTTTGAAATAGCTTGCCAATTTTTTTCATATTTCGATTCTACAACTCAAATTATGCCTGAATATTAAATTTTCTCAAATTTAGTGTGAAATTTACGGAGAAATTCAAAAATTTATCTTGGCGCATTTTTTAATTCTTTTTTTCCTGGCGCGTAATTCAAAATGTTTTCAAAAGATTCATAAAAATTATTTAAAAATAAATCATAAAAAATGGGCGAATTTTATTTAGAATGAACGTAAGTTTCGAAATGTAAAAGGAAGAATCATATAAGTTTAAAAAAAAAGAGCAATTAGTAAATATATACCAAACTCAATTAACACTGAGGAGCTAAAATTTTGAAAGATAATTTTTTAAAAACTGTTTGTGCGATTTTTACAAAACTTGGCACTTTGACATAATTTGAGTCATAGAATTGAAATATGGGGGAAAAAAGGCATGTTATTTAAAAAAATATTCGATTTTGTGTCAAAATACCTATGTTAGAACAATGCTATATATAAATCTAATACATATCCTAAGTTGCGCTTTCGAGACATACAAAATGCAAGTTGAATTTTGTCAGTCGGCCCAGTAGAACAGGAGATATATAATATTCCTACTTTTTTTTTTGCTCAGAGTACCTTTCTGTGAAATATTTAGGTGTCACCAAGCAGGCAGTAGACATTTTGCAGCCCAGTTCTTACAAATTTTCACTTTCTATAAATTTTGGTGTCTAAAATGTCATGCTGACTCTGGCACCAGCCCTGGGATTCATTCTCATAGAAAGATAAGTGTACCTGTTAAAAGTTGGGCAATGTGGATCAAAGGAGTTGATTCCAAGAACTTATCCGTTTTGTTGATGGTTTCATATCCTATATCAACCAATACCTTACAGGTTATTGTCTTTTCTGCACATACTTATGTGCAAGAAACATAGAGAGCAGTGATTGTTGTGTTGCCAGAGAAAGCGGAGATACTGACTACTATGTATTTGCATGTCCACTCCTCAAATACCATCACTGCAGACACTTAAAAAATGAGGGGCACTCTCAGGACAAAAGTAAGCATCATGAAACGAATTACTGCCTTAGGAAGGCATATCTTTAGAATGGAAAGCTAGTCAAATAACCAATTATGCAAAATCTGCACCTATTAACATTCACAGAAGCAAGCATTTCATTTCACCATATCACAGTAAATTGACTGTGCGTTAAAACATTATAACAAAGTACCTAATTCCTTCAATGATATACACAGTCTCACGCCAAGGTTACTAATGTACCAGTTTTACAGAAAAATATGTTATTCCATTACTTACATCACAAACTGTGTGATTTCCAACATGGTTCCAAGCTTGGCACACAACTTTATTTTAGAAAAAATGTCCGGACACTTTATTTAATAACCATTAGCCTTGCATCGCTACAAGAGCGGGAACTGCTGGCCATTTCATTATGAAAGCACCCAATAGGGGGCCACTGTTGCTTCCTGTGAAGGGATAGTCAGTTACAACCGTGCCATCTCCAGATTTCGAAACTGGGCCCATCGTTACGGCAGTCAGGGTCACTAGCCACTGTTCTGGCTGGGTGGCTGGGACACAACTGATTTAGATAGCATATAAGGACTGCTTGATGAAGAGCAGTTTAGAGCTGGTATCCTTTATGCTAGTACCTGTGGCTGGGATGAAAAGGAGTAGTAATGCAGTGTCAAATTTCTTATTTAAAATAAGATTTATGATCTGTAGAATCCTATACTTGTTGTACTGTGAGGTTTCACCTTACCTTCTACATTTCAACATCGACGCTGATGTCACGTTCAGATTTCTCCCTGTAGCACATGAGCGCTAAGAATCTTGACTTTGCTGGACTGTCAAATCTTCTCATCTGTTTTAGTCTGACATATGCAGGAGTTGGCTGGACCTCTTGTTAGAACTGAATTATTAAAAGCTTTGTGGTTTCAATGCCTTCCAGCCCAGATCCAAATTGGCCTTTTCTGATATTGAACTTAAAATATTAACAGCTGTGGCTGGCAAAATCTCTGACATCACAACTCCTGCTCAACCTCATGCCGTAGAAGTCTAATCGAAAGTAACTAATTCTACTGATAAATGTAATACTTAGATAATTTGCAGAAACAAATATCTGATTTAAATAAAAAAGTAAACTATTAGACTATTAACAAACTATTTGCATTGTATTCTCGTGTTCAGTCTCGCTCTTATAGTTGTTCTAATTCTAGATCTAGATTCTTGCCCATAAACAAACAAAATGAAAAAGCATCCATGTGTTGGTATCATGCAAAGTTTCCTGAGAAAGCCATTAAATGCAAAAAACCTTGCAAGCGATTTTAAATCAGAAAACTAGAAGGCCAAACATGTGTGGTGACAAATGCCATAAGCCAAAATAATTGTCGCCTCCTTGTGTATGAAAAAACTTTAAGAACATATTTTTTGGTTGACGTTGAAACAGAAGTTCTTTTGCACTAGTGATAAGAGTGGCTTACATGAAGCAGACCCAGATTCTGTCCAAGGCCAACACAGTCTCTTGCACCACACTTCTGGTTTCAAACCACCAATGTTGCCACGAGCAAAAGCCTCTGCTTAGAATCCCAAAAGTGTGAAATATTAGTGAACAATAAACAAACCTTGGCCCACTGATTTCCACAGTACATATTTTTCCAAATCATTCCAGGAAAAAAGTGAATGATGCTTATGTCATATTTTTCTGCTCATTCTTATGCCTCATAATGAAGTTTAGATCATTGCTATTCAGATCTACATGAAAATACTTTAAGATAATACAGAGTTATAATCCATCTTATAACACTGCTTCCTGTTATGTCTTGTTTATCTTTGTATGTTATTTGTTATACTACTGTTTTAGATGTTACATGGGTGCTATTTAAAATCGCATGTAAATAAGTCTTGGAATAATAGTAGTTCTTTTAAAAAGGTTCACAGGTCTTGGAATAATACTAGTTCTTTTAAAAAAATAAGTTTTAAATTCCTCCCTCTGAATAAGGTAATCTTAAAATAATGATTCTGTTATAGTGCAACAATTTAAAAATGAACTTTGGTGTATGTGACCTGCAAAATGAACATGTTTACGTGAGTGACGATAGTGCACAGTGATAGTGGATACTTTATCTTCTAAACAAAGTTTTGGTATTACTAGTCAGGCTGTTTTAAAGACAAGTTTTCAAAGCAGTTGTAGTGCATTACATGTAAAAATTCATTAGCATAATGGCCAGTGTATTTTTACAGCTGTGTTTGTTTGTGAACCAGTCTAAGCAGTTAGTGAATGCTAAGCAAAGGATGATTAAGATTTGTGAAGCCCTGTTTGATACCTACTTATTCATTTAATTGAAAAAATAAACAATGCTTTTTAAAATAAGTTTTACTTTTCAGAAGGAAGTAAAACTTAAGAGTAGAATGACCCCCATTAATTTATATTTGAAATTTCTTTATCTTTTTTTGTGAATTGAAATGACTTTCATCAGATCTTCAAACCAAGTTTATGCAGTTCATTTGCTCCTATTCTTATGGATGAGGCATTTACCATACTTCTCTGGTTGTCCTATTGGAATTTTTAATCTATTTTATCTAGTAAGAGCACTCGGCTAAACAGTTTTTGACCACTAATTTTAACACTGTGCAGAAATGAATGTTTGCATTTGAAAATCTCGCTGTTATCTTCTACAACAATTTTGTAAAATTCAACATGCTTAGACTTTGTTTTTAGATTTTTTCATTGAACGTTCGATATATATTTGAATTTAACAGATACAAAAACATTATCTATTCATAAAAAGCTAATTTAAATTTTAATTTCTGGAAATTTAATTGTAAACAAATAAAAGATTAATATTTCTGTGAACTAATTTGCAATATCATTTAAATTCAGAAAGCATATGCAATGCACATCATTAAAAAAAAAGGCTATTTCTTTGGGCAGTATTTGCTGTAAAAGTTGTAAGATTTTTTACTCTAAAAAATGAAATATTCAGTTAGCCAAGTAATGGCCCTCTTATCCTTTATTGGAGTCTTCACTGCTATGAATACTTTGTTACAGTTGTATTTGAAAGTTTTGGATGCAGGCTGAGAAAACGTTTTCTGATGTGTTGAATATATGAGTTGAAAATTTTTATCTCATCTGGATTTTTTAGATAAGGTCAAGGTTCATATATCACTTTCATTTCAGGAGAAACTGCATGATGGTAGATTAGGCCACTGTGCAGCTTGGATATGGGAATGCCACACTTTTTTGTGTTCAGCAAGATATTTTTGATTAGCAAGGTTGTGTGTGTATTTTTAGTATTCTGCTCAGAGCTCAAGGAAAAAATACCAAATTGCCTTCCACGGGTGTTTCAGAACATTGACATAAAATAATGGTTTATTGTTTACCCTCGAGGCCTGGCTCAGCTGTAGCATTTTTGGTACTTTATAGGTAGTATCATGTATAAATTAAACGTATTGATACAGCAAAATATGCCTTCATTAATTGTTGTTTGCGAGAGAATAACTTACCTGGTGTCCTACATGGCTGCCTATGTAGCCTGTGCTGGAAACCAACTCTGCCTGAAACACACATTCAATGTGAAACATATCTCTGACATTGAAAAGTGCAGCCAACACTCCTCCCTCCTTTTCTTTTGATGACTGCTGTTGAACTTCAAAAGTGGTGAATTAGAATTTCACTATTCAATACTTTGCCTCTGTGTTTTTTGGGGAGGACATATTGGTAACGCCATGTTTCTTTCGTAGAACAGGATTCAACAGATATGGGTTCATTCTTAGCCTTTTGCTATTCAGAAGCAGTTGTTGCTTGTTTGTTCTTGCACTTTAGTGTGAGGTATGACTCTTGCATTGTTCCTTTTTTAAAATATCCTATAGCAAAATCGGATACCAAGTGAACTTGTTGATATCAGGTTCCTTTAATATCATTCACACAGCAATATGATTTTTTTTCTTGAATACATTCATTGTATGAGATAAATCTTATTGACAGTATTGTTGTTGTCAGACATACTTCTCTGAATATCCTCCACAAAAATCGTATTCTTGAATAAAAATTTTATGGTGTTCTATACGTAGATTCTTGATCAAACCAACTTCAGGAGATTTTATGTTTTCATGGCTCTTTACCCTAACATTATGCAGAACTCAATATTATACGGCTGTTCCACTGTCACATATATTTGCATCAAGGGAAAGTCTACCACTGTGGCAAAGAATCTTTTGTTACATTCCACGTTTTCACGATACCACTTTCACAACCAGTTATACAGTGTACTTAACGATCCATCAGTTATTAAATGCAATTAGAACAACTAAAACGTTTCTTATGCTGAATAGATTTTGACCTGGCACTTTGATGACAAATTTATGTCTCTCATCTCTTTCAAGTTTATTAACTCTTGTTTAAAAGGTGGCTGTATAAAATTTTTCTGTCATTCATGTACATTTCTGGTGCATATCTGTCATTGGGGGTGTCTTCTTACTAATGTATTTGAGAATCTGATCTGCCTTGAAATTGGCATTTGCATTGTACCTGTTTCATATTTTTCTGGTTAATTATAAAGTGCAAAACTAATTTGTCAATGATCCATAGATCTGGACACAATTTTTTAAGTTTATACGTTTCATTTTGTGACATTTTATCTTACTGCATGAAAATTTTGCAAATTCCTATTCCAAAAAGTCACTGTAGAAATAAACTGTAGATCTAGTATCTTCCTTTTGTAACTGATCTCGAGCTTAGATTTTAATGGTTGGAAGTCCAAACTTCATTTCATTAGCAGCTTCATATTAGACTTTATTCAAGAGCCATAACAAGATATTTATATTATTGCAAAAGTAGTAAAACAGTTTTTGAATGGAAATAAATGAATGTGCATTTAACATTTGTAATTAATGTACTTAAATAAACATATAAATAAATAATTTTCATGTCTCTTGCTTTTTAGTCAAGAAAGTGTACGTTCTACGATATATGAATTTTTCTGTGATGGACATTTCTTTTTCAGGAAGCAAGGCAATCATTTTCCTCCGAGTTCCAATTTTAGCATGTGATTATACACAGTCCAGTCACATTAATGTGACCATCTGTCAAAAGCCAGAATAACCACCTTTCGCAGAGAGGACTGCTGCGAGACGTGCAGGAAGAGAGTCATATAGGTCCCTGAAGGTGTTCTCTGGGATGTTGAGCCATGCCGACTCTAATGCCGTGGCCAGCTGCGCTAGATTACGCGGTTGAGGATCCATGGCGCGAACAACTCGATCGAGATGGTCCCACAGATGCTCGATTGGGTTTAAGTCAGGTGAGTTTGCTGGCCAGGGGAGGACGGTAAACTCATCCTGGTGCTCTTCGAACCACGCACGTACACTAGCAGCTGTATGGCACCTCGCATTGTCCTGCTGGAAGATGCCATCATCCTGAGGAAAAACAATGCGCATGTAGGGGTGAACATGGTCCGCAAGGACAGATGCGTACTTGTATTGATCCATTGTGCCTTCCACAATGATCAGTGAACCTAGAGAATGCCAGGAAAACATTCCCCAGACCATAATGCTCCCGCCTCCAGCTTGGACCGTTCCGGCAATGGTTGCAGGGTGGTTCCTTTCAGAGGTTTCACGCCTTATACGCCAACGTCCATCTGTCCGATGGAGCATAAAACGCGATTCATCCGAAAACGCAACCTGTCGCCACTCAGTGGACGTCCAGCTGCTGTACTGGCGTGCAAATTCTAGCCTTCGCCGTCGATGAACAGCAGTCAGCATAGGTGCACGAACCAGGCGTCTGCTTCGGAGGCCCAGACGCAGCAATGTTCGCTGAATAGTACTTTGGGAGACACTTTTGGTAGCCCCTTGGTTCATTTTGGTGGTCAGTTGCTCAACGGTAGCCCGTCTATCTGCCCGAACGCATCTCCGCAACCGTCGTTCGCCTCTGTCATCTATGGCCCGTGGTGCACCACATTTGCCACGTCGCTGATTTTGGACAGTCCCATTTTGCCATGCACGGTACACTTTTACCACGGCGGCACGCGAACAGTTCACAAACTCAGCCGTTTCGGAAATGCTTCCACCCTTGGCCCGAAAGCCAATGATCATGCCCTTTTGGAAGTCGGATAAATCGCTTCGTTTCTGCGTTACGCCAACGATTGAAATGTTTTCCGAAGCCCTCACACACCCTTTATATACGCTCAACTGCACTGTGCTGCCACCTGCCTTCTGTGATTGGTTATTTAACTCTGACATGGAAAGTACGTGGTGGTCACATTAATGTGACTGGACTGTGTAATTGTAAATTGATTTTACTATGGGTAAACTGAAATCAAATGGAGACACAATGGTCTTTAAAATAATGTAAAAAGCTTTTCTTTCTTATGTTGAGAAACATCGGCAACTAGCACAGCCGATGTTATTCAGCATGAGCCTAGATATATTCGATAAGAATTTTTGTATGTCAGTGATTAAAGGATGAAATCTTAATATTACGACTCCTTCCTTCTTGTATATCCAAAGTCAGAATTTTTTAATTAATATATTTATTTTATATAAAATACGTACTTGCAATTAGTGACCTGGACGTTCCAATTATAAATATTGGATTTTAGCACTTAAGTCAGGCTCGGACCAACAGACCTGCCTGCTTGTATATGAGTTTTCTTGCAATTGATTGTATGTAATTGTCAAACATTCTTAACAACTAAATATATATAATCTTAAAAAATATATATTCTTAAACCTTTTAATTCTAACTAGTAGTGAAATATTTTTTAGTTCATGTTCAGTACTGAAATGAGGAATTTATTATTATTATTGATCCTACAATAGTCTGCCTCTAGTGTACTTTAAGCACTGAACTTTCTATATGCAGATGATATTTGTGTTTGCTGAGCACTGTTAAGTAATGTAATAAATAAAACTGAATTAAAAGTTAATTTTATCCTTTTAATTTCTTGCATATTTTTTAGTAAATCGGGTGATCTTAAGATTTTCAATTTCTAATTGAAAATTTGATGTGCCTTTGATAGTCTAATTGTTAACGACCTGAGTCACACTTTTGTGCAAAAATTTAATTCATATGTATTTTCTTGCATCAGTGTTTCAGATCAATGTAAAGCATATCGCAATATCAATCATTGACATATAAAGCTAGGGGAAAGAGGAACAGATGTGACCAAGAAAGAAATCCAAAGGACGCTAAGGACTTTTATTCAAAAGTGGATTCCAAATGCAGCAGGGCAGAAGCATCTACATAAGAGACACTAAGCAGAAAAAAAAAAAAGAAAAGTCAGTTCTCGGTAACTGTTTTAAATGACTTTATCACCCTTGACTGAGATGCAGGATGGCATTATCTGTCTGTCCATGCTCACTTATAGAGTCGTTGATGAGCTTTTAAAGTATTATTGGCCGTTCTCTTTTTAGTGTCAATCGCAGTTACAGAATTATTGGCGCCTGGCGTCTCAAAAATGTCTCCAGATAATAATCGATTCAGGTCCGGTGACAACCCATGCTAAGCTATATGGCAAATAAATTCACTCTTCAGTAACTCAGACACAGCCACTGTACGATGGAGTGTCGTGTTGACCATGAAGGGGAATTCTGGACCCATAGCATTCTGAAAAAGTTGCATAAGAGGAACGAAAACTTTGGTACAACAGTTATCAGCAGTGACTGAAGCTCCTTAGCAGATGTGGAACTTTGTATGGTCACCAAGCATTGTATCTTCCCAAAACAGAATTGTACCACCATCAAACAAGTGCTTTTTTATGATATTGGAGAGATGATTGAATTTCTCATTCTGTCAGATTTCTGGAATCAATATTTGGATTTGATAGGCTGTCTCCTGTCAAGAGCACTTTATCCCATTGCTTAGCTCTCTAGTCCTTCTGGTCCTAGCACCAAAAATGATCCATCTTCTATGAGCGGATATCGATGACATGTACCAAATCCATTACATATCCAAACTTAATTATACCTGTCGCTGAGTGAAGAAATTCCGTATGAGCAGTTTCTTGGCCACTATGAAATGCAGTATCAGATTGCTGACTATGTTGAATTCTAACTGCTGTGTATCATCAGTGTGTTTGTGGAATAAGGTATCCAGTTGACATCACCTGGCTTGCTCATGAGCGAATACTGAATAAACTTTCGGATAACTGTTTTGTCATATAAAATGATGTCAAAACTTTGTGATATGATGTTGTGTGCGATTCCGAGCCCCTTAGCAATACTAGTCATACTTCAACCCCATTACAGCTTCCCAATGATTAAACCTTGGGACAAGTTATCCGTGTATAATCAACGGTAGTGGACATAGCACGCAATTCAATGTTGTTTTAACTGATGTGAATGGGCTAGCTCTTCATTAAAATACTAAGTGTATATTATTGTTATTGCTTTTTACCCTTCCCACACGCTTACCATATGTCATTTTGCGTATGTGCATAGGCCATATCATACCGAATCTTAGGTGATGGCCTGACTAATCTTTCGATCAGTTTTCTGCTTGTTCAGTCTTCTGTTACGTCATTTTCTTCACTTCGTCCTAATTCTTGCGTACCATGTACTTAAATAGCACAGATTGCCTAGTATATAATTAAATTATTCTGCATTTGCGAATACAACTGTTTTAAATGACTTTATTTTCAATCTTACCATTATTTTCTTTTTCTTCTTCATTAAAGTACAAAAATAATTATGCAAAATTATTCTGACAGCTAAAATTTTTTGTTGTATAAAATCATTACAAAGTAATTTTACTTTGTAAAGATTTTATTTGGAGCAGTAAATCCATTGACAACTGCTTTATAGCTTTAATAGAAGTATGTTAATAAATGTGAGTATAAAATATTCAAGTTGCATAATTTTAAATGAGTTGGGTGTTTTGATTCGGCAAAATTGAACACAAAATATGATAAATATATACATAAGAGTATAATTTTCTGGGTAGAGATAGTACGAGGTCTACGCGATTTAATATTCAGTTTCCTTTAACTACTGAAGAAAATGCTTTTAGACATTTGGAACGAAGAGCTATCAAAATTTTTAAACAATTATAATGCCTAGTTCTGAACAGTCAAATTTCGTATTTGCGTAAAATCAGATCAGACATTGCATTGAATTTTTTTGTGTGCCGTATCAAGGTTAAATATTTGAATGAAACCGTTTGTTGGCTGAAAAATTATAAGTGCAATTTATGCAAGAGAACTTTTATACTGCACATAATGTTTATACTCGAAACACTGTGTGCGTTGAATTTTTTTTATTCAAACCATGAGTTGATTTGTTTTAACTTTATTATTTATTGTTGCGCAGAGTTGTATTTTAATTGGTCTACCTTCGCTTGATCTTCATTTAATATTATTTATTTTATTTCGTTTAATACTTTTTTAATCTTATCGCCAAGTCTCAGAAATTTATATATAACTTCAAAGTTGGATTTATTATCTACTTTTTAATTCTCCCATTCTCACTGGAAGATTTATCTACTTTTTAATTCTCCCATTCTCTCTGGAATGTATTTCATATCGTAGCGAGTTTCACGCGTTCGCTTATTCGATTCATTAGAGAATCGGGGGCCTTGCTAGTTCTTATATAATGCGAAAGGTCTTAAACATTAATAATGTTAACTTTTGTGAAACAAAGCTTTAATTAATTTCCAAAATGAAGTAGGAATTGTAACTTTGTTAACATTATTGTGCAACGTGCATATTTCTTCTTAGTTTCTCAGTCTTGCTAACATGTATTCCATTACTTTTCTTTCGTTCTTTAAATGTATTGCTATAAATGTGTGAAAAATATAAATATAATTACTAAAACGCGGACGCGCGTTTTGCGCCAGTTGAGCTGTGTATTTTAATTCAAGAATGTTTTGTCAATAAGCGTTCAACCGACTTCGACTGCAAGTACATCTTTATGCACTACTCCATCATAGTCTTCTATATCACCCCACATAAAATATTGCGCACAACCGCACATGCACAATACTCTCCATATACACTGAAGTGCCACTGATTAGGGATAGCAAGTCAATAACGAGTTGGGCCTCCTCTGGCCTTGATAATGACTGCCATACGACGAGTCATAGATTCAATAAGTTTGCGGAGATTGGGAATTCAGCATTCTACGGGAATGGCTTGTCAAACATAGGATAGATCTGTCCATAATTCATCAAGGGTCGCTAGGTTTGTGTGATGTGGTTTCTCCCAAACATCGGTAGGGTGCTCAGTAGGATTTAGTTCAAGGCGTCTAGGTAGCCAATTCATGATAGAGAAGTCAGAGGAATAATCATCTAACCTTGCAGTAGCCAACCGGAACTTGTGAGACCTGCAGAGAATACTCCGTTTCCGTGTGAATGACAGGGCAGCATAAATGGAGAGTGATGATCGCCCAGAAACTGTACGTACCGAATCGTATTGAGGGAGGTTGTTACAAGTACAAAGGTCCCACACACTGCCAAGAGAAAGCACCTTAGACCATGACTGGGCTGCCATGGCATTGTACTGTTCCAACATGACATGCAAGATCCGCGGCTTAATGAACCTGACGCTATATTCGCAGCATGACGTTGATGATGTTAAGTACTCGGAATCGAGACTCATCACTTCATGCTACTCGTTTCCAGATCTATAGAGCCCATTCATTGTGTTTTCTTGCCCAGCCAAGACATGCAGCTTGATGCGATGCATTGAGCACTGGTATTCTTGGTGGTCTACGGCCCCCGAGTAGCGTGTATGGTGAAGCGAGTGTTGCACGATCCGTTTACTGAGTATACGGCTGGCGCTCAGATTCAGCTGAGTGGTAATTTGAGCTAATGTTTGGCTTCGCTGGGTTTACGCTCGTTCAAGGCTAATTGTCCTCTGCAATTTAAGTCATCGCTATTTTGTCTCGCATCATCCGTGTATTCTCGGAATACTCCTGACATTGTCGACCTTGAAAATCTTAGCCCTGCGACTGAAACTGAATGCCCATGCGTCGAGTGCCTACTATCTGTCTGCGATCGAAGGTGTCTATATCAGAAGCTTTACCCATGCTGGCAATTGAAACGGCTGATTAACAACTATAGTGCTAGCTATATATGCAGTTACCACGACGGCCTCACGTGAGCATAAATGCAGCGCAGTGCTACAAAATTTGCATAGCCATGTCTATCCCTTATTCAAAGGCACTTCAGTATGTATATATATATATATATATCTCACCCCTCCCAAAAAAATAATGCAAACAATTCTACAATTTGTGTAGATAAAAGCTTAAAACGACGTATCGCTTCTTTGGCACCTGCATTTGTCAGGACTGAGTGTTATGTGCATACTTTTAGCAAACATTGTGAAGTAACTCCTTAACCTAAAGTCCTGCTCTGGAACAGGGAGCTGAAAATGAGCTTTGTTCTGATGTAGATACTGTGCTGGAAAATAACTGCACATGAAAGGGATTTAAAATCCTCTTTTATAAAATCACTATTATTTACACACTTCCCAACTTGGGAGGGATACAGAAAGTAAAAGACCACACTTGGGTCTAAATGAACAATCAGATAATTTTTAACCAAGGCGAAATAGGAATACGAAGAAATACGAAGAAAACTATT
>KK118834.1:31849-46410 GCA_000611955.2 Stegodyphus mimosarum | reverse complement strand
CTAACATTAGTTAGAACTTGACATACGAGACCTCAAAAGACGCCCTATAACCAGCTAAACCTGAGGTTCTCACTAGCTTTATGTCTAACACTTTAAGTGTATTTGGTGGAGAACCTATTTAACACTTGCATTCTAAAATTACTCAAACTTTAACTTTTCATGCATACAATTCGCAGTTTGCACATATAATTCACATTGATATTGCACTTAACGTGCATTGCTAGCATAATATTACTTGTTACATTTTATAACACTTTAACAATTTCATAGCAGTCATGAAATACAAATGTAGGTTAAATTTCTAAGCTTACAGCAAGTGCTTCCTGTTCCTTTCTCAAGGTACTTTCCTGAAATATCACATTACACTGAAATAATAGTCCATAGACTAAATCGTGTTCTTCAATTTTCCGATTTTTCATTCTAGACATTTTACAAGTCTTTCGACAAAGAGTCATACAAAATCATTAATTAACATTTTTCTTTTCAGCAATTCATTGCTTTTACAAATACTTCTGAATCTATTTTACAAACATTAAGTAATTGTAAGTCTTTGCCGAATTACAATTTTTTAAACAAAAACATTTTTCTTACAAGATGAGAACTTATCGCCCACTTGGCGTAAAACTCAACCTCGCTTGAGGTAAAATCGACCCTGCAACTTTTGAATAAGAAATGCTACTTATCTTGTTGTAGTCATCCAACCTTTTCTTGGCCCAATCCTTGAAAGAATAAGTTGCAGCTTGGGCCAGTCTCCTTGACTTTGGTTGTTGGTCCTTGGAAGCTTGTTCATCTCTTTTCCTTTTACAATTCCGTCGTTGTATCCTAGCGTACTTGCTCTGGGGAGGAGTTTGCTCTGCTGGGCGTTTGGTGGACTGGACCCTTGTTAGTTACTGCTCCTGGTTCCTGCTGTATTCGGGACGTTAATTCTCAGGCTGCAATCGAGGCTGCTTGCTTCTCAGGCACCTGTCCGATGTTTCCGCAGTTTTCTTGGATACATTGGGCTTTCCTTGCTCTTTCTGCTTTCGTCTCTTGGTTTGCTCGTAGGTCTGCTCACCTAAATCGTCAGACTTTCTTTTGAATCCACATTTTTGGTTCTTACTTCTACTTTGTTGAGGGGGAGCTTTCTTTTTCTGACTTTTCGATGCCGTTGTAGCTGGTTCCTGTTGTTTTCGCTGAGGTACATCTTCCTTGCTGTTCGATTGCCTCGGATCCTGAAAAAAGTCTTTAAATACTGACATTTTATTTCTATTATAGTACGGCTTGATTTGATCCACATTCGCCGTGATTCTTTGCCCGTCATTTCTTTTTAATATAACCACTGCCTGTGTAACTTTGTCAATTATGAAAGAGCCTTCAAAACGCGGAAAAAATTTTCCCACCTTTTCTTCTGGGGCATTTGACAAGTTATGTTTTATTTTCAGAACTTCATCTCCCACATTCTACATGACCCCTCTTCTCTTTTCGTCATAATATAATTTTTGTTTTCTCTCGGCCATTTCTATATTTCCCGTCGCTTCCCGTATCAACTTTTGTATATCACTTATTTTAAATTCTTCTGCCCTTTCCTAGACAAAGAAAAGTTTATCTAAGGGCGTCAAAATTTTTCTTCCAAGAAACAGTTCAGCGGGTGTTTTTTTGTGTAGTATCGTGTTTGGCGGTCCTAAGGGCAAATGCAAATTCATTTATATGGCTATCCCAGGTAGAGTGATAGTTTTTCACATAACTACGAATTATTTTCACTACATTTCTATTCACCCGTTCCGCTATGTTTGACTGCGGACGATACGGGACCATCTTTAGATGACGTATGCCCAGTTTTGCACACATTTCCTCAAACATTTTACTAACAAACTGAGGACCATTGTCTGAAATAACTTTTAGGGGCGCCCCGTATTTTAAAATATACTTATTTAGAATTGAATCTACTACAATTTTTGCAGACGCGCGTTTTAACGGAATTAACTCTAACCATTTGCTAAAATGATCCACTATAACTAAAAGATATCGGCTTTTATTAACTTTACTTCGAGGGTAAGGTCCAAGTAAATCGATGCCTATTATTTGATTTGGGAATTCTGATTTAATACTATTTAGGAACCCGGCCGGGCGGAAATTAACATAATTATTTAATTGACATGTTGGGCACGACTGGACATACGCCCTAGTAAACTTTTGCAGTTCTGGAAAGAAAACTGCCTCGCGAACTCTCTGAACAGTTTTTCTTATACCTAAATGAGCCGAAATGGCACAATCATGCAACTCTTCTAATACATTCAACCTCATGCTAGCTGGGATAACCGGTCTATATTCATGATTCTCATTAGTAGCTTTCGTATAGAATAACAGTCCGTCAATTAATTCGTAATTTTCTGCCCTATTTCTTATCGGCACAATATCCGGATGATTGAAATTCTCAGGGTCGGCCAAATAATTGTATATATTTTTGAACTCCGGATCTTTTTTGAGTTCGGCTATTACTGTTTCACGAGAATCTAATACTTTGGATGTTAACATGGCTATCTTAATTACACTTCCATTTTCATCTAAGTTAATTCTGCTTAAAGCATCTGCCACAACATTTTCTTTTCCCGGCGTATGTTTAATTATTAGGTTATATTCCTGTAATTTGAGAGCCCACCTTATTAATCTGGGTGATAAATTTTTTCCAGAATAGAGTCTAGTGACCGCCGCGTGGTCGGTATATACAGTTACTGGAGAACTTCCAAAGAACACACGAAATTTCTGTACTGATGCTAACACTGCGAGAGTTTCTCTTTCCGTTGCGGAATAGTTTCTCTGGGTTTCATTTAATGTTCGACTGAAAAAGGCGACGGGTTGACCATTTTGGGAAAGCACTGCGCCAATCGCGAAATCTGAAGCGTCCGCTGAAATCTCTAATCCTTTATCCCCCTCTGGAAATTTTAAGACGGGAGCTTGAGTCAATGCGTCTTTCAGTTTTTGAAACGCCAAGTTGGCTTCTGCTGACCACGAAAACCTAGCTTTCTTTCTTTTCAACTTTAGCAGCGGCTCAGCTATTTTTGCAAAGACTTTAATGAAGGACCGATAGTATGAACACATCCCAAGAAACGACGATAATTTCTTCGCTGTTTTAGGAACAGGATAATTTTTAATAGCTATTATTTTTGATTGATCCGTTTCGATTCCCTTTTGGGAAATTTTAAATCCTAAATAGCGTAACTCTTTTGCGGCAAATTTACATTTGGACTCATTTATCTTTAAACCAGCTTCATTTAACAATGAAAACACTTTTCTTAAATCTTGTAGGTGTTATTCTAGATTACTACTTGTAATTATAATATCGTCTAAATATATGAACGTGCTTTTACCAAGGACCGGTCTTAAGACGATGTCCATACATCTTTGGAACGTTGCCGGCGCGCCGGATAAACCAAAAGGCATTCTAAGAAATGCGTACGTGCCAGACTTAGTTATGAACGCGGTTTTGTGTACGTCTTCGGGTTTTACCCCAATCTGAAAATAGCCACTCGTAAGATCTCTCGTAGTCATGTATATTGTAGACGAAATATTTCGAATTATTTCTTCAATTATCGGCAACGGATATACAGGATAATTTGTAACGGAGTCATAGCTAGCATAACTGCTAGAAATTGGCGTGATGATTTTGTTCTTTAACATCTCTTTAATATGACATTCAATTATTTCTTCCTTGACCCTGTCGTAGCGGTAGGGCTTTTGCCTAACTGGCTGAGCATCCCCCGTTTCAATTTTGTGGCTCACAACCTGTGTGAAACCCGGTACATCACTAAATAAATTCGAAAATTCACTTACCAGGCCCTGGATTTTTTTCCTTTTCTTCTGCTGGTAAATGTTGCAAGTCCAGCCGCGGGGCCTTATCATTCTTGGCTTCTATTGGTTTCATATTTAACGTCAACTCTCCCCCTTTGAAATCAATTTTTGCTTCTGCCAAACTAAAAAGTCCACACCTAGAATAATACATGTTTGCAGGTTTCGCACAATATAAAATAAGACTTACCTGTTCGTTGTTGATACGCACGAACAATGGTACTTTTCCTAAACAGCTACATTTTTCTCCTTGGGCCGCTATGACATCCGTGTCTCTTGCACTAAAAATTCTGTAACGTCGAAAGTGCTTTTTAAAGAATCTTTCCGATACGAAGCTGCTTTGGGCTCCTGTATCCAAGAGGGCTGTCGCCGGTATGTTGTTAATTAGAACTTCAATCTTCGGCAAACTCAAAATTCTTCACGACCACGGTGTTTAAATTGATTTTGGAAGGATTTTGCGCTCTTCAGACTTCTTCACCTTCCTTGAAGAAATCCATCTTAGTTTAAATTCTTCCTATTCTGGTTGCCCTCGGAATCTTTGCTTGTTCTTCTATTGAATTCCCTTCGTTCGCCGCTCGATTTAGGAGAGACATCTTTCTTCGGCCATTGCTTCGCCTTATTCCCGTAACTTTGATTTTGCTTCTGCAGGGGTCTTGGCGAACTCCACTGACAAGTGGGAGTCTAGCTTTTCCAGAAAATTAATTACGGCTGTCTTGCCGTCAAAACTTGCCGCTGGCTTCATGGCTGCTCCCATGGTTTGTACAATGTAGCCAAATCCTTCTAAGCCAGGAGGTGCTATCTCAGGATTCTGGACAGGTACAGCAGGTATCTCAGGTTCGTCTTCTTGTCTTTGAGGCCATCCTCTTCTTTTTGTTCGGGCGCCACTGTCAGGACTGAGTGTTCTGTGCATACTTTTAGCAAACATTGTGAAGTAACTCCTTAACCTAAAGTCCTGCTCTGGAACAGGGAGCTGAAAATGAGCTTTGTTCTGATGTAGATACTGTGCTGGAGAATAACTGCACTTGAAAGGGATTTAAAATCCTCTTTTATTATATCACTATTATTTACACACTTCTCAACTCGGGAGGGATACAGAAAGTAGAAGACCACACTTAAGCCTAACTTAACAAATCAAATAAATGTATACTAAACCTAAATAGAAATTTAATTAAACTTCGCTCGCAGAGCAAATCGCGGAGTTGGCCTCTAACTAAATGGTGCGTAGCAAGAAATACTAATACTAGCGCACTTTAATTTATTTCAAAATGCAATCACGTAATAAGCACTATGGCTTATAATTTTAGCTGCTAACTGGTCAGGCGAACGTCGAAAAGAATGACCGTGATCTGAGACTAAAAGCTCTCTCACACTGAGAGGTTTCTACCTCTGGTTTAAATAGTACTTGGCTCTAGTTCAAATTAGCATAAGCTGAAAAGGCGCGCTTCTTCTGACTAGAAGTTGAAACAGAGAAGAGATAGAAAGATTTAAATTAAAATAAAATTTTGTTAGTTTAACTAAAACCTTACACATTGACTGGTAGTTCCCTGTCATATGTTGCATTTCTGTATCTTTTTGAACAATATCAGGGGAAAAAATCATCGATGCAGAATTATTTCTTTTTTAATTTCTGTCACAACATATGGTCAAATGAATAAAATTTTTAAACATTGGTTGTTTGGCTCGGGATGAAGTCTTGGGAGCGGGGTAGCTACGTATGTATTTTTCCCGTTTGTAACACAAATCTGAGCCAGTTTTCTGTAGAAAATGCTGTGTACTTTGTTATAATCAAGTAATCCAATCTATCGCAGACAAGTAAATCCTTGTTTCATCCTATCAAAACAATTTCAAATGGTGGTTCTGTAACAAGTCGTCAGCATTAGCACTGGATCTAGAAGGTAAAACTGTCTGTCGTTCTGTCATGCTCCTCCATAATACCTAAAATGAACATCTTTCTGTAATGACGTTCAAACTTCGGGATCACCCTTTGGTCCATAAGCTGTTCAGTAGAAGATGCATTCGAAGTTGAAAAGGTTGTTTTGACCTATTGTAGTTTTCAACGCATCTGTGCGCAGTGTCAATCGAGTAGAATTTTTGCCGAAAAATTCTTTGTCCCTTGTTTCGTAGCTCTTCAGACAATTTGAATACCGACCATGTCTTATAGTTAGGTTTATGGAAAAGACTTTTCACCTTTTTTAAGCATCTTTTCTCTTAAAATTTTCCACTCATCACTAGTGCTTGTGTCTGGTTTGGGGATAGGCTCTCGGGAGTATCTGCTTTCGGGTGAGCCGACTGCGGGGCTCCAGTTTGTGTATAGACCCAGTTATCCCTGGCGCAGGAATCTGCGTCCTCTTGCTGAACTCCGTCATGGGTGAGGACGGCGGGTCCGAATTTTTATTTCCTTCCAACATGGCTTCACAAATTTTTATTACACCTCATGAAACTACCAAGGAATCATCTTGTAAAAGACCTCGAACTACAGAAAGCACTAAAGTTGTTCCCCTATTTTTAATTATGACAGGATCTGAGGAATAGCATAAAATGTCACCTTTCCTTGTTCAAAAATATATAAAAGTCTTTGCTGAAGGACCAAAATCAATTAAACTCTTACAGTCTGGTGATTTATTAATAGAGACTGTCTCTGCTAATCAATTAAAGACCGTTCTTACTATGTCAAAGATGGGACAAGTTGCTGTTACGGTTTCTGCACACAAAACTGTTCCTGTCGTGGCGTGATATCAGCAGTCGATCTATAAATAGTGTTGAACGAACTTGCTGAGTTGAATGTTTGTGTCGTATTAAAATAAGAAGGGATTGTCAATTAATTGATACTAAACATGTTATTTTGATCTTTAACACTCCTCAGCTTCCAAATCACATTAAAGCAGGCTATTTGCCCGGTGCGATATTTGTGTGCCAAACCCTATGCGTTGTTTTCAATGCCAGCGGTTTTGGTATTCAAAGGCTGCATATCGCGGTAAACTTATATGCGCTCGCTGCTCGTCTGTGGATCATGAAAATGAGGGTTGCGCTGCCGAGCCACTTTGTGTTAATTGTAAAGGAAGTCACGCATCCTTCTCTCGCTCCTGCCCCAAATGGAAATCCGAAAAGGAAATCCAGACTATAAGAGCAACTGAAAAGATATATACAGAAGCTAAGAGATTGTTTGAAAACACTCAACCTAGTCCATATCTGAGTTTTGCCGATGCAACAAAATCTGTTCGCTCAATAGCCACTCAGACGTCTCTCACCAATCAATCAAAACCTAAAACTGAAGTCCCACAAAAAAATGCCAAATAGCAATCTCCCAGTACTAAACATACACCAACTCATAAAAAACCTGAAGTAATTAATATTAAAAAACAAACTAAGTCCCCTCCAAATAACATAAACTCAAAAACAGTAAATTCTGGTTATGCTTCATTGAAGAGTATGCTATCAGATACACTTAAATCTGAAATGGAATAAGAAGGATTAGTCTCGCCAAAAAGTCTTCTACCACGCCTAACAAAGAAACAACGTAGCCAAAATAAACATTCATGATGGCTGCTTGGAACTGTCGCGGATTTTATCAAGGTCTAGTGAACATCAAAAGCCTGATAAATATTTATCCCCCTGCCTGTTTTGGAGTGCAGGAGACATTTGTCAAGCAAGATAACACAGCTAAATGGCGAAGATATTCAACTGTCAGGAAAGACCTTTTTGTCTGGTGAGCGTGTAAGCGGAGGCGTTGCTATCCGCACCTCCCATGTCTACCCTTCGACTGTCTTTCCTTCGAACACATGTCTCCAAGCTGTTCCAGTGCAGATCAATATTAGAATGCTTGTCACTGTCTGTATCATCTACTTGCCTCCTAATGAAGTGATAGATAAAAAGGAATTATATTATTTGGTAGAACAGTTGCCTACTCCTTTCATCATAGTTGGAGATTTCAATGGCCATAATCATCTCTGGGGTAGTGATGATATAAATTTTCGGGGAAAACAAATAGAAGACCTCATTCGTACAGCATGCTCAATTCCAGATCACCGCACTTTATTTACGAACAAGCAGACTGGGAAATGTGTTCTCATTTGGCCATGCTCACTAATAATATGACAAAAAATGTGCCGATTGATGAAGCTGTAAAAACTGTCACTGATGTTCTTGTTCAGGCAGCCAAAATGTATTCCCATATCATCAGGCAGGTTCCTAAATATCCCAAACCATGGTGGAACCGTGACTGTCATAGTCAGCAAAGAAAAGCATCGAGAATCTTTCGCAGGGATCTCACGCTTAGCAATCTTATCGCCTATAAAAAGGAAAAAACAAATGCTCGGAGAGTGTGGCGCCAAAGATAGAAAGATGCTTGGATCAATTATATGTCATCCATTACCTCTTCAACTCCAAACAAGTGTGTTTGGGAAAAAGAAAAGTCTCGGGTAAATATTAAAAAAATTAGAATATTATTATTAATAAAAAGATAAGAATAAAGTTATTACAAATTCAGAAAATTGCTTTGCTTTCGATCACTGGCTGTTATATAACTGTTTCGACTACAAGTTTACAAGTTTTGGCTGGTGTGGTACCAATATACTTGATTGCTGATGTTGAAACACAGACATATAAAGCTTCACATATGGGAAAGGATATTCTTTATGGCGAAATAAATATTTGAAATAATGAAATACACTCACGTTTGTGAAAATTGCAACACCAAGAAGGAATCGTCATAATTGAATGCAATTTAATACACAGTTGAGTGGTAGTGGTACAAATAAATGATTAAATGTTCAAAGCAAACAAACAAGAACAAGAGATCAGAATCAGTATTTTGTGTGGCCACCACGCGCCGCAATAAGTGCTGCTACACGACGTGGCATGGAGTCAAACAAAGTTTGAATGTCTGACTGAGGAAGAGCATTCCATATCGTTTGTACGCGTACCCAAAGTTCGTCTGCAGACGCAACAGGACGAGGATCACGAGCAAGACGCCGACCAATGACATCCCACACATGTTCAATTGGCGACATATCCGGGGAACACGCAGGCCAAGGAAGAAGCTGTACCTGCTGCGCTGCAAAGAAGGATTTAACAATCCGAGCAGTATGAGGGCGGGCATTGTCCTGTTGAAATACAGCGCCTGGCAAGCTTTGAAGGAAGGGAACAGCTTCGGGCTGTAGAACTTCACGGATATACCGGTTGCTGTTCAGATTGCCCACAATTCGTAGCAATTGAGATCGTCTATGATATGCTATGGCGCCCCAGACCATAACTCCGGGTGTTCGTCCACTGTGGCGTTCGATAATGCACTCCGGAAGGTGGCGTTCACCGGCATAGCGTCTGACACGAATGCGGCCATCATGGTACCACAAATTAAAGCGGGATTCGTCAGAAAACACGACATGCTGCCAATCAGCACGCCAGTCTCTATGCTGATTGGCCCATTGTAGCCGCAGGCGGCGATGGTCGTGCGTTAGGGGGATCCTGTATAAAGGAGTCCGTGCGCGCAGTCCACACTGCAGCAGACGTCTACGAATTGATGAAGCACACAATGAAACACCTGTAGCTATTGACCACAGTGCTGCCAATTGTCTAGAGGAAGCTGTACGGTCCGTCCGCGCCATGCGGACCAGGTGTCTATCATCGCGAGCTGACGTCACATTTCGGGGTCCACTCCCGGATTTCCGAGTTGTCCGACACTCGTCCGTCCACTGCTTCCAAACGCGCATCACTGTGCTGCTGTTACGCTGCACACGAGAGGCTACTGCACGATACGACAATCCAGCTTCACGAAGGCCGATGATTCTCCCTCGTTCAAACTCTGTAAGTTGTTCAAATCTCGCTCTCTTTCGTCGACGAGGCATAAGTACAGATTGAGTTAACGTTTACCACTAGCAGATAACCACCGATAACCATACACGCCTCGCTACAGCCGTCTATTTATTCGGATCCATCAGCCGTTCAGAGGGCGCTGCTCAGCATACGCATGCGCTACGGATTTGCAATTCTAATCATTTGCATATCATGCGCTACTTTGCATTTCCTGAAAATTTCAGCTCACTCGTAAGTCCTTCATGGTGTTGCAATTTTCACAAACGTGAGTGTAGATAAAAAGCAAGAAAAATGTTTTCATCCAGCAAAATTTAAACATGTTTCCTGGGGAAAATGAACTCCTGCAAGAAATGGCCTTTAAATATATACTGATGGTTCTATGATTAATAAGAATGTCGGTGCTGCTTTTGTGGTCTTTTGGATAATGATAAAATTTTTGAAGGAAAATATATACTAAATCATGGCGATACACTTTTTGATGCTGAACTTTCTGCTTTTGCAAAAGCATTGGAATGGGCTGATCATGAGAGTAATAAGAGTCTTTGTCATTGGTGATGAGATTTTCATTTATACTGACTCACAAAGTATTTTAAAAGCTTTGTATTGTCGAAAATGCCTTTCAAAGAAAGTGGCGAGAGTAAGAGATCTTGTGAATGAGATAAATGTAAAGTTTAAAATAAATATTAATTCGAGAAAAGAACACTCAAACATACTAGGAGTTTCCCAAATGTTTCGAATAAAAACAAGAGTACCCATGCACTTATGGCAGATACAACTTGTAAATGAACCAGGTGTAGAGCGGGTTTACAAAATTAGGAATTTTTTGTTTTTCAATACATCTTCTTGCATGTAAGTTAAAGGGGATGTAAAATATCATAATTGCCAGCACTTTAACCACTCTTCTGATGTATGTAAATCAAAACCACATTGCGTTAGTGCGCACGTCCTCGCAAAAGTGGGGATTGTAGCGCAGAAAGAATAGATACCGCTAAGTGTTGTAATTGTTACAAGCAGGACATACCGCGAACTATCTTGGATGTCCTAAGTTTCTTACCATCCAAACTGTTATTAAAGGTATTTTCCTTCGGTAGTCCTCCACGAAAGCATGCCTTTTGCTATTGTTATATAGCCTTCTCATGCTTTGTTATAATCCAGAACCAGCTGTAGGAGTTTTAACCTGCGTTTGCCTAATTTTATTACTTGTATTTAAAACTGTTAAAAAATACTTGTTCAATTTATTTTTGAATAATCTTGATTGAAACTCCGTTATCTTTGCGATACTAAATTCATGTTGTGTGACATGCCTTATTTTCCTTCATGATGTGAAAACAATCATGTGATAAACAATCTCTGGAATTCTTAATACATATGTAACGTCATGAAGTTTCTACGTCATGAAGAAAAATATGGCACCTGTAAAAATAGTATCGATAAGGATTAATATTTTCTTCTAAGATTATCTATCTATCTTCTTAGATTCTATTTCTTTTACCCCCTCCTTAGCTGTTGGAAGTTTTCCAATTTTGGAATCGATTCTGATATTTGGAATTCAAGCAGCTGGGCTCATTTTGATGACACCTATGTCGAGTTTTGCAGTCTGTAAGGAAGTCTTTTAGTTGCCTTTCTTTTTCACGCTTATTTCTCTCTCGCATAGACTCTGCATTTTTTTTAATGGTGCTTTGCACATTGCAACATATTTGTTAACTGTTATTTTTAGAAAAATCAGAGTGAATATTTCGAATCCTACGTATCGCACCTTGCTCCTAAATTCTTTTCTTCGATAGAATATTTGAATTTTTGCTTTTATTTGTGCAGTTTTGCTACCGTTCTCAGAATGACGAATAGTTGTCATTTTAAAACTTAAATTTAAGTCATTTTGATTTACCAGAATATTTGGACCCTTTAAATTCTACTGAACGAAATATTATGATTAGTGTTACAATAGTTCGCTTTACAAACCCATTATAATTTTTATTACATTTTATTTCCTAATCCCAGAGGAATTAATTAAATAGCAATCGTGGTTAAAACAAAAATTCGGTAATGGTTTCTTCAAGTATTACTTTCAGTTTTACCACTATAGTATTTTTGTTAAAGCTTTGGAATGAGATATTTTACTATGCTATCTATTTATACTATACTATACTATTATATTATACTATGCTATCTTTTATCCACATAAACTACCGTCCAACCTGAATAATGAAATCAATGAATTTAAAATAATTTTCATATCTACTGAGATATAATGTGCAACTTAGAAGTGTTATTATATCAGCAACGTCAGTGTTCTCTACCTTGACCCCACTTGATATAAAAATCAGATTCCACTAATGAGTATCTATCTGTTTTGCCTTTTCACGAAATTAAAATTCATCTGTGTACAAGGCTTGCCTCTGCAAAAGTGAAGTTTGAGTCAGTTTCCTTTAGAAAATTTTCCATGAAGGTGCTCCGTCATTAAGGCAGACACCCCTTGCGTATTTTGTCGTAATTAACTAAAGAGAGAAGTGTTAAGTGGATCAAAAAAAGGGGGGAGAATTTTAAATAAATACTGGTATTACCATGTCGCTGATTGAAGTTTTTCAATTTTCCCCCACCCATTCGCACGCACTTAGCCGACTTAGGCATGGGCCACTACTAGGGCCGGAACCGCCTAATAGGTGGGCCATCGTTACCTCCTATGAAGGAACGGATAGTTACAGGCATGCCTTCCCTGGGACTCGAACCCGGGCCCTTCGGTATCTGAGTAGGCTTCCCTAACCACTATTTCTCTGGGCGGCCTTTCAAAACCAAAATACTTAAAAAAAAACTTAGTAAATTTAGATTAATTTTTATTTCCCATCTTTTATTCAATTTATGTATATATTCCCAATTTATCTCCATGCATACAATGAAATGACATTCCAGCTCAGTCATTAACTACTATTTCATTTTCGAAAGATAAAGAACCTGCACGCTGCTGATATTATGACACTTTGAAGTTGCACAGTATGTCTCAGTTAGATATGAAAATTATTTTAAACACATCAGTTTCATTATTCCGATTGGATGGTAACCTCACGATAAGATACAGAAAACTAAAATAAGGTTTTCTTTTTGTAGATAATAAAACAATGCATGATTCTTTGATTTTCTACAGTAAGGAAGTATTGAGAATCATCCGCAGCTCTTTGATAAATGGTAAACAAGTTTCCCATAACGAAGTTTTAAGTTTGTTTTTCGTGTGCTTTCTCTTTTTTGCATACAAATATTCTTTGTTTCGATTTTAATCATAAATTTAGTGACTGATTGATTATTTCTTCATGCTTGGTTTCTTCATGTTTCATATTTGGTTACTTTACTTTGAGTTTTATTTTGGAAATATATTTTAACAAATAGGAAACTTTCGCTAATCCTGCAGTTAGAAAATTTTTTAAGGTATTTAATTTAAATAGTGTCGCAATAATAAGGCCAGTAAATTTAGATTGAATCCTGAAAAAAATCACTTCTGAAGTTCACCATAACATAAATAGCGTTGTGAATACAGTAATCCAATTTAATGTACAATAACTCAACAAAGTGTTGGGTTATAAAAAACAACCAAATACTTAGTGATAAAAATTTAGGTATTATTCCAAAACTGGATAATTTTCATTGCTGTTTCTGATATCTAAATGCCATACTAAATATGTTACGAGGAATAATGTTAAATAACACTAATTAATAAATAAGGACTTTGAATACGAAATCAAAGTAAAAAACGTATTGGGGCATTACGATGCAAATGTTATAAAGAGAATTCTTGCAGGCTTTTCTTTTTAAAACACCTAGTAGAAGGCTTTTAAATTGGGAAAAGATACAATTTAAGGTTTTGGAGCTACTTTGTTAAAATGGGTAGAAGAAATTGAGATTTCTTTTGATGCCAGCAAACTTGCAATTTTTTACAGGAATTGTGAAAAAAAATTGGGAATATAATAGCTGAATTATTGAAATCAAAGTAAAATCTACAATTTAATTTTAAAATACTGTAAAACAAATCTGTTTGAAAATAAGTCACGAAAAAGACATCCGAGGAGATACAGTAAACGCGAAGACGGGCGAGTCGTTAAATACACTGGTGTGCAAAAATTAAGGACGAGACGGTTTTTTCAATATAACTTTGTACAAAAGCTTTCCAAATCAACGCATTTAATACCGTAAAATCCCCAATACGTACGGACATGAGTAATGTAAGCAATTCTTACTAAAAAAGAAATCAGAGGGATAAAAAGAAGCTTTATTGAAAAAGTAGCATGGAGCGCAATGCGACTGAAGACCGAAACACCCTGGGATGGGTGTCCAGCAAGAAACATCCGGTCTTTAATAGGGGATATGATCTCCCCTGACTGCTAGGCAGGTTTCACATCATTTGTGCATGCTGGATATGTGGTTGTTAATGAGCTATTGAGACACTGCTGCGCCTTCCTCTTGTAGCACCAATCGCAGTTTCGGAATCGTTACTGGCGATAAGTTACGTGCTGCCACGGGTCTCCCTAGTAAGTTCCGTACATGTGTGACGGGATTTAGATCCAGAGACCTTGCCGACCAACCCATGTGTTCAATATCTTCACTCTCCAACAGCTCTTCGACAGTAACTGTGCGATGAGGTGGAGCGTTGTCGTCTATGAAGAGGAACTGAGGACCCATAGCCCTTGTGAAAAGACGCATGTAAGGAAGAACCTCGTTACAATAGCAGTCCCAGGTGACGAACCTCCTTGGGAGATATGAAGGTCGGTCCGGCTACCAAGCATTATTTCTGCTCGAACGAGAACTCCGCGACCTCCAAAACAGTCCCTTTTGATGATGTTGAAGGGGTTATTGCGTGTTCCCCGCTCTGTCCAGATGTGTATGTGTCTAGAATCGCAACTCAGACTAAATCTGCTCTCATCTGTAAAGAGTACTCGTCC
>KK118834.1:2523-29529 GCA_000611955.2 Stegodyphus mimosarum | reverse complement strand
CAACGTTTGCTCGCAGAGCAATTCGCGGAGATTGGCCTCTACCTAAAAGGGTGCGTAGCAAGGTATACTAATACTAACGCACTTCAAATTGTTTTACAATGCAATCACGTAGTAAGCACTATGGCTTATAAATTTAAACTGCTAGCTGGTCAGACGAACGTTGAGCCGAGTGGCCGTGATCTGAGACTAAAGCTCTCTCACAATAAGAGGTTTCTACCTCTGGCTTAAATAGTACTTAGCCGTACTTCGAAATTAGCATAAGCTAAAAACGCGCTTCTTCTTACGGGAAGTTGAAGCAGAGAGGAGATAGACAGATTTAAATTAAAATAAAACTTGGTTAGTTTAACTAAAACCTTACATACTTCCCGCCAGAATTGCGATAGTTAAACTACTTTGGTCCAAACGGACCATGTTGAAACTCGCAATTCTAAAATAGTCAACATTTAACTGTTCTAAACTTAGGCCAACTCTTACAAGGCAATATCCGTTTGTGAAAAAATACAGACGAAATTTGCTGGAACAACAATCTTCAACATTTTTCTTTCAAGTTTTACTCCTTCCAGCAAAATCTGGAAGGAAAATGATTTTAGTATAACAGAATATTCTAGGTGGTATAAATCCTTATTTTTTCCTGTGTAAATTCGCACACACACATTATCATTCAAGCACAATTAAATTCTTCCCCCAATGCTCTCTCACCGGTGTTGGATGCAAAGCAAACCGCCATTGCGGGTTTTCTGTGTTCGGGGGTGTTCAACTCTTCCACCTACGATCGACTAACATTAGTTAGAACTTGACATACGAGACCTGAAAAAACGCCCTATAACCAGCTAATCCTAAGGTTCTCACTAGCTTTATGTCTAACACTTTAAGTGTATTTGGTGGAGAGCCTAATTAACACTTGCATTCTAACATTACTCAATCTTTAACTTTTCATGCATACAAATTCGCAGTTTGCACACAACATTCACATTAATATTGCACTTAGCGTGCATTGCTAGCATAATATTATTTGTTACATTTCATAACACATTAACAATTTCATAGCAATCCTGAAATGCAAATATAGGTTAAATTTCTAAGCTTACAGCAAGTGCTTCCTATTCCTTTCTCAAGGTACTTTCTTGAAATATTCCACAGACTAAATTGTGTTCTTCAATTTTCCCGATTTTTCATTCTAGACATTTTACAAGTCTTTCGACAAAGCGTCATACAAAATCATTTAGTTAACATTTTCTTTTCAGCAACTCATTGCTTTTACAGAATTAATCTATTTACAAACATAAAGTAATTTTAAATCTTTAAGAATTACAAATTCTTTTAAACAAAAACATTTTACTTTCAATATGAGAACTTATCGCCCACTTGGCGCAAAACTCAACCTCGCTTGAGGTAAAATCGGCCCTGCAACTTGTAGTACACTCAAAATTAACTAATCTTTTGAATAAGGAATTCTACTTATCTTATTGTGAACGTCCATCCTTTTCTTGGCCCAATCTTTGAAAGTCGAGTACGTTGTCGCTTCATTGAGTCTCCTGGATTTTGGTTTTTCGTCCTTGGGAGGTTGCTCATCTCTTTTCCTTTTGAAATTCCGTCGTTGTATCCTCGGAAATTTGCTTTGTGGAGGAGGTTCCTCCGCTGGACGTTTGGTGGACTGGGCCCTTGCTCGTTGCTTGTCCTGGTTCCTGCTGTATTCGGGACGTTGATTCTCAGGCTGCAATCGACGTTTCTTGCTTCTGAGGCACCTGTCCGATGATTCCACAGTTCTTTTGGATACATTGGGCTTTCCTTGCCCATTCTGCTTTCTTCTCTTTGTATGCTCGTAGGATCGTTCGTAGATCTGATCACCTGCATCGTGAGACTTTCTTTTATATCCACATTTTTGGTTCCTATTTCTTCTTTGTTGAGGGGGAGCTTTCTTTTCCTGCCTTTTCGATGCCGTTGTAGCTGGTTCCTGCTGTTTTTGCTGAAGTGCATCTTCCTGGCTAGTCGATTGCCTCGGATCCTGAAACAAATCTTTAAATTCTATTATAGTACGGCTTAATTTGATCCACATTCGCCGTGATTCTTTGCCCGTCATTTCTTTTCAATATAACCACTGCCCCTGTTATCTTTTCAATTATGAACGGGCCTTCAAAACGCGGAAAGAATTTCCCCACCTTTTCTTCTGGGGCATTTGACAAGTTGTGCTTAATTTTAAGCACTTCATCTCCCACATTGTACTTGACCTCTCTTCTTTTTAGGTCATAATATAATTTTTGTTTTCTCTGAGCCGTTTCTATATTTCCCGTCGCTTCCCGTATCAACTTTTGTATATCACTCATTTTAAATTCTTCTGCCCTTTCCTGGACAAAGAATAGCTTGTCCAAGGGGGTCAAAATTTTTCTCCCAAGAAACAGTTCAGCGGGAGTTTTTTGTGTAGTATCGTGTTTGGCGGTCCTAAGGGCAAATGCAAATTCATTTATATGGCTATCCCAGGTAGAGTGATAGTTTTTCACATAACTTCGAATTATTTTCACTACATTTCTATTCACCCGTTCCGCTATGTTTGACTGCGGAAGATACCGGACCATCTTTAGATGACGTATGCCCAGTTTTGCACACATTTCCTCAAACATTTTACTAACAAACTGGGGACCATTATCGAAAATAACTTTTAGGGGCGCCCCGTATTTTAAAATATACTTATTTAGAATTGAATCTACTACAATTTTTGCAGACGCGCGTTTTAACGGAATTAACTCTAACCATTTGCTAAAATGATCCACTATAACTAAAAGATATCGGCTTTTATTAACTTTACTTCGAGGGTAAGGTCCCAGTAAATCGATGCCAATTATGCCGATTTTCTGATATTCGTGAACTGGATATAGCATGAAGTGGGAGTCTAGCTTTTCCAGGGCTGTCTTGCCGTCAAAACTTGCCGCTGGCTTCATGGCTGCTTGCATGGTTTGTACTATGTAGCCGAATCCTTCTATGCCAGGAGGTGCTATCTCAGGATTCTGGACAGGTCCAGCAGGTATCTCAGGTTCGTCTTCTTGTTGTTGAGGCCATCCTCTTCTTTTGGATCGGGCGCCACTATCAGGACCGAGTATTCTGTGTGTGTTTTTTGAGAACATTGTGAAATATTTACCAGGGTGTTTCTTCTCAGGTCCTGAACTGGAACAGTGAGCTGATGAAACGTACGCTATGTTCTGATGTAACTGCTGGGCTGGATAATAACTGCACGTGAAGGGATTTGAAATCCTCTTTTATTCAATCACTATTAATTTACAAACTTCCCAATTCGGGAGAGATACAGAAAGTAAAAGACCACACTTGGATCGAACTTAACAATCAAATAATTTTAAAACTAAACCTAAAATAGAAATTAAATCAACTTTGCTTCGCAGAGCACTTCGCGGAGATTGGCCTCTACCGAAAAGGGTGCGTAGCAAGGTATACTAATACTAACGCACTTCAAATTGTTTTACAATTCAATTACGTAGTAAGCACTATGGCTTATAAATTTAAACTGCTAGCTGGTCAGACGAACGTTGAGCCGAGTGGCCGTGATCTGAGACTAAAGCTCTCTCACAATAAAAGGTTTCTACCTCTGGCTTAAATAGTACTTGGCCGTACTTCGAAATTAGCATAAGCTGAAAACGCGCGCTTCTTCTGACGGGAAGTTGAAGCAGAGAGGAGATAGACAGATTTAAATTAAAATAAAAGTTGGTTAGTTTAACTAAAACCTTACAAAGTCACTTCTGATTCATATGATGATCATGTAATTGACAACTGTTCTCATCAGTTCTTTGTACACTGGTGGCCACCGTAAATGCAACACCCTTAAGGAAGCATGCAAATAACATGAAATTTACAACATGCGTTAGCGGAGATGAGATATGCAAATGATTAGAATTTTAGCGCAGACGCACATTACGCGGGCCTGTGGCGCCACTTCAAACGCTATTTAAGGCTTGGAGTTTCGACGATTTCAAGTTCGGCAATTGTGTTTTTCTGGTGGGTTAAAAAAAACGATCAATTATGCCTCGTAGTAAACAGCGATCATCGTTTGATCAAGTATCCGAGTTCGACAGAGGAAGAATAGTGGCCTACCGAGAGTGTGGATTATCTTTCAGGGACATCGGTAGTCATGTTGGACGAAACCAAACAACTGTAATGCGGATATGTGACCGTTGGATGCAGGAGGGTACGACGGACCGACGTGTTCCATCGCATCCACCTCAGTGCACCACTCCACATGATGACAGGAACATTGTGCGCATGGCAGTGACGGATCGCTCAGGCACATCACGAACCATAGCAGAGCACAGTCAGTCTAACGCATCATCCAGTGTCTGCGCGTACCATTCGACGCCGTTTACAGCAGAGTGGTCTGTCTGCAAGACGTCCGTTGCTTCGTCTACTCTTGACGCAGAACCACAAACGTCTCCGCCGCCAGTGGTGCGATGAAAGAAGGATGTGGAAGGCAGAATGGAATGAAATTGTCTTTACTGACGAGTCACGCTTCTGTCTGCAACACCGCGATGGTCGGATTCGAGTCTGGAGACACCGTGGTGAGAGGATACTGAACAGCTGCGTTATGCACAACCACGCTGGTCCTGCACCGTGAATTATGGTATGGGGCGGTATTGGATATCACTCTCGCACTCCTCTAGTACGCATTGCCGGTACTTTAAACAGCCAGCGCTCTATCTCCGAGGTGTTGGAACGAGTTGTCCTTCCTTACCTTGAGGGCTTGCCCACAGCCATATTTCAACAGGATTATGCGCGACCACGCGTGGCACGCATTGTCCAAGGGTTCTTCGTCTATCGCCAGATTTAATTGCTTTCCTGGCTGGCTCGCTCTCCGTATCTTTCGCCGATAGAAAACACGTGGTCCACGTTTGCTGAACGATTGACCCAGATTACATCCCAAGCTGCCACACCAGATAAACTTTGGCAACGTGTGGAAGCTGCTTGGTCTTCTGTATCCCAAGAACACATCCAAAATCTCTTTGAATCAATGCCGAGGCGTGTGGCCGCGATGATCTCCAACAATGGCAGCTACTCTGGCTACTGATTCTGGAAGGAACCACACTTCACAGAAGTGTGTAAATTTAATCATTTGATACTTGATCAACATGTTATCTACTAAATAAATTTTGTTTGTGCTATCTCTTGTCTTTCTTGGTGTTGCAATTTGGATGGCCAACAGTGCATCTTATCCCGGCTGTAGAATGCACGGTTGAAACATAATTGATGAACATAGACGCGGAAAAGTGTGCATATTTTGTTTTTGGTAAAATACATAATTACATCATACACTACCCGACACTGAAAATGGAACACCAAGAAGGACGGGCAGAAAAGTGATGAAACTCGGCAACCAGGAACAGCTACGAACAGTAAATGATCTTTATTTTGAAATGATGTACGTAATTAATACTCCGAGGTGTTGGTAGGTAGGTAGGTAGGTAGGTAGGTAGGTAGGTAGGCAGGTAGGCAGGCAGGTAGGCAGGCAGGTAGGTAGGCAGGTAGGTTGGTAGGTAGGTAGGTAGGTAGGTAGGTAGGTAGGTAGGTAGATAGATAGATAGATAGATAGATAGATAGATAGATAGATAGATAGATAGATAGATAGATAGATAGATAGATAGATAGATAGATAGATAGATAGATAGATAGATAGATAGATAGATAGAGAGATAGATAGAGAGATAGATAGAGAGATAGATAGAGAGATAGATAGAGAGATAGATAGAGATAGATAGATAGATAGATAGAGATAGATAGAGATAGATAGAGATAGATAGAGATAGATAGAGATAGATAGAGATAGATAGAGAGATAGATAGAGATAGATAGAGATAGATAGAGATAGATAGATAGAGATAGATATAGATAGATAGATAGAGATAGATATAGATAGATAGATAGAGATAGATATAGATAGATAGATAGATAGATAGATAGATAGATAGATAGATAGATAGATAGAGATATAGATAGATAGATAGATAGATAGATAGATAGATAGATAGATAGATAGATAGATAGATAGATAGATAGATAGATAGATAGATAGATAGATAGATAGATAGATAGATAGATAGATAGATAGATAGATAGATAGATAGATAGATAGATAGATAGATAGATAGATAGGTGACGGAAGACGGGGACGCCTGATGGCTACCAGAGATAAACAGACATGTGTCCCTCGCCTTCCACTATCTAATGGCAACAACTCCCTATGGCCTCAAGAGACCAAACCGGGAGCTTATTCAGAGCGCAGGAGTTTACATGGCCAAACAGGGGCGACTTATTGACATTGCTTGACTAATTACATAATTACAGGTATGAGACTTGTGGGACAGATTTACAGATGAGGGGCTCAGAGCTGAGTACTAAATATATGAAAATGCAAAAACATAAAAATGTACATAAAACACACACACAAGAAAAAAAGGAAGAGATGCACTTGATTAACACTGAAGACTTATGACAAATAAACACACTTAAAAATAATAATAATAATAATATACATATGCCACATGTCAGATACAAATTTGGCCTCATGGACCACATATATTGTGGGGTGAGTTTACAGACGAGGGGCCATGATGTGGGATTAACATGTGTTGCTGGCATTGATATGGGGAACATGGTGAGGTCCCGGCGAATTTGTATTTGTGGAGTGCATAGGTTGCTGAGTATGTAAGCACGCTGCATGTTAGTAGCACAGGGGGATGTGCATGTTGACTTCTGTGAGTGGCGGACGTTGTGGGATTATGCAGCGTCGCATACATCTTGGCCCATAGCTGCGAGCTGGTCAATGACCTTACAGATTTTATTGATTGAAGGTTTGTTTTTAATAAGGAACCGTTGAAATGCGTCTGTAGGAGGAGTGGGATTCTTAATGTGGTTGTTTGCTGTGAGTGGACAAGAGTAGATGTAGTGTTCTGGTGATCCAAGTTGGCCGCATACGCAAGCATCTGTAGTGGAGATGTTGTGCCTATAATAATACTCTGGATAGGGGCCATGCCCCGTTATGAACCGGGTGAGTTGGGGTATAGCTATGAGG
This sequence comes from Stegodyphus mimosarum, assembly GCA_000611955.2. Taxonomy (NCBI): domain Eukaryota; kingdom Metazoa; phylum Arthropoda; class Arachnida; order Araneae; family Eresidae; genus Stegodyphus; species Stegodyphus mimosarum. The sequence continues at coordinate 22,463 of KK118834.1, read as the reverse complement.
CGTGATGGAGAGACTTTTGGTAGGAGATTGTAGGTCCGTCGTCCGGTGTCACACGCGTTCCACTCCTCTTGCCATTTTTTGAGTAAGTCTTGAGAAGCTTCTTTAGATGCGATGGTGGTGCACGGATATGGATTTGCTGAACTTCAGAACTGGTGGCAGCTTCTTTTGCTAGAGTGTCTGCTGCCTCGTTTCCATCGAGACCAGCATGCGCCCTGACCCAAGTGAGCTGAATGTGTTGCTGGTGGTTGACGGAGAGTAGCTTTTGGATTTCGGAGATAATTGGGGAGGTGTGGCTTAAGTTTTGAATTGCCAGGAGTGAAGATTGGCTGTCTGTACAAATGCATGCTTGGTGGTAGCCGTTATTTAGTATGTTGTTGGTGGCGTTGAGGATGGCCAAGGCTTCTGCCTGGAATACACTATTGAAGTGCCGCAGTGCTGCCTTCCAGCTGGTATGTTCATCATTTTGGTGGTAGCAAATGTAGGCGCTTCCAACTCCGTCTTCAATCTTGGATCCATCGGTGTAGTAGACATGAGTGGTGTTGGGAATACTAGGAATGCTATTGTTGTCTATGGTGATGCGGAAGTTTCTACCTTGAGTGCCTGGGTGTGGGCGTTGAGTGGGGCGAGGACTTTCATAAAAGGTCGGACTGTGGGTTGTATCGTGGAAGGTGGCGTCTTTGCGTAGTTGCAGGACTCTGGTTATTGTAGCTTCTTGCTCGGCTCTAAGGTAGAGTGGTGGTATGCCTGCAAGGATGATGGCCGCAGAGGTGGCTGTGGTGCGAAAACCTTTGCACATCATTAGGGCGAAAGGTCTTTGGATGGTCTGTAGTTGTTTAAGTTTCCGGCTTTGCATGGGCGTCGCCCATATTGCGGCAGCGTAGAGGGCTATGGGTTCAATCACTGTCGTGTATAAGATCTTGTTGATGTATGGGTTTCGTCCCCAATTTATACCTTGAAATTGACGGGCCTTGCGTGCAATGGCTTGTGTCTTTATTTTAAGTTGCTGTAGATGTGGGATCCATGTAAGGCCTTTGTCCCATGTTAAGCCTAAATACTTGAGCTCTTTGACGATTTTTATATTTTTCTCCTGAAGTTTGATACATGGGTTTCTGCTTGGGTTGGTGCCTGGCTTGGGAATGATTAGAGCGGTTGATTTGGCAGTTGAGATGGTTAATTTGAGTTCTTGGCAGAGAAAGCTGAATTTTTGTAATATTTGTGTGCTTCTGTCTTCCAATTCGTTTCTGGTGCGACCCTGGATTAGAAACGCAACGTCGTCTGCATAGGCAACTAGTTGTGTATGCTTTGGCCAGTTGGTGGAGATGATGCTGTTGAAAGTTAGATTCCAGAGCACTGGGCCGGCGCAAGATCCTTGCGGACATCCTCTCTCCTGCTGTTTGATGGTTGTCCCGTTGTTGTGTGGGACCAGGAGGAAACAATTCTGGAGGTAACTTTCAAATATGCCACAGATGTTACGGGGGCATCGAGATGAGCGGAGAGCTTGTTTAATGGCCGGCCACCACAGGGTGTCAAAATCACTTTGAAGGTCAATTGAGACAAAGGCCGTGTGAAGCTGTTGTTCTTTGTTGTGGTGGATTATCCGTCGAACTTCCTCCAGAGCATGCAGTGTGGAGAGGCCAGAGCGAAAGCCGAACTGCCTGCTGCTTAGAATGCGGCTGTCTTGCAGATGAAAGTTGAGTCTTTGTACTATTAGTTTTTCGTAGACCTTCCCTAAGGCCGGCAACAGGCAGATCGGTCGCAGAGAGCTTGGGCTTTGGGGATCTTTGTTCTTTTTGGTGAAGAAGACTACTTGACCAGTTTTCAAGGCACTAGGGAAGAGCTCATGTTTCAGAAGGATGTTGAAGAAGTGTAGAAAGAAGATGGGATGTGATTTGTAGGCGACCTTGAGGATGCTATAGTCTAGGCCGTCAGGCCCTGGTGCTTTCTTCTTGGGCAGGGTACGATAAATTTGTGTGATTTCTTGCTTGGTGAAGGGAATGTCGTCTTGGGTCATCGGTGCTGCGTGGTTGTTTCTAAGAAGCTTTTGTTCCGGTGAGTCATCAGCTGGATTGCCTGAAGGAAAGACGGTGCTCAAGATAATTGCAGCAGTGTTTGAGGTAGGCTGGGGTTGTTCCGGTGAGTCATCAGCTGGATTGTCTGAGGGAAAGACGGTGCTCAAGATAATTGCAGCAGTGTTTGAGGTAAGGCTGGTGTTCGAGTTGGCTGTTTGTTGCTGCAAGTAGATTTGATGGGGTCGAAAAACTTTGTTTGTTGAGATTTTGTGGAGAATTCCGAAGGGATCAGAGTTCTCGCTGCAGAATTTCTTCCAGGTGGTAGTTTTTGTAGTCAGTATGCTTCGTTTGTAGGTAGTTCTCTCTTTTCTGAACTGTGTTAGGAAGTAGGTGCGTTCCTCTAGGGTGTCTGCTTTGGTGAGGCGGCGTCTTAGAGCCCGGCATTTTTGACGTTGCTGGCGAATGTCTTTCGACCACCATGAAAGACCTTGGATTTTCTTGGCTGTGCGGATGGGCAGAGTACTGTCACAGCATTTTTGCAGCTCCTGCATTAGGTCCTGATCGAGGTCTGCGGTGTTGTGGCAGCTTTGCAGTGATGGAAGTTCTCTGGTTAGTAGATCGTGAAGTTGCCTTTTCAGTGTCTTGATTTTTCCTTACAGTAGCAAGTAAGTATATGGAGCACCACGACATCGTCATTGACAAAAAGGTATAGCCTGCATATATACTAACTAGAGAACTGCACCCCACCATAGGCACACCAGTGCCAAGCTTTGGCCTTTATTGGGTACTATTGTAAGGTTTTAGTTGAACTAACAAAGTTTTATTTTAATTTAAATCTTTCTATCCCTTCTCATTTTCAACTTCCCGTTAGAAGAAGCGCGCGTTTTAGCTTTATGCAAATTTGAAGTGGAGCCAAGTTATATTTAAGCGAAAGGTAGAAACTTTTCAGTGTGAGAGAGATTTTAGTCTCAGACCACGATCACGCTATTCGACGTTCTCCTGACTAGCTAGCATTTAAATTCTAAGCCATAGTGCTTTTACGTGATTGGTTATTGAAATAATTCCAAGTGCGTCAGTATTAATAAATCTTGTTACGCACCATTTAGTTTAGAGGCCAACCTCGCGTTATAGCTATGTGAGCAACGACTAATTTAATTTCTATTTAGTTTTAGTTTAAATTTGATTGTTCATTTTAGACCCAAGTGTGGTCTTTACTTTCTGTATGCCTCCTGAGTTGGGAAATGGTTGTACATAAAAGTGATTTATTAAAAGAGGATTTTAAATCCCTTTCAAGTGCTGTTCTTGTACCACTTAATCACAATAGTCAACCACAGAACATAGCTGCATTCAGCTCCCTGTTCAAGATCAGGATTTAAGAAGTTCACGAAGATGTTTGCGAAGAATATGCACCGAACACTCAGTCCTCACACTGGCGCCAGAAGAAAAATAAGAGGATGGCCTGAAAGACAAAAAGACGAACCTGAGATATCTGCAGTACCTGTGCAGAATTCTGAGATAGCACCTCCTGGCCTAGAAGGATTTGGCTACATTGTACAAACCATGCGGGCAGCTATGAAGCCAGCGGCAAATTTTGACGGCAAGACAGCCGTAATTATTTCCTTGAAAAGCTAGACTCCCACTTCATGCTATATCCAGTTCACGAATTTCAGAAAGTCCCTCTTGCTACCAGCGCTTTGAAGGGCCAAGTGCTCAATTGGTTCAAGTGTATCGGAAAGAGTCTCTTGGGGGAACCGAGAAGTCCCACATATACGTACGAAAATTTTAAAAATTCCTTGGTGAAAGCATTTCCTGTAGTACGAGATCGAGCCAGACTGGAGGCGGAACTTTTTAGTCGGTATCAAGAAAAAATAGAAGATTTGTCAAATTTTATTTTGAGAAAAATTCAAGTTTTCAAGCTTTTGTATGGAAGTCGCCCGCATCCTGAAATTATTCAAATTATACTTCCTAGGCTACTGCCCCAAGTTCGAGACTTCATCGAGTTAAGAAACCCAACGACGTTAGACAGGCTATTTGAGCTCGCCGTACAATTTAAAAGCCGAAGAACAGCGAACGGCGTCGCCAATTTGAGCGAAGAAGTCATTGGAGTTCGCCAAGACACCAGCAGAAGCAAAATCAAAGTTACGGGAACAAGACTAAGCAATGGCCGAAGAAAGAGGTATCTTCTAAATCGAGCGGCGAACGAAGAGGATTCAGTAGAAGAACAAGCAAAGATGCCGAGGGCAACCAGAATAAGAAGAATTTAAACTAAGATGGATTTCTTCGAGGAAGGTGAAGAAGTCCGAAGTCGCGCAAAATCCTTCCACAATTAACTTAAACACCGTGGTCGTGAAAAATTTGAGTTTACCGAAGATCTAATTAACAACACACCGGCGACGGCTCTGTTAGGTACAGGAGCCCAAAGCAGCTTTATCTCAGACAGATTTTTCAAGACGCACTTTCGCCGTTACAGAATTTTTAGTGCAAGAGACACGAATGTCATAGCGGCCCAAGGAGAGAAGTGTAGCTGTTTAGGGAAAGTACTGTTGTTCGTGCGTATCAACGACGAGCAGGTAAAAATTTTATTTTATATTGTGCGAAACCTGCAAACATGTATTATTCTGGGTGTGGATTTTTTTAGATTGGCAGAAGCGAAATTATATTTCAAAGGGGGAGAATTGACACTGAATATTAAACCAGTTTAAATTAGAAATGATAAGCCCCCGCAGCTGGACTTGCAGCAGTTACCGGCAGAAGAACAAGAAAGACTGAGTGCGTGGTGAGTGAGTGTTCAAATTTATTTAGCAATGTACCGGGTTTCACACAGGTCGTAAATCATAATACAGAAACGGGGGATCCTCAGCGAGTTAGGCAAAAGCCCTACAGGTACGACAAAGTGAAAGAAGAAGTAATTGAATATCATATCAAAGAGATGTTGAAAAATAATATAATCACCCCGATTTCTTGCAGTTGTGCTAGCCCAGTAATTTTATGCAAGAAAAATAATGATTATCCGATTACGCACCGGAAGCGGTGGCGTTTTGCTATAGATTATCGCAAGTTAAATTCTGTCACAAAATATCCCGTATATCCTCTGCCGATAATCGAAGAGATAATTCAAAATATTTCCTCTACAAAGTATATGACTACATTAGATCTTACGAGTGGCTATTTTCAGATTGGGGTAAAACCCGAAGACGTCCCAAAAACCGCCTTCTGGCACGTACGCATTTCTTAGAATGCCTTTTGGTTTATCTGGCGCGCCGGCAACTTTCCAAAGATGTATGGACATCGTCTTAGGACCGATCCTTGGTAAAAGTACGTTCATATATTTAGACGATATTATAATTACGAGTAGTACTTTAGAACAGCACTTACAAGATTTAAGAAAAGTATTTCTATTGTTAAATGAAACTTGTTTGAAGATAAATGCGTCCAAATGTAAATTTGCCGCAAAAGAGTTACGCTATTTAGGATTTAAAATTTCCCAAAAGGGAATCGAAACGGATCAACTAAAAATAATAGCTATTAAAAATTATCCTGTTCCTAAAACAGCGAAGAAATTATCGTCGTTTCTTGGGATGTGTTCATACTATCGGTCCTTCATTAAAGACTTTGCGAAAATAGCTGAGCCGCTGCTAAAATTGAAGAGGAAGAAATCTAGGTTTTCGTGGTCAGCAGAAGCCAACTTAGCGTTTTAAAAACTGAAAGACGCATTGACTCAAGCTCCCGTCTTAAAATTTCCAGAGGGGGATAAAGGATTAGAAATTTCAGCAGACGCTTCAGATTTTGCGATTGGGGCAGTGCTTTCTCAAAATGGGCAACCCGTGGCTTTTTTCAGTCGAACAATAAATAAAACCCAGAGAAACTATTCGGCCACAGAAAGGGAAGCTCTCGCAGTGTTTGTTATCAGCAGTACATAAATTTCGTGTTTTCTTTGGAAGTTCTCCAGTAACTGTATAAACCGACCACGCTGCGGTCACTAGACTCTACTCTGGGAAAAATTTATCACCCAGATTAATAAGGTGGGCACTTAAATTACAAGAATATAATCTAGTAATGAAACACACGCCGGGAAAAGAAAATGTTGGGATATGCCTTAGATATGCCTTAAGCAGAATTAATTTGGATGAAAATGGAAATACAGTTAAAATAGCCATGCTGACATCCAAAGTATTAGATTCTCGTGAAACAGTAATAGCCGAACTCGGAAAAGATCCGGAGTTCAAAAATATATACAATTATTTGGCCGACCCTCAGAATTTCAGTCATTCGGATATTGTGCCGATAAGAAATAGGGCCGCAAATTACGAAATAATTGACGGACTGTTGTTTTATACGAAAACCATGAGTTTATACCAGTTATCCCAGCTAGCATTAGATTGAATGTATTAGAGCATTTGCACGATTGGGCCATTTGGGCATTAGAAAACTGTCCAAGGAGTTCGCGAGGCAGTTTTCTTTCCAAAACTGCAAAAGTTTACTACGGCGTATGTCCAGTCGTGCCCAACATGTCAAATAAATAATTATGTTAATTTCCGCCCGGCCGGGTTCCTAAATAGTGTTAAATCAGAATTCCCAAATCAAATAATAGGCATCGATTTATTGGGACCTTATCCTAGAAGGCCGATATCTTTTAGTTATAGTGGACCATTTTAGCAAATGGTTAGAGTTGATTTCGTTAAAACGCGCGTCTGCAAAAATTGTAGTAGATTCAATTCTAAATAAATATATTTTAAAATACGGGGCACCCCTAAAAGTTATTTCCGATAATGGTTCCCACTTTGTTAGTAATATTTTTGTGGAAATGTGTGCAAAACTGGGCATACGTTAACTAAAGATGGTCCTGTATAGTCCGCAGTCAAACATAGCGTAACGGGTTAATAAAAATGTAGTGAAAATCATCCGAAGTTACGTTAAGAATTACCACTCTACGTGGGATAGCCATATAAATGAATTTGCATTTTCCCTTAGGACCGCCAAACACGACACAACACAAAAAGCACCCGCTGAACTGTTTCTTGGAAGAAAAATTTTGACACCTTAGATAAACTTTCCTTTGTCCAGGAAAGGGAGAGAAGAATTTAAAATGAGTGATATACAGAAATTGATACGGGAAGCTACAGGTAATATGGAAATGGCCCACAGGAAACAAAAATTATATTATGACCAAAAGAGAAGAGAGGTCAAGTACAATGTGGGAGATGAAGTTTTGAAATTTAAACATGCCTTGTCAAATGCCCCAGAGGAAAAGGTGGGGAAATTTTTTCCGCGTTTTGAAGGCCCTTTCATTATCGAGAAGGTAACACAAGCGGTGGTAGTATTAAGAAGAAACGACGGACAGAAAATTACTGCGAATGTGGACGAAATTAAACCGTATTATAACCGTAATAAAATGGAAATGTTTAAAGATTTTTTCCAGGATCCGAGGCAACCCATTCTCACGGAAGATGTACCTCAGCGAAAACAGCAGGAACCAGCAACAATGGCATCGAAAGGACAGAAAAAGAAAGCCCCCTCAACAAAATAGAAGAAATAAGAAGGAAAAATGTGGATTGAAAAGAAAGAAGACGGACAATACAGGTGCAAGTAATAAAAGACCAAAGCAGAATGGACAAGGACAGCCCAAAGTAGCCAAGAGGACTGCGGAAACATCGGAAAGGTGCCTGAGAATCAAGCAGCCTCGGTTGCAGGCTGAAGATCAACGTCCCGAATGCAGCAAGAACCAGGAGCAGTGACGAACGAAGGCCCAGGCGAGCAAACGCCCAGCAAATCACCTTCCTTCCCAGCGCAAGTACCGAAGGATGGAACAAGGGATATCCAAAAGGAAAAGGAATGAGCAACAAGCGGAAAATGGCAAACAACCAAACTCAAGGAAACTGGCCCAAACTTCAACCTACCCAACTTTCAAGGATTGGACGAAGAAAAGGATGGCTGACCACAACAAGATAAGTGGTATTTCTTATTCCAACGTTTAGTTAATTTTCGAGTGTACTGCAAGTTGCAGGGTCCATTTTACTTCAAGCGAGGTTGAGTTTACGCCAAATGTGCGATAAATAATTACTCATCTTGAAAAAAAATGTTTTTTGTTTAAAATTGTAATTCTTCAAAGATTTAAAATTACTTAATGTTTGTAAAGTAGATTCTGAAGCATTGTAAATAGATTAGTTTTGTAAAAACAATGAATTGCTGAAAAAATGTTAATTAAATGATTTTGTATTATGCTTTGTCGAAAGACTTGTTAAATTTCTAGAATGAAAAGTCGGTAAAAGGAAAAACACGATTTAGTCAATAGACTATTATTTCAGTATAATGTGATGTTTCAGAAAAGTACTTTGATAAAAAAGAATAGGAAGCACTTGCTGTAAACTTAGAAATTTAACCTACATTTGTATTTCATGATTGGTATGAAATTGTTAAGTTTCATAAAATGTAACAAATGATATTATGCTACACAGTCCAGTCACATTAATGTGACCACCACGTACTTTCCATGTCAGAGTTAAATAACCAATCACAGAAGGCAGGTGGCAGCACAGTGCAGTTGAGCGTATATAAAGGGTGTGTGAGGGCTTCGGAAAACATTTCAATCGTTGGCGTAATGCAGAAACGAAGCGATTTATCCGACTTCCAAAAGGGCATGATCACTGGCTTTCGGGCCAAGGGTGGAAGCATTTCCGAAACGGCTGAGTTTGTGAACTGTTCGCGTGCCGCCGTGGTAAAAGTGTACCGTGCATGGCAAAATGGGACTGTCCAAACTCAGCGACGTGGCAAATGTGGTGCACCACGGGCCATAGATGACAGAGGCGAACGACGGTTGCGGAGATGCGTTCGGGCAGATAGACGGGCTACCGTTGAGCAACTGACCACCAAAATGAACCAAGGGGCTACCAAAAGTGTCTCCCAAAGTACTATTCAGCGAACATTGCTGCGTCTGGGCCTCCGAAGCAGACGCCTGGTTCGTGCACCTATGCTGACTGCTGTTCATCGACGGCGAAGGCTAGAATTTGCACGCCAGTACAGCAGCTGGACGTCCACTGAGTGGCGACAGGTTGCGTTTTCGGATGAATCGCGTTTTATGCTCCATCGGACAGATGGACGTTGGCGTATAAGGCGTGAAACCTCTGAAAGGAACCACCCTGCAACCATTGCCGGAACGGTCCAAGCTGGAGGCGGGAGCATTATGGTCTGGGGAATGTTTTCCTGGCATTCTCTAGGTTCACTGATCATTGTGGAAGGCACAATGGATCAATACAAGTACGCATCTGTCCTTGCGGACCATGTTCACCCCTACATGCGCATTGTTTTTCCTCAGGATGATGGCATCTTCCAGCAGGACAATGCGAGGTGCCATACAGCTGCCAGTGTACGTGCGTGGTTCGAAGAGCACCAGGATGAGTTTACCGTCCTCCCCTGGCCAGCAAACTCACCTGACTTAAACCCAATCGAGCATCTGTGGGACCATCTCGATCGAGTTGTTCGCGCCATGGATTCTCAACCGCGTTATCTAGCGCAGCTGGCCACGGCATTAGAGTCGGCATGGCTCAACATCCCAGAGAACACCTTCAGGGACCTATGTGACTCTCTTCCTGCACGTCTCGCAGCAGTCCGCTCTGCGAAAGGTGGTTATTCTGGCTTTTGACAGATGGTCACATTAATGTGACTGGACTGTGTATTAATGCACATTAGGTGCAAAGTCAATTTTGAGTCAAGCATTCTATGTGCAAACTGCGAATTGTATGCATGAAAAGTTAAAGTTTGAGTAAATTTAGAATGCAAGTGTTAAAAAGGCTCTCCACCAAATAATACGCTTAAAGTGTTAGACATGAAGCTAGTTAGAACCTCAGGTTTAGCTGGTTATAGGGCGTCTTTTGAGGTCTCGTATGTCAAGTTCTAACTAATGTTAGTCGATCGTAGATGGGAGATTTGAACACTCCCGAACACAGAAAAATCCGCAATTGCGGTTCGCTTTTCATCCAACACCGGTGAGAGGGCATTGGGCGAAGAAATTAATTTTGCTTGAATGATAATGTGTGTGTGCGAATTTACACGGGTAAGAAAAGAAAGCCTGTTACCTAGAACTTACTGTTATTATGTTGTACTAAAATTTCTTTCCTTCCAGATTTTGCTGGAAGGATTAAGATGTAGATGAATCTAAAAATATACACAAAACAGATGAAGAGTTATGCTTTATGTACAAAGCAAGATTTCGTCTGTAAATTTCGCCAACAACTATTGTTTTGTAAGGGTTGGCCTAAGTTTAGAAGAGTTAAATTTTGACTATTTTTTAGAATTGCAAGTTTCAACATGGTCCGTTTGGACCACAGTAGTTCAACTTTGGCCAATTCTGGCGGGAAGTATGTAAGGTTTTAGTTAAATTAACAAAGTTTTATTTTAATTTAAATTTTTCTATCCCTTCTCATTTTAAACTTCCCGTTAGAAGAAGCGCGCGTTTTAGCTTTATGCTAATTTGAAGTGGAGCCAAGTTATATTTAAGCAAGAGGTAGAAACCTCTCAGGGTGAGAGAGCTTTTAGTCTTAGACGCGGTCACGCTATTCGATGTTCTCCTGACTAGCTAGCATTTAAATTCTAAGCCATAGTGCTTTTACGTGATTGCTTATTGAAATAATTCCAAGTGCGTCAGTATTAGTAAATCTTGCTATGCACCATTTAGTTTAGAGGCCAATCTCGCTTTATAGCTCTGTGAGCAACGACTAATTTAATTTCTATTTAGTTTTAGTTTAAATTTGATTGTTCACTTTAGACCCAAGTGTGGTCTTTACTTTCTGTATCCCTCCCGAGTTGGGAAGTGGTTGTACATAAGTGATTTAATAAAAGAGGATTTTAAATCCCTTTCAAATGCAGTTCTTCTACCACTTAATCACAATAGTCTACCACAGATCATAGCTGCATTCAGCTCCCTGTTCAAGATCAGGATTTAAGAAGTTCACGAAGATGTTTGCGAAGAATATGCACCGAACACTCAGTCCTGACACTATTAAAAGGTTGCATTCTGCAGAATAGGACAATAGTGGCATAAGTTTACACGAAATTCGTGGGCTCATGGTACTTGTGCACAGAAAGATAATTTGACAGGGATTGGTTATACAAATAAGCATAATAATTAAACTAATAAAAAACCATAATTTGAAACACTAAGAGTACGATATACAGTATGAGAATACAAAAAGAATATCTATTGAGACGATTACATATTTATGAGGTTGGAGCTTTGGTCTAAGGTTCAAAGTTCAGTTCGTTGAATTGTGTGCACTTGTGGTTCAAAGGTCAAGTTCAAGTCCAGTTTGTTGAAACATGTACACTTTTGTTTTGTGGTTTGATTTATGGATTTACAGTCGGTTCATTGGTATTTTTGGTGTGTATTGTAACTGAAGGCACTTTCTTGGATGAATGACTTCCTTCTTTTTACTAGCTGACGATGTCGCTGGGTTCTTCAAGGTAGTATTTTCACTTTTATGGCTGGCATAAGTCAAGTCCGTACTGATGGAGCTTGTCGATAATTGCTTTAATATTGCTGTGGATGTTGTGATGGGTAATGACGAAGGTTTTAAATTGAATTTTGAGGTTGGTAGGATGCTTAATATGATGGTTGTAAGTCAGCGGCCAATAAAACAAGTAATGACCTGCATCACCTCTTTTCCCACATACACACATGTCCGTTGTTGACAGATTTCTCTCGTGGAAGTATGTGTGGAAAGGGCCGTGTCCTGTGATGTATTGAGTCAGGAAGTATGAAGTGATGGTACGTTCTTCGTCTACTTTTTGAAGGAAGCTATAGGGTCTTCGTCCTTGGGGACCGTCTCGCCCATTGGTCCTGCCATTTTTCTAGTACCAGCTGTTTAATCTTGTATTTGAGGTCTGATTGTGGCCAGCTCAGTAGGTTGTAGGACCAACTTGGACGGCGATACCCGAAGCAAAACGTCTAGGTACAGAGTCAGTGAGACTGCGGATGGTGTCCTGAGCCATGGGTCTTTATTCCCTGCCAACCATTTGCCACAGTTCATTTTCTGAACGCGGCAATGGCAGGGTCTGCAAATGGCGTCCAATCACTCCCAAATGTGTTCGATTAATGAGATATCAGGAGAGAAAGGTGGTCAGGGAAGCATCTCTACACCTTGCAGATTACGTTGGCTGATGCGAGCAGTGTGTGGTCGAGCATTATCCTGCTGATAAAGGGCATTGGGCACTCCCTGAAGGTAGAGGAGTGTCACCAACCGCACCACACCATCACGTATCGTTGGGCTGTCGTAGAATACGAACTAGAGGTGACCTGGAATCGTACGCAGTTGCGCCCCAAACCATGATGTCGCTCGGTTGGGCTTTCCACAGTTGCTACCGGATTGGACCTGTCTCCACATCGATTAATCATTAGTAAAACAGAAGCGTGACTCATCTGTAAACACGACCTTGTGCCATTCCGTCGTCCACATCGCTCGTGCCTGGCACCATTGTAGACGTTGGCGTCTATGATGTGGGGTCAATGGCAGTCTTCTTCTAGCCACCAATCGACGGCAAATGGTTGTGGTCTGTATGGGAACATTTAGGATGTCTTGAACATGTTGCAGAATGGAGGGAAAAGTGGCTTGCGGTTGCGCTGCACTGGCTGCACCTGCACCCCTTGAATTTGCCACATTTCCTAGTTCCAATCATCATCGCCACAGCCGGTGTACTATGGACGCGTCCAGATGTGTGTCAGCTGAGATTTGCCGTATGGACCAACTTGCCCTTCTCAGTCTGATCACCATGATCATCGTATAATCGTCTGTTTGCTGGAATTGCCTCCGTTGATGACGGCCTGGCATTCTCTGCTATTGCACGCTTCCTCTGAGACAAGAACAAATGTTCTACGATGATTTTCCTAGCCGAAATAACGGCACGAAAAATGAATATTCTGTAAGCTTCTTCCCTTATATCTTCTTCAACGTGCGCAGGAGAGCTGCTCATTTCACATCATTTGCTAACTCGGTGACGTGCGTCTGCGCTAAAATTTGCATAATTTTCGAGCCGCTCCTTCCTGATGTTGCATTTTCAATGTCGGGTAGTGTATGTATGATTTACATAGTATAAGTATGACTTATGAATAATAGAAAATTGAACAGGTATGCGTTACTTAAAACGTACAGTGCACAACTGATTATCACTTCGATGTGTGTTTACTTAAGGGATTATATGGTACTTTCTCATTATGTGCACCTCCTGATATGACTGCAAGGTAACTAAGCAGGGGAATGGCATAATGACTAGTGCAGTGTCATAATAATCCTATTTTAGAGTTCCTCTGGTATAAAGGATAACAGCTATTATGTTTTTCAATCTAGTAAAAATTTATACTTTTTAAGATGTTAAGATATTTTCAGAAATTTCCAAGTTTTTAAATTATTGAAAATATTTAACATAATCATACGAAGGTTTCTCATTGTACTAAAATTATGTTTCATAGTATAAGGTTGTATAATATGTCATCCATTTATGATTTAAATACACATCTGTGTAAAATATAGCGTACTTGCAAATGCACAACGTGTAATATGATCCAAAAGTGATTATATGGTCATTTTATATTAGCATGCGATATGGCATATATTTTTTAGTATTACCTATTCGAAAGCAACATAATTTTGCTTTCTTACTTTAGAACTCCGTAACTTTAGAACTAGTATTTAAAGACACTTATATTTTTCTAAAATCGTAATAAAAGTTTGATTCTATTATTAGTTTATTAAAATTTTAACTTCGTTTCTTGATTTAGCACCATATTTTTTTTCTTCCAAAATTGAAATATTTAATTTTTTTTGATAATTTGGCTTTTAATACTATTTTATACTTTCTATTTCCCCTTCCAGAAAAAGAGCTGCATTATTAAGATTTTAGATCTGAAAATTAGATGGAAAGAAACTGTTGTTATATAACATATGGAAAATATTTACCTCTTTGAACATTTTTCTTGTATAATGAAATATTACCTTCTGAATAAACATATTTTGTAAATCAACAAAAACTTTCACTAAAATCAAATTTTATTATTCAAATTAATCATTTGTTGCTTAACCTAGAGTAGTGAACGAATAATTGTCGGTACAAAAATCAGTCGATTGAAAGCATGTCTCTGAAAGATAAATTACAGAAAATTGATGCTTTGTTATTTAAACGTGCATTCGCTTTTATCATTATTTCTTCATTGGAAATTACAATTTTATGCGATATTTAAACTATAAATTTAAAATAACTTTCTTCCATTGCAGAGCGTCAGTAGGTTTAAATAATTGTATTAAAAATGTTGTATAATTCGTTTCATTAGCTAATTAATTTGAATCACTTACTTTAAATATTTCTGCATTTTCTAAAGGCATTTGAACGCGCTCTCTTAACAGTTAAAGTTTAAATTCGACACAGTTTTACATATTTTATTATTTAACATAACAAATTTGCATTAATTAAGAGCGTAACAAATTTCCATTAATTAATAATTCCAGTTCCTGAAACAAATGTTCTTGCTAAGGGTGTTTTAAGGAAAATCTGCATTGTTCACTTCCGAGAATATACGGTTTATTATGACCCATAGCAATGATTAAATAATATTAATATTTCTTGAAATGAATTGAATGAATGAAATTTGGCTCTCTACATGAGAAATTTCGTAAGTTCCATATTTTAATCACTGCATACGTCGAGGTAAGCGCTGTTTATTGCATATTGATGTGAATGATAGCAGAAATAATTTTTTTTAAAGATAGGCACTAGCCATTTTTACGCTTTCGCCACGCAGTAATAATTAATATGTAATAATTCAAGAGAAATATAAAAATTATTATTGAGAATGAAATGATCAGCGTGAAGAAAACTACCAAAGGTATATATGAATTTTGTAGAAGCGCGAGAAATTCGGGAAAGATGCTTTGCGTTCTACAAATTTCTGCAAGCATTATTTTGATATGATTTTTACGGAGCAAAGGTGAGAATTTGAAAATATAAGATAAATGGCTAATGAAATACGCACATTCATGCTATTTTTCTCGTTTAACCTAAATGTGAAAACATAGAAGAGATCCAGTGAACCGAATATTTGATATCCAAAGTTCTAATTACGGGAAATAATATATTATTTCTATGTTAGCCGAAATTTATTTCGTTTTATGTGTGATTTCATTTTTTTCCTTGCTTTAAGTATGAAAATATTATATTTTACAATTCGTACTTTTAAAAAAGTTTGTCAGGACTGAGTGTTCGGTGCATACTCTTGGCGAACATATTCGTGAAGTAACTAAGTCCTGATCTTGAACAGGGAGCTGAATGCAGCTATGTTCTGCAGTAGAAAACTGTGGTTAAGTGGTAGAAGAACTGCACGTAAGGATTTAAAATCCTCTTTTATTAAACCACAATTATATACAGCCACTTCCCAACTCGTTAGGGATAGAGAAAATAAGGACCGCACTTGGGTCTAAACTGAACAATCAAATAATTTAAACTAAATTTAAATAGAAATTAAGTAAGCGTTGCTCACAGAACTGTGAACGCGAGGTTGGCCTCTATGCTAAATGTTGCGTAGCAAGATTTAACTAATATTAACGCACTTAGATTTACTTCAATAAGTAATAGCGTAATAGCGCTACGGCTTAAAATTGAAATACTAGCTAGTCAGGCGAACGCCGAACAGAGCAGCAGTGGTCTGAGACTAAAAGCTCTCTCACCCTGAGTAGTTCCTCGCTACCCTTTAAATATAAACTTGGCTCCACTTCAAATTATCATAAAGCTGAAACGCGCGCTCATTCTAACGGGAAGGAAGGAAGGAAAAATAGGGAGGAATAGGAAAGGAAAATTAAAATAAAACTTTCTTAGTTTAAACTAAAACCTTACAAGTTGTTAATTTAATCTAGATCAATGGTTCTCAATCTTTTTCCTCTCATGGACACCTTTCATGCTAGGAAATCATTACAACCCTCTGCTTCACAAAACTCGAAAAATACAAGTACATTTATTTCTATTTAGGTTATTTTAAAATTTGTTTTATAAATTACACAAAAATAATATAGAAAATATAGATAAATGCCAAATTTTTAGTAAACTAAATTTTTACATTTATAAACTATAATTAAATAATTGACAGGTAAATAAAAAGCTGATTGCTTTCCCCCTGAAACTATGATTCCCCCTAAGGGGAATATCCCTTTCCTTTACAACCCCTGATCTCGATGAATCGGTACAACACAGAGCCATACCGCTTTTGGGCGAATCAGACACTTTCCAGTAATAGGGCGTCAATATTGCATAAAAAGGGATTTGAAAGGTGATAAAAAATATTTAGTAGAAACAATTCTGAGATTTGTTTCAAGTATTAAAATCTGAGGGCATGGCTCTGATGTTGGAAAGCTAAAGTGTTTTTTTGGGGGGGGTAGAACTTATTTGATTTTCTTTATTTAAATCAAAAATGGTTTCAAACTGTAAAGTGCCAAAAAAGCATTAATACATAATTTGGTATTGATTTTATAGAGTTTAACATATTTGGGCAGCTTCAAAGTGACTAAACTCTTAGTAGACGTTAAGTGGCTTATCAATAAGTCTGAAAATAACAACCAAAACTTGGGTAAGGTGTAAAAGACCCTTTATTTAAAACTGAATAAGGTGAACAGAAGGCACGCCTGGTGCTTACAACTCCACCAGTTATTACGGCGAGAAACTCAACGTAGTAAGTCAAATGTAAAACGCAAAGCAATTTAACGCAAAGTTGCCTCAGAACTTCACCGGCGTGGATTTCAGCTATCGGCAACTGTAATGCAAGGCCGAAGACAAGAACTATTATCTAAAATAATAGCGTAGTAATATGGCCACGAGGGCAGAGCACGCTCTGTCTTACTATCTCGAAACTCTAACCTTACATACACCCGAATTAATTTGCATTCTGGCGGAAAAACCGAAAGGGACAGTGAACCAGAGGAAGTGGCTCCCAGACCTAGCCGCTCAGGGTTAAAAATGCCTCAACCTCCAGAGGCTATCCGAGAAGGTGCCATTCCCTTCGTTCAACCCAGTGGGACATAAAATGTCACAGAATATTGGAAATAAATCACAACGCTTATAAGATAAAGTCAACGTACAAAGTCAAACAACGTCCGTCCTCCCCTGCAGCGCTCCCCTTTTCTGGAACGTTATTATGGACAAATTATTGAAACAGAGGTTTCCAGATAATGTGAAACTTATTGCTTACGCCGATGATGTGGTTTCAATATTTAAAGAGGACTCACTTGAGAAATTGTTCGATGAAACTTGTGTTATTTTGGATAATTGGAGCTGTTGTGAAAATTTGAACTTTAATGCAAACAAAACTCAAGCTGTGTTTTTTTCAAGAGGAGGACGTGTTGTAAGACCTTCACAAATTAAATATCATAATAAAAGGATCAAATTTACTGAAAACATGATATATCTCGGTGTTGTCGTAGACCATAAATTGGCTTTTGTTGAACATTTTAAATGTGTGCAACGAAGGACAGATCAATTATTACTCACATATAAAAGAAATTTCACGGGTGATGTTCTCGTTAGAAGATCAGCTACACTCCTTATATTATACAATGTTGTTGTATTACCAATTGTAATGTATGGAGTTGGTGCGTGGGGCTCCAGAGCGGGGGAGCTGGTGAGACGAAAAGGAAGGCGTATTTTATATTATTGTTCGGGCGAAAAATCATTTCATTTTTCAGCTGTTTAGTTTATTATTAAGTTTCAACGTTTTGTAATAATAAAAAAAGAGTAGTGAAAATATAAAATCCTTCGGTTATATATATATATATATATATATATGGTCCTACGCTAAAAGGCAGCGCAATTATCAGAACGTTTCAAATATTTCGACATACTCTTCAGAAATTGGCTTTGTGCTTTAAAGAAATTCCGAAAGTTTATGTTTGTTTGGATCCGGCATAGAACTCGAGGTCTGTCTAAATACACTCATGTCCATAAATTAATAATTCGTATTCACGCGGAAATCAAACTCTAAAATAAATATATAACCTGTAAAATCACTATACACAGCTTCAAGAATCATATGCAAATTTCAGGAAGTAACCAGATGACACCGATGGTACGTCACAATGACGAGAGTGTAAGAGAGTGATATATAAGAAATACAGGCAAAGAAGTAAAATTGTTCGCAGGCGCTTTATAAGCATTTCAGTTCAATAACTGAATCGTTATGACACAAAGGACGCATTTGGATGATTTTTTACGTGGTAGAATTATCGACCGTCTGGAATGTGGGCGTACCCAACTGGAAGTATCACACGAACTTGGAATTGCCCAGAGTGTCATCTCCAGGCTTTGGCAACGATTCTAAGATGATGGTAATGTGAGTAGACGTTACAGCACAGGTCGCCGCAGAGTTACAACGGCGAATGAGGACCGGTGTTTGGCAGTTACTGCCAAAAGAAACAGGCAGAGCACAGCCTCAGACCTGTCTCATCAGCTCTCTTCAGCCACTGGTACGACAATTTCAAGGCAGACCGTGTACAGACGCTTAGGGCAGATTGGTCTACACTGGTGTGTAAAAATTAAGGACGAGACAGTTTTTACAATATAACTTTGTACAAAAGCTTTCCAAATCAACACATTTAATACCGTAAGATCCCCAATACGTAAGGACATGAGTAATGTAAGCAACACTTACTAAAAGAGAAATCAGAGGGATAAAAAGAAGCTTTATTGAAAAAGTAGCATGGAGCGCAATGCGACTGAAGGCCGAAACATCCCTGTGATGGGTGTCCAGCAAGAAACATCCGGTCTTTAATAGGGGATATGATCTCCCCTGACTGCTAGGCAGGTTTCACAGCGTCTGCCCATGCTGAGAATGAGGGTGTCAATGAGTTGTTGAGGCATTGCTGCCCATTCGTCTTGCAGCGCCAATCGAAGCTCCGGAATCGTTACTGGTGGTAAGGTACGAGCTGCCAAGCGTCTGCCTAGAAAATCCCATACATGCTCGATGGGATTGAGATCCGGAGATCGTGCCGGCCAATCCATACGTTCAATATCCTCACTCTCTAAGAGCTGTTCGGCAGCTACTGTGCGATGACATGGTGCATTGTCGTCCATGAAAAGGAACTGCGGACCCATAGCGCCTCTAAAAAGACGCACATATGGAAGAAGAATGTCGTTACAATAACGGGTCCCGTTGACTGAACCTGCGTCGAAGATTCTGAAGGTCTGTACGACTACCAAGCATGATGCCTCCCCAAACGAGAACACCGCCACCTCCATACCTGTCCCTTTCAATGATGACCGAGTGATGATTGCGGCTTCTCTCTCCAGATGAGTATGCGATGAGAATCGCTACTCAAACTGAATCTCCTCTCATCTGTAAAGAGTACTCGTCCCCATTCATTGTGTCTCCAATTCCGGTGTTCCCGGCACCACAGAGAACGCCTTCTCCGATGGGCAGGCGTTAGAGGTACACACCGTACAGGGCGTCCTGCAAACAGACCACCACCGTGCAGTCTTCTGGCCACGGTAAAACGCGATATCGGTCGTCCAGTCGCCGGTATCGTGTGTCTAGAGATTTCTCCAGCTGTCTGCCGCCTGTTTCTTCTGGCCTGTAAGGCAATATACCGGTCATCTGCGGGTGTGGTTCCTCGTGGACGACCACTACTAAACCCCCGGATAGCTGTTCCTGTAGTCTGAAATTGTCTCCAAAGTCGTGAAACGATGCTGTGAGCAATTCCGAACTCTGCAGCCACACTTGTCACACTGCGACCTTCCTCCAACTTCCCAATGATTCGACCTCGGGTAAAAGCATCCAGATGTCGTCTAACAGATTGATTATTCGCCATTTCTCGCTGAGGCAGCAACTCGGTGTGATTTTAACTGCTATACGGCGTGCAATCTCTTTGCCAGAAGTACTGATCTTACACCGACAACATGCTTTATACTACT
>KK118833.1:172116-183428 GCA_000611955.2 Stegodyphus mimosarum | reverse complement strand
TCGGGAGCTCCCTCAACTCCCGCTCCCTGTGCTCCCGATCCAGAACTCTCATTTGCCTCTACTCCCAACAACTGGAATTTTTTCCTGCAACCAGCTTTCAGATGTCTGGAGACATCAGTGATTTTCTGAAGAGATATCAAATGAAAGTCTATTCTCCTGGATCTAGCTGGAGACCTGTTCCTTTTCATAAGTGATTTCATAAGGAGACCTTTTCATAAGTGAGAGATGTTGTTCCCACTGACACATGTTAGCGAACATGGAAATCACAAACGTTGCAAAGTTACGGCTTCCTAGGAAATGTGCAGGCAAGTATTTATAAAATTCAGGGACACTTACTTTGTTGAATTTTTGCTTCAGTGCTGAGTGGCACTGAATTTCTGTTAATTCCATATTTAAATGCGTAGGAAATAAACCATTGTCTTCTTTACAATATGTCTTCGTGGTGTAATTGCAGATCGTGTCCGTCTAGCAATCGGATGGTACGAGTCACGGCGAGGACATTGCTGAATTTCACTTTTTCTGCTCCGGAGTAATAATCCTACAAATGAGTTGGAAATTTGTCATCATCGGCTGAGATAAGAATTTTGTAAACAAACCATTTTAAGAGTTCTTTTTCGAAGCCAAGGCTATACGCCTTTTCGGTTGAATTGCAATTGTTTATTAATATATTACTCTTTTTTATTTTCTAGGGGTGAACCAATGGCCGTAGAAAAATAAGTCAAGCCACGTTCGGCCTACGAGAGCCCCGAGTTCCACATGCCTGGTTTACATGATGGGTTACAATAGTCCAGTAACTGCAACACTGTCCTTTGTTAATAGGTCCGAGCTCTATGCATTCGCTCATATTCATTTTGTTTCTGTTTATTAAAAAGGAGATGAAGAAAGCTTAAAACTGCCAGTAATGCTAAGTATTTTCATAACATTAAAGAACAAATATATCTCATCATCTTCAACTTAACATTCCTTGGAATATTTGCTCCAGCACTGGTATACAAGGAAACGCCGTTTTGATCTCTGCCATAACTGAGCATCTTCTCGCGTGGAATAGCTGAATTACTTGTAAACGTTGATCCCGTGGAAACCTATTAAGAAAAAAAAAGTGGGATCAGAGAATAGGAAATATAGCAAATAGGGGCTGTGTGACACGGCTGAAATTTGTTTTTGATTGAAGGAAACTAATCTTTTTTGATTAACGTTTCTTTTTCAAAATATACATCTCATTGAATGTTTAAAAGATACTTTTTTCCACTGCAACATGAACAACGTTGTCCCGTATGATGTTATTTCATAAATTTCTTTGGTAGAGAATACATTCTGTAACAGCTAAATCCAAGAACTAAAACTTTAACTTTTGCGACAAGACGTTTTCTTGAACTATTTGAATAAAGGGAAGTACACTGCAAGTGTTTTATATTAGATAATATTAATAACAGAAAATTTTCTGGAGAGATAATCAAATGAATTTTGGCAGCAGTTTTAAATTAATAATTAATAATGCTCCCTTTTTTTCTAAAATTAAAGTAATATACATTTTTCTTCTGTGTTTTCTCATTTTTAGCCATCTGCATTTTCTTGTAGTCGATTTACTGTTCTGCGTCAGAATTTTAACCTCCAAGACAGTTTATAATTTATAACAGTGATACCTTTAGCGACTTGACTTTTTTATTGGTATCATTAACTTTATGCAGCTCTCCCCCTCGGTGCAGAAAGCAGAACATTTTTTGTTCTTATTGCCATGCACTGAAAGATATATAATTTTCCCCTTCTTTGCCATTCTAAATTAAGAACCATAACTCGCAAAAAAAAAGGGTGGTCTTCCAATTGCTGGGTGTATACGTCAGCTTGGTGCAAATAATCCGAGTGTAATTCCGTTGTTGGACTCCTGGTCTGGAAGTCTGGTGCTGTACTAAATAAATAACTAGTGTAAAAAACATTAAGTTAGGGTTCTAAATTTAAGAATCTAGACATAAGTTAAATTCGTTAATTTTTTAAGCCTAATCCTGTATAATTACCAAATTTACGCTTATTTATAGCCTTACGTATTTGTATTATGTATGTAGTAACACTCTCTAAAATGTATTCTTTGTTTTCTTTACACATACTTCTAAAATTGGCTTAAAATGGAAATAGACATTTGTGAAATTCTCTTTTGAATTTTGCTCTTCCTTATGTGGAGTAACGCAACTCATTGTTTTTTTTTAATATTTTATTTTCCCCCGAGTGGCAACGAGAGATTATTATGATGGAAGCCGAGCTGAACGATAACAGTTTTATGAAGCGCGCATAGTAATCTTGTATTTTTAGTTGTACCATTTCAATGATATGTAAATAAGGCGCGAATAAAAGATTTATTGCATAAGTGCAGAATGTTTAATAGTTTTAAAGAAAGTACCTAACAGACCTATGTTTAAAAAATATAATTCTGCTGTTCGGGAGAATTACGTACCTTGCTATACAGTTTTCAGCTCTAAACTATGAACTACAGAGCTTGATTCGGGTTTTTGACATCAGAATTAATTTACTCTCGCTTAGGAAAGAATTGTACCAAGCCTGTTTTATCAATCTCTTTCTCAACCTGTAATTCTTAAATACCTTTTGAATCTACATCATTAAAACTATCCTTTATTAAACCTTACTAAAGTTATCGAAATAAACATTTCACGTTACTTTTCATAATCCCCAGTAATCGATTATTTTGTGATCAATTAATTATATGTAAAAAATTTTATTTTATTTGAATATTAAACTTATTGAGTATTTCGAAACAATTGCAGAAATAGATTTCTCATGATATGTAGATTTATATTCTAATTCAAGATGGGAATCAAATAACGCGGCCTGTGAAACATTTCATCACGTGCGGCATTTTAATCAAAGCATATGACATTTAAAATTTATATGGGACATCTACGCGCCCTTATAAATTTACGTTAATTAATTTCAATTAATTAATTTATTCTTACTAAAAATGTTTTAGAGGAAAACAATTTTTCTTAATACGCAAAATTAATGAGGGGGGAAGGAAAATTATATAATTTAAACCATTTTTGCCCAATCGAAAGTAAATTGATTTCAAAGTTCTATGAATTTGAATTTCATTAAATACAAAATTTGGAATTGTGCATTTCTCCAATTGGTAATCTGAAATTTCCAAATTGCTTTTTTCCCAATGCAAACGGTGCATTTTATCGATGTGCTTTTGAAAAAGTAGTTATTTTTAGTGAGTTGTTCATTTATGCTAACACGGGAGACCTATTCATTACCTTATACACAGTCCAGTCACATTAATGTGACCACCACGTACTTTCCATGTCAGAGTTAAATAACCAATCACAGAAGGCAGGTGGCAGCACAGTGCAGTTGAGCGTATATAAAGGGTGTGTGAGGGCTTCGGAAAACATTTCAATCGTTGGCGTAATGCAGAAACGAAGCGATTTATCCGACTTCCAAAAGGGCATAATCATTGGCTTTCGGACTAAGGGTGGAAGCATTTCCGAAACGGCTGAGTTTGTGAACTGTTCGCGTGCCGCCGTGGTAAAAGTGTACCGTGCATGGCAAAATGGGACTGTCCAAAATCAGCGACGTGGCAAATGTGGTGCACCACGGGCCATAGATGACAGAGGCGAACGACGGTTGCGGAGATGCGTTCGGGCAGATAGACGGGCTACCGTTGAGCAACTGACCACCAAAATGAACCAAGGGGCTACCAAAAGTGTCTCCCAAAGTACTATTCAGCGAACATTGCTGCGTCTGGGCCTCCGAAGCAGACGCCTGGTTCGTGCACCTATGCTGACTGCTGTTCATCGACGGCGAAGGCTAGAATTTGCACGCCAGTACAGCAGCTGGACGTCCACTGAGTGGCGACAGGTTGCGTTTTCGGATGAATCGCGTTTTATGCTCCATCGGACAGATGGACGTTGGCGTATAAGGCGTGAAACCTCTGAAAGGAACCACCCTGCAACCATTGCCGGAACGGTCCAAGCTGGAGGCGGGAGCATTATGGTCTGGGGAATGTTTTCCTGGCATTCTCTAGGTTCACTGATCATTGTGGAAGGCACAATGGATCAATACAAGTACGCATCTGTCCTTGCGGACCATGTTCACCCCTACATGCGCATTGTTTTTCCTCAGGATGATGGCATCTTCCAGCAGGACAATGCGAGGTGCCATACAGCTGCCAGTGTACGTGCGTGGTTCGAAGAGCACCAGGATGAGTTTACCGTCCTCCCCTGGCCAGCAAACTCACCTGACTTAAACCCAATCGAGCATCTGTGGAACCATCTCGATCGAGTTGTTCGCGCCATGGATCCTCAACCGCGTAATCTAGCGCAGCTGGCCACGGCATTAGAGTCGGCATGGCTCAACATCCCAGAGAACACCTTCAGGGACCTATGTGACTCTCTTCCTGCACGTCTCGCAGCAGTCCGCTCTGCGAAAGGTGGTTATTCTGGCTTTTGACAGATGGTCACATTAATGTGACTGGACTGTGTATTTACCTTAGCAATATTCGTGTTCGTTCTCCAAAATTTTAATTAAACGATATCTCCGACAAATTTTATTTTATAACAATGACTTTTTCACTAATTCCTCTGTGAAACAATTTTTTGTGAGACCCTTACGAAATTAAATTTCATATGTTTTCCTAAACGATATTTCGTGATAGTCGATAAACCTTAGTTAATTTGTTCCATAAACTGAAAGCTTGAATTTACAATTAAGCATTTAGAAGTATTTAGTTTTACGATATTTTTAAAACTCTTAATATTCATTAAAATATGTATTATTAAGCTTTTATTTCCTTGCTATTTATACCGTAATTGGTCGATCCTCGAAATCTATCCGAACGAAACCACACTGTAGTAATGCTGAGTTCTATAGGCTTGGATGTCTTATTTCTCTAAATGTGTTACAGAGAGAAAAATAATTTATAAGAATGATGATTTGGATGAATTTGCCGGAGTGCAAAAGCTTCCAGTGCTTTTCAATATGCTTTCTCCAACGTTCATCGCTCACGCAAATATTTCATCTTCGATATTATACTGCTATTTCCTGCTTGTAATCTTGTCAGGACTGAGTGTTCGGTGTATATTCTTGGGGAACATCTTCGTGTAAATCTTAAGTCCTGATCTTGAACAGGGAGCTGAATGCAGCTATGCTCTGTGGTAGAATACTGTGATTAAGTGGTAGAATAACTATACGTAAGAAGGATTTAATATCCTCTTTTATTAAACCACAATTATTTACAGCCACTTCCCAACTCGGGAGAGATACAGAAAATAATGACCGCCACTTGGGTCTAAAACTGAACAATCAGATAATTTAAACTAAAACAAATTAGAAATTAAGTAGTCGTTGCTCACAGAGCTATAACGCGAGGTTGGCCTCTAAACTAAATGGTGCGTAGCAAGATTTAACTAATACTAACGCACTTAGATTTACTTCAATAAGTAATAGCGTAACAGCGCTACGGCTTAGAATTTAAATACCAGCTGGTCAGGCGAACGTTGAATAGAGTAACAGTGGTCTGAGACTAAAAGCTCTCTCACACTGAGAGGTTCCTACCTCTCGTTTAAGTAGAACTTGGCTCCACTTCAAATTAGCATAAAGCTGAAACGCGCGCTTTTTCTAACGGGAAGTTGAAATGAGAAGAGATAGAAAAAGGCAAATTAAAATAAAACTTTGTTAGTTTAATTAAAACCTTACAATGTCTATTATTAAATAACGCAGAATCGGTATGTATGTATTTTTAACTTGCACAAAAAATTGGACTCTTATCTCCCGTTCTACAGGGTCGATTGACGAAATTTACTTTCCATTTTTTCACGTTTCGAAAGCGCAACTTAAGATATATATTAGATTTATACGTAGCATTGTTCTAACATAGGTATTTTGACACCAAATCGGGTTTTTTCTGAAATGACATATCGATTTTTTTCCATATTTCGATTCTACGGCTCAAATTATGCCTAAGTATCAAGTTTTGTAAAAACTGCAAGAGTAGTTTTGAAAAAAATTACCTCTCAAAATTTTTGCTTCTCACTATTAATTGAATTTAGAAAACACATATATTTATTAAACTTACTTGAGTTCTTCTTTCACAGTTCGAAATTTAGGTTCAATCCAATTCGCACATATCTTCTGATTTATTTTTAAAATTTGTATTTTTTAGTAATTTTTATAAATTTTTCGATAAATCTTTTAAAAAATAATCTATGAAATTTTTACCATCACCTTTAAAGTAGATGTATTTCTAAGCGCAACCTGCAAAAGTTTAGAGTTTTTATTGAAAATTTCCCACGATATACAAGAATATATATATTGGCGCATTCTGAAATTTGACATATTTGTTAAGGCAACGTCAATGACGTTTACGCACTTTGTGAAAATTATTTGAAAGAATGAACGATGCACATTTTTTTCCTGCTAGTGCACAATCAAAGGGAAAGGAAAAACAGGTTTACTATAAATTAAGAGTTTCACCGAATGAATTATTCTTGCCGTAAACTGAAAAAAGTTCGCCAGGATAAATTTTTAAATTTCTCGGGAAGTTTCTCATCACATTTTACAAAAATGCAATAGTTAGGTATGAGTCTTAGAATCGAAAAATGGAAAAAAATCGGTATGCCATTTTATAAAAAGTCTGATTTTATCTCAAAACACCTATGTTAGAACAACGCTATATGTAAATCTAATACTTGTTGTTGAGCTTTTGAAACATGAAAAGTGCAAATTAAATTTAGTCAAGCGGCCCAGTAGAAGGGGAGATACAGAACTGTGATTTTTAGCCCAACGGGCTATTAATTTCGTTTTGGCATTTTGCGTTGATTCACTATATCGAATCACTTTTTAAATTGCTGCCAACAAATATTAGAGCCCTTTATTATATTTAAAGAAATTAAATGACGAAGAAACTGCACAGATGTATGTGTATTTCTCGCATTGTGATAAA
Source organism: Stegodyphus mimosarum (assembly GCA_000611955.2). NCBI lineage: Eukaryota > Metazoa > Arthropoda > Arachnida > Araneae > Eresidae > Stegodyphus > Stegodyphus mimosarum. The sequence continues at coordinate 176,479 of KK118833.1, read as the reverse complement.
ACAATGGTACCTAGAGCCATCCAATTTTGAATATCGTACGTCTTCACCCGAATATGGGCATATGGAAGCCCAATTTGGAGAACATTTATGGAGATTCTTCGCTACTTAATTTCTTTAACTATAACGCAGGGTGATAATGTTTGGTGGTAACAATTTGAAAAAAGAACCGACATTTATAGTAAACCAACGCAGAACGGCAAAACGAAATTAATAGTCCTTCAGGGCAAACTGCCCCTTTGAACTAATAAGCATAACACACAAAACGTTAAAAAAAACACCCCTTTGGTCGTAATTAAAATCTGAAAGCTTTCAGATTTCTTTATAATTTTTTTATTTTATTTATTTATTTTTTTCGTAGTGTACATATGTTCCTCGCATTTTGAAAAAATGGCGGTATCTAGAGCCACCATATTCCGAACACACATAGGCCTCCACTTGAGTATGAGCATCTCGAAGGCCGAATTTTGAATTTCGAATTTGCTTTTAATCTACTTTATATTTTGTGCGAATTTAAAGACTTATCTTTTTATGAAAATTTTAATTAAGGACTTAGCCAATATAATATCTTTGTAAAGTATTTAAGTAAGTTTTGTAAAGTATTTGTTTATTGAGAGAACGCAGTGGTACAAAAGAAGTATCTTGCCACTCCGCAAAACTCAATACATTCGTCTCTCAATTTTAATCATCAAATTCAACGATTTGAAACAAATGCATTACCGTTGTCTGAATTAAAATGTTTTTATCTTACCAGGGCAATAAAAGTGAACAATAAGTTAAAAACGTATTGGATTACGGGTAGCAGTGCTATGTTTTGCATCACTGCTTGGTTTTAAAGGAAACAGAAAAACTATCACACTAACAGCTACTTGACAAATGAGAAAGAAGCTCTTCAGAAAGGAAATAACTGGCGTTATCGTATTTCCTACAAACGGAGCAACGTCTTCAAGCGTTTCCATCAGTAGGAGGATAACCTTCTCCAACACTCCAGCAGAGCCGGCGCAGGCTATTTAGAAGAGTGCGAGGCTGTCTTTTCGCGACCTTCATCAATTAGAGAGCCTCTTAAGGGGCCCTGAACAGATGCGAGCTGACCTTCGTCTTCTGAAGCGGAAGCTCGGCGGGGGCGGCCTGACCCCCTGAAGTGGCTTATCGACATCGTTAGATCGAAAATGAACTGCTACCTACTCGCAGACTGCTGATCGCGAGCGCTAACTTTTGCGACAGCATGATGCATATTTTATTTTAAAACGATTTTAGAGCTTTTATTCTTTAGTTTTAATAACAAATACCAGCGAGCGGTACTTTGAATTTCCATATTCTTTCACTTCTCTGAACAGCAAATATGCAGGAAATTTGTCTGTAATAGTCTTACTTTTCTGTAAAATAATCAAACGTTATGTACCTATTTCAGTAGAATTTCAAATATGATATATGGGACTACAGTCCCATCCAGATATTTGTAAAATCCAGATTGGCTTTTCTGACCTTGAGGCCAAATGAATATTTAATATAATTAACCCTCTCGGCGTTACGGACGGAAAATTTTGTATAGAAAGTTGGTTTTCGTATTCATTACATATGAAAATTTCTGCCAACTTTTAATGTATCCGATTTCGGGTTGAAAGTTTATTGGAAGAAAAGAAATCAAGGTGTAGAGACATTAGATTATTTCAAAGCAAGAGACATGAAAAATGAGCAATGCCCTCGCTGGGACTCGAACCACGGACCTCTCGAATACGCGCCGAGAGTGCTGACCACTACATAAGTATCATGAGCATTATATAAGGTTCGTATGACAGGTTAGTTAGGTTCATATGACTGTTGGTTAGTTAAGACTGTCTTTTGTAAAATTTGATATGATTTTTGCCTAAAAGATTTTTTTTTTCTTGCGTTATTCAAGTATCATGAGCATTATATGAGGTTCACATGACAGGCAGTGTATCTGAAATGATGCAGTTTAGAGAGATTTATTTTAAGCTCGTTACTCTTTTCATGAGGGAATGGAAGAATTACTAAAATGAAGTTTAAAGGACTACTTTAAATTGTAGCGAGATTTTTATTTTACCTATATATATATTCTCTTAGCGAAGTAAATGAGAACACATTTGTATATACGTTTATCTCGTATTTCAAACCACGCTTGTTATCGTTGGCGAACATTGCTGATTATTTCGAAGAGTGCGCTGACTTAAGACCCATAATGAGGATAAAAAAATAGGAACCGTTGAAATGTGAACCTAAATTTATGTTAAATTATACAGATTGTTATGGAATTTGTATTTAATTTGCTATTTTTAGTAGAATTATGATTAAAATTGTTTTATATCCCCGTGCAATGCAGCACGAGAGTTATTTGAAGAGAGAGCTACGCCTGAAAAGTTAAAATACAGGAGCACGCGCATTTAGTAAATAGATATCTTGTAATTGTACTCTTTTGCTATCCAGAAAAATAGAGAAAATACCAGAATGTTCTCGAACATGATTAAAAAGCTTATAAAAGCCGGAGGAAAACATCTCAATTCAGTGTTTATGAATTGTTTACTTAGTGCTGTTATTGATTGTAGCGAATTCGCGGTGAGATCGGATTAGCATTATCTGTGCTTTGAATTGAGTTCTATTCAACGTTTTAGTAATTTAAAATATAACTACTGTGAGATATTGCGATATTGTACGAATATCTCTGAGGAAATTTCGGCATTTTGTGTTTTTTCTTGGCATAAGAATAAACTTTATTAACTATTTATCGACTTGTGCATTCAGTCCATTACGAACCCGTACGCAAGCAACAATTTGTCAACAATGTCTTTTATTTAACGGAAAAGTGAACAACGAATATCAGTTGTTAAAATGTAATGTAGCAAGATAGGTCACGGAAATAGATTGTTAATCTTCGAATATAGAATTCTGGTTAAGAAAAGCTCCAGAAGAATAGATCGTCAAAAAGCATAATCTCCTGCAATACAGTTATAATAGAATAATCACCAGTTTTGCTTTCAAATCAGTCCGGTTTCTTGAAAATTATGTTTCATAAAATTTTATTTATTAATTTATTTGTAGTAAAACTCATCTTCACAACTTTTTCAAAGTCTTAGTACTTAATTTTTAAGACCAAGACAGAATCTTTTCATTCATGTCTTTTTTGCATGGACCATCCATACATACTCGACTTTAGCAAATTCGTTGCAGCACATCTCTAGAATTTCATTTTGTAAAATAGAAGTGACTGCAATTTGCGTTTGTTTAAGTCACATAATTTTATTAACATTGTGCCTAACCAAGAACGAACAATAATTTAATTCTTCAATTTTCAGAAACTCCATTCTCTTCGTTCGTCATAACCCATCATAAAAGTCACTCCAATAAATTGGCCCAGTCCCTAAACAACTTCCGCAAAACTCGAAACTTAAGGGGGAGAGGATCACAACCCTCTTCCTCCCAACCCCAATAAGCCAGGGCGTCTCCGTCATCCGCATCGTTAGCGTGACGACTTTTTACGAGGGTCCCGAAACACTGGGGGCCCGCATGTGGCCCCATTGAAGTGTCAGTGTCTGTCATAATGTACGACCTGCTCTTCGCTTAAGTGCTTCCTCCAGTCGTGGACCATTATGCGAGGATGGAAGCCAACAATTGTTTCGGTCGGGGGAGGGATGACTTTTATGAGATTCGAGACTAGAGATTCAAATAAATCATCTATCGATATCAATATCGATAAAAATGTCAGACTACCTAATCACTGTAGCTATGTTTCTGCGTGTGCATCTGTAAACTACAAAAAAAATAATTAATGTAAGCCTTATTTTAATTGGTAAATCAACGGTATAAATCTAAATAAATATAATTAACTCTTGAAAAAATTTAACTACAAGATTCCATTTAAAGTCTTTTTCATTCCTTGTGCGAAGTAAGAAAGAAGTATTGTAATTGCAAAAAATTTCGGGTATCATATTTCAACGTAAACATCTATTTTGACCGCTATCGAATGCAATTTAACGATGTTTTTGAGTGATATTTGTACGTAAGGACAGAATAAAGGACTCTTTTCCTCCAAAAAATTATAAAACTGATTTAAAATAGTTTCTAAAGAGATTTTTTCGCGGTGTCTGTACGTACGTACATGTGTATGTATGTATCTCGCGTAACTTAAAAACGAGTAGCCTCAGAACGTTGAAATTTTGTATATACTACTACTACAACATGTGCACCTCCTATTTTGGTTGCAATCGGCCGCACCGAAACTACATATATATATGTAGTTTTGGTGCGGCCGATATTACAACCAAAAAGGATGGTGCACATCTACATGCTATAGCAGTCCTATATATAAAATTTCAACGTTCTGAGGCTACTCGGTTTTGAGTTATGCGAG
>KK118833.1:149185-166921 GCA_000611955.2 Stegodyphus mimosarum | reverse complement strand
GAGGACTGACGGGAGACTGACATGCAGCCATTTTGACGGAAGGAGACGGAGCTGAAAGCGTCAGCGTTATCAGAGAAACATCGATGTCGGAAGAAATAGACGAGAGAAGGATACTATGGAGGGCGACGAAAATGTCCAAACTTAACTAATATATATATTTTTTTTCTCTCCTTAGAAAACCCATGTTTACAGCCAACCATATCTACAATGTATTTCTGCTTCAATGTTTGGAACGTCAAAATTGTTAACTCAGTGACGTTGGCCGAAGTTCGTTTGTCTACAATGTTAAATTCCCTGTTTGGACTGGTATGAATGTTTTTACTTTTTCCACTTCACCGCCACCATGTAAAAGTCTGTATTAATTCAGTAATGTCTTAATAAATTTCTATATTTAAATTTAATTTCTTGTAATGTTTTCACTTTAATTTAGAACACTGGACCCTACTGTTTTATGACACAACGCAACATTAATTATTCTGTTGGAGCTCATGGTCACTATTTACGATTGATTTGAACACCTATTTTACAGTATATATTGTGTTTATCATATTGTCACAAACTTACACATTCATGTTATTGAAAATTGTTTATCCAAATATCGACTTATCATTTGGTATTGAACTTAAAACCTATACACAAACTCTTAAGAATTAAAAGCTCCAACATAGTTCCGACATGGGTTTATTTCCAGGCGAACGTGCTGGCTGCATGGTCGTTTTTATGGTTTCCCCCATATATAACGTGTATATGAGCTAGTTTCCATTAGAAAATAATCCATGAAGGCATCCCTTTCCTTCAGCGGATAGCCCTAATATACTTTTCCGTAATCAATTAAACCAAACCAACTAAACCTTGTGCGATAAATAATTTATCCATCCTTCACTTGAATTGCTAAATTTTTCGTACTTTCCCATAATTAACTAAATCAAACCAACCAAACTTTGTGCGATAAATAATTTATCCATCCTTTACTTGAATTGCTAAATTTTTGTAAAAGAATTCACAAAAAGCTAACGAATTCCGCTAGATGCTTAGTACAACTCAAATATTTCCCTTTCGATTTAAAGTGTCTTCTGTGAGGCCACGAAATACTACTTCGAAAGTCTCCAATAGTTTCACAGTGGACATGACTTACCGACGGCTCACCAATTCTTCTGTTAAGAATCAGTTTGCTATTCTAAATGTATAAGGGGTGTGCAAATGAAAGTGATTCGAAGCGCCGCATGTGAAAAGTTGCACTGGATTTTCGTGAAACAAACGCATAGTGAAGCTGTGTGTACCACGCATGGGTTTAGGGAAGGAGATGTGTGCTAACTTCAGTGGTAAGGAAGTGACATTCATTCAAAAGTGGCTGGTGTGGACGCAACTGCTTCGAAAACGGATCAGCGAGCTGTACTTAAGTTTTTAGCAGTGGAATGGTTTAAGCCGGTGGACATCCATCGAAAAATGGTGGCTGTGTACGGAAACACGTGTGTGTCGAAGCCCACGGTCACGAGGTGGCCGAGAATGTTTAGCGAAGGTCGCCAGGAGAGAACGGATATGCTGTGGCCCGGTTAGGGCCACAAGGTTGTGACAAAACTGATTACGGACACTGACACGGCAATCAAGGCAAAGCCACGTCAAAACATTCGTGACGTAGCAAATAAGTTGAACGTTTCTATCGGTACTGTTCACAATATTGTCAGCAACATTCTGAAGCATCGAAAAGTTTGTTGCCAATGGGTACCCCGCAGTCTGACCACCACAACAAATAGCCGAATGGGCCTCAGTTTATAACATTTGATGCGCTACACGGCTGACGGCGACGACTTTCTGCAGCACATAGTGGCAGGGGATGAACCTAGTGTCACCATTTCCAACCGGAAGAGAAGTTCGTCAGCATGCAATGAAAACATCTCGACTCGCCCCAAAAATTCAAAACTCAGCACACAGCCGGAAAGATGTTGACGGCATTTTTCGACATTCAGGGATTACTGGAGTTTACGTAGCCGCACGTCTCCATCAATGCCCAACGGTACACTGAAACGCTTGATAAGCTGCATAAGGCTATCAAAAGCAAATGTCCAGATACGCTGTCGTCAGGTGTCATTCTTCTGCACGACAATGCAAGGCCGTATATCGCGCGGGTGTGTATCGAGGCATTGGCCCTTAAAAAGTGGGAAGTCTTGGAAAATCCAGCTTACAGTCCAGATGTGTCGCCTTGCGACAATCACATCTTTGGACCGCTGAAGAAAAGCCTACGAGGTCAACGCTTTCAGTTCGACGAGAAAGTAAAGGCTACAGTTATGAACTGGTTCCACGATCAACCGACATCGTTCTTTGCGGACGGAATTCGTAAACTTCCCAAGCAATGGGGCGCCTGCCTCAACGCAAAAGGTGATATTTTTTTAACAAATACTGTATGCATTTCAATCATTAAACATTGCTGTTCCTGTCTATGTATCTGTCTCATTTCTGTCGCTACACATCTCATGGATACACCCCTCGAATCACTTTCATTTGAACACCACTTAAGCTTTTGGCTACATTTCCCCAATCATTGAATCCCTTTGAAAAATTTCTCTAGGCGTGAGCAAAGAGTCTACATAAGTAACAACAAATATGCATTTATTTGTTCTTGGATATATCAACGACTGATGGAATTCCTTAGTGCTCTTTGCTTTCATACGATAAAAATTTGATTCACAAATATTTTTATAATAGGATCGGTTTGCATCTAAATATTCTACTTTAAGGTTTGTAATATGTCCAGCATTGTATGCCTTATTTATTAAATATTATTGCATCATTTCATCAGGCAAGTTCTGTAACCATAGTGCAGTACCTCAGGAAAACCTACAATTATTTTTTCTAATCATAGGCTACTGATAATTTATTTTGTTGATCCGATTTCCCTTCGCTGTTTTTATCTGGTTCTTTGTCGATAACATCTGTATCACTTAGTTGTTAATCTTTCAGTTTCATTTTCAGGTTGCTCATCGGTTCTGTGGGGTTCATTTCATTTTCAGGTTGCTCATCGGTTCTGTGGGGTTCATTTCATTTTTCAGCTTGCCCTTCGGAATGAATTATAAATTTGTTGTTATGCATATTGTCGTTTTTCTTTTTGTCCTTTGAGTTTGCTGGTTACGCTTGAAAATCTTCTTTTCATGGCTAATAGCTAAATAAATTAATTAAATAAAATATTAATAAATAATATCTGTTTATATATTAAGACAAATGAAGCTTAAGCATTATCAAGTTGTTCGGATTTACTTTCCAATCGCTTTTCATTCGAGATAAATATAAAGTTTTACTTCAAACTGGTAACTAAACTTATTTAATTATAGTATTTATTAATAGAAATTATCAATAATTTGTAGGGATACGAACTGATACAAGTAGGTTATGGCGGCTGCGGGGCCGTGGTGATTTATTGCTTGCAGCTGTTCCTCGTTTTGGTGTTTTTAACGGAAGCTTACTCGTGGCGGCATCTATAGGCCGACTCAGAAATGCGGTAAGACAGGCCGCGCTGGCTTTAGGGATAGAACTTGAGGCTGTGACATGGGAGCGGAATCGTCTACCGCTTGGGCAAAAGCACGCTTGTGCGCTAGATTCAAGAATTTCGACCCTTTCAAATTTGCGAGCGTAGAGTGGCTCCGCGGATATATACAGTGACGACAGTAAGGGGCTATATGCAGTGTGTCTTCTTAAGTTGGAAATATATGAAAAACTTTTTTATTATCGGTTTGGCAAAATTTTGGTCTTCACAAAATTTTTTTATACTATACAGTTTGGTTATTATCACCTAGTTTCTATTTTCAGTTTCCAATAAAATACACAAACCAGTTACTTGAAAATGTTGTTTAGAATTAAAATTTAAGCACAAATACTAAAAACTGAGTAGACAGTCAACTATTTATTTTCAAATTTTTATTTATTTATTTTAATTTTGATATTTTTCATATCTTTATGCAAAAAATGAATAATAAATCATAATCATTAATTAATTATTTATAATGATAATAGTAGCATTTTATCACAGTTTTCATAGTAAAACTGTCAAACACCAAAGTCAAATGTCAAAACTAATAAGAAAGAAACAATTGGGGGGGGACAATATACCTAATTTTTAAAATTTTAGATTTAAATTCTAAACAACTTTTCCAAGTAACACTTTTGCGCATTTTTATAATTACAGGTACTTTATTTGAAACTGAAAATAGAAATTTGATTACTAGCCCCTCCTCCCTGTATAACATAAAATTTGCGTATAAGAATTTTGAGAAGTTTCAAGGTAAGCAAAATTTCTTATGAAGCTTAATATTTTTTTTTTACGTCAAAAATAAAAAAGTTTTTCATACTTTTCCAATTTAAGTACATACCATATGTAACAATTCCTATCAATCAGAATAGAACATTAATTTCCTTGTAAAATAGGACTTAAAATGTTCCATTTTTTGTGCGAAAAATAATCTTAAAAATAAAAATACAGTAAACCAACCTTAACACGAACTCTTTTATGGCGAACACTTGGTTAACACAAACAAAAAATCGGTCCCGACAGCGATATATAAGGATTTTAAAGAATATTTCATTGGTTAACGCTAATTTCGGTTAGCGCTAATTATGAACTCTTTTTAGACCGAAGCGTTATTAGATTTTTCCATTTAACGCGAACTTTCAAGGTTTCTTATATACAGGGTTATTCAAAAAGAAAGAGCAGATTTCAAACATTTACTTCTTCCAAACTACAAAAGATAGAAACATGATTCTAACGTTGATGGATAGAGAAAAGTTTACAATTATGGTATGCATTCATTTTCTTTTGGCAGCTTTCGTAAAATGTACGAATACGCTCGACATTCACGTTCGATGTGCGTGGACGTCCCGTGCTTTTCCCTTTGCAGATGCAACCATCTTCTACGAATTTTTGATGCCACTCGTAAATTTGCTTATGACGCGGTGGTTGTTTATTAAATTGATGGCAAAATGCTTGCTGAACTGCAACAATGGACTCTAGTTTTGCCAATTATAGAACACAAAAAGACATCTGCTGTGGTGTCGCCGCCATTTCACTACAGACTACCAACCGACAAATAATACCAGAACAAACAACAGCGCCAATGCGGCCATGATTGGAACTTTTACTCATACTAATAATAAATTGTACACTTTTCTTTATCCATTAACGTTAGAATCATGTTTCTATCTTTTGTACTTCGCGAGAAATACATGTTTGCAATCTGCTCTTTCTTTTTGAATAACCTGTAAGGGTTTAGTTAAACTAACAAAGTTTTATTTTAATGTTACTTTTCTATCTGTTCTCATTTCGACTTCCCGTTAGAAGAAGCGCGCGTTTCAGCTTTATGCTAATTTGAAGTGGAGCCAAGTTCTATTTAAACCGGAGGTAGAAACCTTTCAGTGTGAGAGAGCTTTTAGTCTCAGACCACGGTTACTCTATTCGACGCTCGCCTAACTAGCTAGCATTTAAATTCTAAGCCATAGCGCTTCTACGTGATTGCTTATTGAAGTAATTCCAAGTGCGTCAGTATTAGTTAAATCTTGCTACGCACCATTAAGTTTAGAGGCCAACCTCGCGTTCATAGCTCTGTGAGCGACGACAATTTAATTTCCATTTAGCTTTAGTTTAAATTTTATTGTTCATTTTAGACCCAAGTGCGGTCTCTATTTTCTGTATCCCTCCCGAGTTGGGAAGTGGTTGTAAATAATTGTGATTTAATAAAAGAGGATTTTAAATCCCTTTCAAGTGCAGTTCTTCTACCACTTAATCACAAGATTCTACCACAGAACATAGCTGCATTCAGCTCCCTGTTCCAGATCAGGATTTAAGGAGTTCAAGAAGATGTTTTCCAAGAATATGCACCGAACACTCAGTCCTGACAAACCCTGTATATATATATTTTGTTCTTTCTTTGCTAGGAATGCGTTCAGAAACGTTCCGTCCCGTTTGATTTAAAACCTCGCAGAATAACACTGTACTTTTTAAAACATAACGAGCACAAGTAACTGTTACATTTTTGTTTTCTTTAATAAATTTTCATTATGAAAGTGTTTATTAAATTGTGATGGAAATGACCCTAAATTTCATGCTAAACTAAATACTCTCTTTTCATTTGCATAAAATTTCTGGAAAAGTAATTCTGGAGTAATGAAGAAATGTGGTAATCTCGAATTTTATAGTAGAAGATAACGTAATCATATCGGAGCAATAATGGCACAACTAAAAAATTTATTAGTTTCAGTTTTTATGAGAACAATAACACAAAAGTTTTTTACTCTTATATTTGGCCTCTAGAAGATAATTATGTTAATATCGAATTACATAAACTTGTTTAAAAAGTCCTTCGAATCCTAACGCACCATTATAAATCCTCTAATAAATTTTAAGTATCGCCGTGGCATCGGGAAAAAGATATTTTAGATCTGATTTTACAAAAATAAACTATTTCAATTTCATTTTTACTTTGCCATTTTAAAAGAAGTTTTTGTTGAAGTTGCATTTTTTGATTCTGCTACTTAGTCCCAGATGTTTTCTCTGCAAAAATTTATTGAAGAATTTTTCTTGTGGAATGAACATTCTCTTGTATTTGAAGCTATTGATATATTTACATAATACCTACGCCTATGCTAATGGCCCAGTAACTCACATCCCGCCAAGAAACATTTTGGAGCCCAAAATCTGTGCCTGACTATGCCATTGTGCAAATTTTGATATTGCGAAGAATAAATTTCGACTTCCCGATCGTTAAGAAACCTCGTGCTCCTTTTCGAGAACTTTCCGTGGCAGTTTCGCAACAATAAAAGAGATTTATCTCAGAAATATTGATCCACTTATGGAAAAGTCTTTCGCTTAGGCATTTCAGAGGACTTTCTTACCAAGAAAGAACAGATGTTACATCTTAAAATGAGTCACTTGATTATCATTTCTTCCTTCTCAGAAATTTTAACAAACTGAATGGGGGAACAGCCCATCATGCAAGTTCAAGAGCTTCATTACGCATGGAAATTGAAGTACATGATTCAGTGGCGAAGAAAGAGTTACGATAGTAGCAATAAAGTTTTCTTTACTTCTAGCGGGAACTTCGATTTTTTCTGGAGCATCTTCATCAAACTGAATCTCCAATTAATGATAGATAACAAAATTTATTTGCGTTGAAATCAGAATATTGCTGCGTCTTCTTGTATAATCGACTGCCATAAATTTGTAATCTAGATACTGAATTTTTATTACTAATATTTTATGCAGCTATCAGTCGTGCAATAAATAATTGCACAAGCTCCTTATCGATAAATAGCTTTTTATGTGCGCTTTTTAATGGCTAATAAACAGTCACAACATTATAAACGTTCAGTGCTTTACAGTATACCGCCAACATGCCAACATGACATCCGTCCTAGATCGAGCCATGCAGAACTAAATGTTATCCCAGTAGGAAATTTTATTTTTTAAAAAAAGGTATAATTATATATAAAGAAAAATAATAAAATAGGCACATAAACGAGAATAAAAATTAAATGTATAGATTTTGCAGATACAGGTAGTGGCTAGGTCAACAGCGCTGTAGTGCCAAAGCTAATTGAGGTATTGCTGAACCTAGCTAACTGCTAAGCTTTCGTCTCCCCATTTTGAGAGAGAGCGGTCCCAGAGTCTCCCCCCTCTTCACCTACCATTAACCTCTCGAAAGGGCTTACGGCTCGCCGTGTATTTTGAGTGTCCGTATGCCGCACAGGCACTACACGGGTACAAAAATCTATGCATTGTGCGAGATTCGAACCTGGGCCCATCGATATTCCAGTTAGTGTCACTAACCAATATCCGGGTGGGCGGCTTTCAGCATAGTAACTAGGCAAATAAAAGAGTGAAGAGATTATCCTTGGAAACTTAGGCAACTGACGCATAAGTCAAAATTTCGTTCAAATACCTTTTCTAAGACGGAAGGAGTAAAGTCCTTGGAAGTTTCACCCATTAGCATTGCATTAAGGAGTACATACAGTGTTTCACAACAACGGAATTACAAACTGAACATAATCATCATTATCAATATCGTTAATTTCAGTTGCTAATATGTACACTGTCCCCCCCCAAAAAAAATGGGGCAGTTCTATATTTCCCGTTCTACTGGGCGGATTGACGAAATTCAAATTGCGTTTTTCATGTCTCGAAAGGGCGACTTAGGATATATGTTAGATTTATATATATCATTGTTCTAATTTTTGACACAAAATCGGGATTTTTTTTAAATGACACGCCAGTTTTTTTTCATATTTCGACTCAAAGTATGCCTAAATATTAAATTTTGTAAAATTTGGTGCGAAATTTTCGGAGAAATTAAAGAATTTATCTTGGGGCATTTTTTTTTAGTTTGCGCCAGGAATAATTCACTTCGAGAACTTCTTTATTTATAGCAACCGTCCCCCCACTTTTTTTTATATATACGAGCGGGAAAAAGGTCACATTCATTACTTTTAAATAATTTTAAGAAAGTACAGATTTGGCGTTATTATCGCTCGTAACGAATATGCCAAATTTCAAAACATGCCAATATGTAAATTTATGTATATCTTAGGAAATTAAAAAAAAAAAAAACTTTAAAGTTTTGCTAGTGTACCTAAAAATGCATCTACTTTAAGATAATCTTAAAAATTTTATAGGTTCAAATAAAAAAAAATTACGAAAAATTTATAAAAATTATTTAAAAATACAAATTTTTAAGAATGAATCTTAAAAAAAAGGCGAATTTTACTTGGAATGAACGTAAATTTCGAAATGTGAAAGGAAGAATAAAAAAATATTTAATGAAAAAAGAGATATTAGTAAATATATACCAAATTCAATTAATATTGAGGAGCTAAAATTTTCAGAGCTAATTTTTTAAAAACTATTCGCGCGATTTTTACAAAACTTGCCACCTGGCATAATTTGAGTCGTAGACTAGAAATATGGAAAAAAATTGGCATGTCATTTCAGAAAAATCCCGAATTTATGTCAAAATACCTATATCAGAACAATGCTATATGTAAATCTAATACGTATCCTAAGTCGCGCTTTCGAGACATGAAAAGAACAAGTTGAATTTCGTCAATCGGCCCAGTAGAACGAGAGCCTTTTTAGTTAAAAGGGCTTTGTCCCTGAAAGACTATTGTTTTCGTTTTGTGATTTTGCATTGAATCACTCTGATATTATTCTGATACTATAAATGTCCGTTTCACTTTTGAAACTGTTGCCACCAAATATTATCTCGCCCTGTATTATATTTGAAGAAATTAAATAATGAATAATCTGCATAAATGTATGCATTTTTCTCTCATTGTGATAAAACAACCGTACCTAGAGCCATCCAATTTTGAATGACGTAATCCTACTGCGAATATGGGCATCTGGAAGCCCAAATTTGAAGTTTGGAATTTGTTTTATTATCGAGTTACTTTTTAAAATTTTAACGACTTTTTTGTTAACGAACTCAAGGATTTCAAAGCGAGTAATGGCAACGTTGCACAGAAAAAAAAACCTTTTTATCTCCAACGCATGAGACTGTGTAACGGACATTCTAAAGATATGCTCAATTTAAAATTATTTTGTGATATTGCTTTTGAACTTAATTTTATGGTTTAAATGCGAAGAACATGGTATTTAATAAATAAAGGTAATACACAAAATGTTAAAAAAAACGCCCCTTTGGACGTAATTTAAAATCTGAAGCCTTTCAGATTTTGCTCTTTTTTTTTCGCAGTTTTACAGTATCGGTACGCATCATTACGCTTATTTCCAAGTAGAGTACTGCTAGTTATTTACCTAGCTATATAGAAAACCTTTTTAGAAGCCAACATAAAAGAGAACTTTAGAAGAAATTTGAACGTGCGAGCTATGATACAATACACGTGAAAATATTGGGGCAAAAATTACACAAAAGACACAATAATAAACACTCAAAATATATAATAATACATAAGAGAACAAAGCTTACACATTACCATAAAATACATAATTATGCTTAAAACAAAATACTTAATAAACATAATGATATAAAATACATAAAATTAAATAACTGATGCGTGAAGACATATATATTTCTTAAAGATCACAGTGCTTTACAAACGTAAAAAAAAGCATAAAAGAAGCATCTTATTGTTACAGTTATCAGAAGAAAACATCCCTAAATTTCCGTACTTTAAAATATTTATAACAACGCACCGATGTAGCATACAGAATATTTTCTGTAATATATTTTTTTGTCTCAAAAACAACTCGGGTGCCCAGTTAAGAAAAATAGCTTAAGGTGCGATTGCTTCATTTTATAATTTATCATTAAATTCGGAAGCTGAAAAGGGAAAACTTACTCATGCTTCAATATGCAATATTTTATAGTACAAAATATATTTAAGAACAACTGCGCAATTTTTCGAAGCATCTTCTCTACCTGAGTGAAAATTTTACGTAGTGTTCAAAGCAAAAGGATTTGGAAATTTCAAAATTCGCCGTACAGATTAAAAACAAGAATTTAGAAAAAAGACTGTACTGTGAAGCCAAAAAGAAAGTACAAGATAAAAATCTTCAATCTGGCTTTTGTAAGACTTCTAAATGAGAGCGGTTAACTGGATTTTGTCTTTTAAGCTTATAGACTTTACATGGAACTGTGGTTGAATCACCATAGTAACAAAGCAAGATCTTTCTGCTCAACTTTTTTTCTCTAGGTTACTCTGTGTACGTTTATATGCTTTGCTGGCTTTCGTTCTAAAAGTCAAAGGTGGTAATATTTCTATTCTTCTCATCCGAGAAATTTCTTAAAAGTGTCGAACTTCCAGATAGGTTGACTAATCAGAAATTTAACAGGTATTAATGCATATTGTGTTTGAAAAACGCTAATTTAGTGCCAGTATATTTAGTTCATTTAAAGAACTTGCAGCTATAAATTATGAATGTGACAAAAAAAAGAGCAACATGTTCAGGAAAATTAAGTGTCTTCTTATAATATAAAAGAATTCATATTTATAATTTGTGCAATGAAAACTATATTATTTCAGTCTAGATGTAGAAAAATCTAAATTGTGCAATTTTTGCAAAGTACAAAAAGTTGAATTATTGAAGCTATTTGTTCGATTCTTGCAAAGCAAGCCATGGATATTTGTCTTAAAATGTATGACTTTGTGTCGAATTATTTAGTTTTACTAATGGGCAATTTTTAATTAAAGCAACTTTCCTTTCAGTCTCGTTTTCTCTCACACTTTACTGTCAGAATGCTAATAAGCTAGCGCGCGTGTATTCAAATGAAGTAGAAAGAAGTGCTATTTTGAGGAAGAAGATTTTGGAAAGTAACTTTAGAGCGTGTTATGCCTGCTTGAAGGCCACGTTGCTATTCTGAATTACTAGCGGTTTGATTTATGGCGTTGAACGCTTCTAGTGGTTTGTTTCTCTCAGTCACAGCTTTCCTGCGCGTTAAATTATCCTGCGAGCCGTTAAATACATTTTTATTTTAGATTCAAAGTTAACTTCTTGAGTTAAGCCAGAAGTGCTGGCTTTGTGTAAGCCCAGATGAGGCCATCTGTGCAGCGATATTTGATTGAATAAAGGGTTCTTTACTCTTTTATTTTGACTTTCTGTTATCATTAAGACCTGCGAATAATTCCTCATACAGTCTTTTAAAGCTCGTTATTTTATGCTACCCAAAATAAAGAAGACTCTATAACTTCCTATGAAAATGGCTCATAGGTATGTGCCTCTACTATAATCAGTTCTCTGTTTACGCTATTTAAGAATCCGCATTAAGTATTTAAGTTATCCCTCTGTTTAAGAATCTGCATGAACATTCTTTTGGGTGGGGAGGGGGAGGATGGTTATGGAAAAGCAACCCTTACAACCAACCCATTTTCCTGAAAACAATAATTATAATTAGGATAATAAGAAAAAGGCAAAATTCGATTGGAGGTTAGTGGATACATTTTGAAATTTCGCTGCTGAGAAAGTATGTTAGCATTTGTTTGAAAAACATCGGCTGGAAATGGAGCAGTGATACATATAACTAAATTAGTACGTCATTATATGAACACATTATTAAAAGAAATGTTCATATTTATAAATCACTCAACACCTGATAATATAGTCAACGTATAATACAGGAGATCAAGACGGTGTTCTAAGTGGATTATGTATGATTAAAGCGGTCGGAATTTCGATAATTAAGATATACGTTCACAGATTATCCTCATGAAGATACATGCTTTTAGACAGAGAATTTTAGAAAAAGGATTTTTCTGTAACGATGCTTCTCGTCGATAATGATAGGCAATGGAAGACGATTTTATGTAACGCAGGAAAGCGACATTTAGTCATATTTCAAAAATCTAACAAAACTGAGTTTTAACTCAAGATTCAAAATTCCAATCTGGATCGTGGAGCTTTTATGGATAGATTCTCCTTTTCAATTTATTTTTCATTTGAAATCTACTGGAAGATAGTGTTAAAGTTATTTAAATACGAAAAACATTTAAAAAACTTATAGAGTTTCGTTCTCTTGGGTAGTATAAACTATAAGACTGTATGAAGAGTTATTCCCACGTCTTAATGATAGGAGACAGGAGACGATCAATAGAGCAGCTACACCATCATTTCGACTTTCAGCTTCTGTGCTCTATTGATGGATACTATCCACCCATTCGCTATCAGCGGCATTTATTTGGAATAAAATTTCATAAAGTTACAAAAGGTAGGCAAATATACATAAAACAAGCAGATGCATAGCATACAGATCTTGTAGCGTGTACCATGATGACAATTTTTACAATAATGCACGTTAATAGTAAAGAGCGAAATATTACATTTGCTGAGTATGTATATTTTTGAACAAATTTGAACATAAAACTTTGAAGAATATCAGAATTACGTAATAAATATAGGCATTATGCATTTTTTGAAGAATTTACTTAATTAGCAGAGCCGTGCCAAGATATTTTTTCACCTGACGCAAAAAGGTAAATGCGAGCCTGTATATATATATATATATATATATCAAAATAGCTATATTTGTATTAAACAAATGTAACTGTATTAAGTCAAAATATCATGGAGTATTTTTTAATCGTAACTTTATAAATTCAAAAAAGTAATATAGCCAATCATTTATAACTTTCAAATGAAAATGTTAAAATAAAGAGTAAAGAAACAAAGTAAAAAAAAACTGAAAGGTTTCAGATTTTTAAATTACGTTCAAAGGGGCGTTTTTTTAAAATTTTGTGTTTTACCTTTATTTATTAAATATCATATTCTTCGCCCTTAAACCATAAAATTCATTTCAAAAGCAATATCGCAAAATAATTTTAAAATGAGCATATCTTTAGAATTTCCAATACACATTCTCGCGCGATGGAGATAAAAATGTTTTTTCTGTACAACGTTGCCATGGCTCGCTTTGAAATACTGGAGTTTGTCAATCAAAAATTCGTTAAAGTTTTAAAAAATATGAAATCGATAATAAAGCAAATTCCAAATTTCAAATTTGGGCTTCCAGATGCCCATACTCGCTAGAGGATTACGTTATTCAAAATTGGATGGCTTTAGGTATCGTTGTTTTATCACAATGCGAGAAACATACATATATTTATGTAGATTCTGCATTATTTAATTTCTTTAAATATTACACAAGGCGATAATATTTTGTGGCAACAATCTGAAAAGTGAAACAACGCTTATAGTGAATCAACGCGAAATGCCAGAACGAAATTAATAATCCACCTGGGCAAATTGCAAATTGGATTAAAAATCCCTTTTTTTTTTTTGATAAATAAGAAATAACATTGAACTACACATTGCATTAATTTCCAGGCTTTCTTGTAATTTCTCCTATTGTTTTATTAGTTTAAGTTTGCCGAATCTTATTTCCCCTAATAATAACCAACAAATTTAAAAACATAATTAAAGTAATTTTTGAATTCGTGCAGCCAGTTTGGCGCCCCTTGTAGCGATTCACCTGCGGCAAGTGCCTCACTTGCCTAACCCTTGTCTCGGCTCTGTTAATTAGTTTATAATATAAATTAATACGGCAATATAAAAGTATAACTTAACTACGTATGAAATACAGAACTAGCGTTATAATATTGACTATTAATAGGAAACGATATACTTAACTAACTAAATTAACATATCACAATCTGAAAGATGAATTGTTTTGATATCAGGAAATAGGCAAAATAATACTTCAATGAAATTAAATATATTCAATAGAGAATAATGAAAATGATAAGCGATATTGATATATTAATATAAGATAGGAAAGAGATAATGTTATTGCTTTTGAGAAGAGAAGTGTAATATAGTTAATATTATTAATAGAAGAACAGAGAAATTATGTTATAGTATCTGAGTTTTGAACTCTTATATAGTAGTTAATATTATTAATAGAAAAAAGATGGAGTCTTAATGACAGCAGAAAGTCAGGAGAAGGGTATAAACAACCCTTTATTCAATGAAATATAGTTCTAAGATAGCCCCGCTTGGTCTTGTACAAAGACAACGTTTCTGGCTTAACTCAAACAGGTAACGCTGAACTTAAAATGAAATGTAATAAATCTAGCTTAACCTATTAACTGGCATGATCTCCATTTGGGGATTTGTCTTAGTAGCGTAAATTTGGTAACTTTAGTTAGGTTGGCAACAATGGCTACTTTTTACGTTTTTGTTTAAAGCTTTCGCATGAGTTGTTGAGTAGTAGTTGTTAGATGACTGAGCCAGAGAGCATTATTTGTGAGAAGCAGTAAAATGTTTGTGAGTTTCAAGATTTCAACATTTTCAAATTTTTTTATTATTATGTACATCATTTTCCACTCCTGTATACTGCCGTATTCTCTAATGGTTTTAGAATACATTTGCTCACTATTTATTGTCAATGTGAAATTTATTTTCCTGTGAGGGCTACTTGAATGTCGATCCCCATTTGGGGCTCATGGCAGATTCCATCTATATTTCATTTATATTTCAATTTTTAGTCTCTATGTCAATCTAAACACCCAAAATGTAAAATGTAAATTGTAATAAATAATAAAATAAACGTAAATTGAGAAAAAAAATTGACAGTTAATGGGTTAACGGCTCACACGATAATTTAACGCGCAGGAAGGCTCTGACTCGTAGGAGCCGGCGGAAGCAAGCCTAAAGGCTAGAAGCACTGAACGTCACAGAATCAAATAGCTAGTAATTCAAAATAACAACGTGGCCTTCAAGCAGGCATAACACGATCTAAAATCACCTTCACTTAAATAGCACTTCTTTTTACCTCAATTTGAATACATACGCGCTAGCTTATTAGCATTCTGGCAGGAAAGCGTCGTTGAAAACGAGATTGAAAGGTAAGTTGCTTTAACTAACACTTAACTGTTAGTGAAACTAATAAATTCCCACAAACTAATAGTAATAATAATAATAATAATAGAGAAAAGGAAAATTGTAGTGTAGTATCTGAAATTCGTGCATTAGTTCGACATATGAAGAAAACTTTGACATTCCTGAAATCTCAGAAAATTCCTAAAATTCATGAAAATAATCTTGGAAAATGCCCTGGCATAAAATTACTGCGCTAAACATAATGCAGTTACAATGAATCTGAAGGGCGAAACTTTAATAAGAACAAATGAATTAATTACCTAAACGAAATATTTCAGAATGCTGAGTTTTTGTATTTTTGTTTCATTTGCATGATGAGACTATTTATTACATTATGTAAGATAAAGAATACGTTAAATAAAATTCTAATTTTGATTTACAATAGCCCTATAAGTGTCATTATTGATTTGGTAACCCTCCTTTCTGTTCTAAAAACAGTAATATACTTATAATAAATTTCTCTGAACTGCATTATTTCAAAATTAATCCTCATCACCCATGATTCTTATGCAAATTTTATGACGCATGTATTTGCATAACACGGAAAGACTCTGAGCGAATAATAAGGTTAAATTTGAAAACGAAAACACTTACCAACCAATAGGAATAAACTATAGTTCTCCAACATTCATATTGTAAGTTAGGCGTTTCTTCTCAGCTTCTCAGCCCTTCTAGCATGTTATTGTCGTTTTCTCTTACATACTTCAAATGTATCACAAAAATACAAGTGTTATCATTGAAGTACGAGCGCAGATTTTGTACAAAGTGAGTTATGTTTTTTATGTTCAAGAATTTTGTGTCAAGAATAAAAGAAGTATTCAGCGGCGGTTATGACTGCTACCAGGTGTTTACGCAGCAGCTATACAGAAGTGTTGAACTACTGTGACTGGAAAAAGTCATCATGCACCAATTACATCATGCATACGTCATCATAATTGAAAGTAATGTTATGGTTACGTATAAAATAATTTAATTCTACGAAATGAAATATTAATTAAAAACATCAAAGTTCTTCAAAAATATTTTCATTCATGATTGCGAAATCTTTAAAAGCTTTACTCTAACGTCTTTTAAGCCCCTTTCTGAATCCATATACCAATGTCATCTCTATAATAGAAAAGTCTGCAGTTTCTTATGATACATTTCTAAACTTTTGCTATTCAAATCAGAATTAATTTATCAGTTCATCTAACATTTGCGTTTTCAATCGCGGAAGGAAAAATACACGCTTCCCACACAACCCCAGAAGGAAAGGGGGGGGGCAAATTAAACGAGAGAATTTCTACTGAAAACGGATGTAGGGATTTATATTTATTTTAAATAACCAGTTACATTTAATTTTAAGTTACTTTCCTATAAGCCTTCATTCCCTTAATTGTCAGTGCCAGAATATTTAAATTTGGTAGCGCGCGTAAGAAATGCAAATTCTACCAGTGGAAGAATAAGCTAAATATCGACGTTCCAATAGAGAAAGAGAGAGTCCGGGAAATTTCCGTGCGTGCTTATACGCAAACTTCTGTTAAACAGTTACTGCTGGTTTGACGTGGCTTAAGCTCTATTATCTTGCTGCCACTAGACTCATCTACACGCTGTAGGCTACAGAATTCTACGAGCCCTGTAGTGTAATTCTACTATTTGTGAACATCTTGAATTCTTAAGTTTGATTCTACTGTTTCAGTTACCGCCCAAGTTGAGGCGTAGTATGTTAGCGTCAAGTTGACGCATTGTAAATAAGTTAAAGAGTTTAATAAAGGGCAGTTTTAACCCTTCCTCAGTGCAATCACTATTTCTCAAGATTCTACGCAACAGAAGGACAGTAGAACTTTACAAGGAAGACAAGCGAGGAAGTAATAGAACAATATGGAGTCAGTGATTGAACTTTTATGTAGTTTTCATGTTGTACTATGCAATGAAACATCTCTTAATTTATTATCATCGAGCCTTTAGCGTAAATAGCCTTGCATTATCGTTAATGAACAAGAATCTTAAATTGTATTCTTTTATTATAAGTGCAGAGTTTTGCACAAAGGGTTTGAAAGAGTGACTGACAACGAAGTAATGCAGTACATTCATTTTCTTTTAAAGTATATACTGACTACTTTGGAGAAGCTTCATTGACGAAGACAATAATCTGCAGTCCATTTAAAAGCTGTGTCTTGAGCGCTATATTATCGCCACGGAAGTAAATCGATTAATGAATATTTACTGAAACGGCCCAAAAAGTATAGTGGCTAGTGATACTAACTGTCATACCGAAGAGTCCGGGTTCGAATCCCGAAGAAGACATGGATGTTTTTAAATGTATATCTTTAGTGCGGCATGGTGGCCCTCAAAGCACACGGTAAGCCGGAAGTTCTTTCCGGAAG
>KK118833.1:129509-149161 GCA_000611955.2 Stegodyphus mimosarum | reverse complement strand
CCTTTGAAATCGTCCCACGGAGTGCTCTTCTTCAAAACTGAGGCGGAGCTAGGAGTATTAAGTCGTACTGTCACCTAAATGGCTCTGAGGACTGAGAGACATCATTTTGCAGTCCTTGCCACAATAAAATTCATGGGCTTGTTCTGATTAAGCCAGAGAAGTGAGGTTACCTACAACAAAATGTTTACTGGTTGGTGTGTGCTGAAAAATCTTCTTACTTGCCCAAAGCCATAAACTACAGTCTACCTGCCATTTGAACCAGCATCAACATGAATATAAAATAATAAATGGAACTCATACCAAATGCAACAATTTAAAAGTAAATTTTTTCAATGAAAAACGAACGCAGGAAAACCTTGTTTTCTGTAACAGAAAATTATTTTTTGGTATTTTGGACCCAACCCCTTCAATAACACATTTAACTTGAGTGGTTGAAGAGAGTATTTCTTTAGTCATACTATGGCAAGTTTAGGTACAGGGAATTTCTAAGCAAATGCTTTCGCCCAGTAATGGTCTTGGCTTGTTATCTGTCAGAAAGCTTCTTAGATTCATGATCTAATTAAGGAAACGATCGGCTACCGATCGTAAAGTGAGTGAGTAAATTGGCGCTAATCAGAGCAAAAGCGGAACTCGGATGCTAAAATTAGTCGCATCAAAAAATTAGATACGTTTTCCATACACAAAATGTTCATGCATCAGATAAAGTCTTTTAGAGTGTTGTTTCGACGATGCAATTGACGAATAAAGTCAATTTTGAACGTTTTTCTTTTAACGATAATTTTATAGCAGTTTTGATGTTTAACATAGTTCAACAAGCTCTGTATTTAAGATTTTGCAAAAAATAGTAGTTTAAAGCTCTTCACTCCTAAATAAATTATTTAAGATTCTAATCAATACTATAAAAGTTTGCATAGTTAATTTGCTTTAGTTGGGATGATTAGGTTATAATTTTTCCAGGCTCTAAATTCAGATATTATACCATATTTACGCGCATATTTCTCACCCTCGCGTAGTTTCTCCCCCAATTCTTTCAGCATATAATTTATAATCTTTTGATTTATGGTAACAACGTAAATGCACGCAAAATAAGAAATTATTTTGTGAATGTAAAAAGCATATTATTGAACTCGATAAATTCTGTGAAATACACCCATGTCCATAAATTAAGGATAATTCGGAGTCAAGCGGAAATCGAACTCTAAAATAAATATATCACCTATAAAATCACTACACACATCTTCAAGAATCATATGCAAATTTCAGGAAGTAACCAGATGACACCGATGGTACGTCACAATGACGAGAGTGTAGCAGAGTGATATATAAGGAATACAGGCAAAGAAGTAAAATTGTTCGCAGGCTCTTTATAAGTATTTCAGTGCAATAACCGAATAGTTATGACACAAAGGACGCATTTGGATGATTTTTTACGTGGTAGAATTATCGGCCGTCTGGAATGTGGGCGTACCCAACTGGAAGTATCAGACGAACTTGGAATTGCCCAGAGTGTCATCTCCAGGCTTTGGCAACGATTCCAAGATGATGGTAATGTGAGTAGGCGTTACAGCACAGGTCGCCCCAGAGTTACAACGCCGAATGAGGACCGGTATTTGGCAGTTAATGCCAAAAGAAACAGGCGGAGCACAGCCTCAGACCGGTCTCGTCAGCTCTCTTCAGCCACTGGTACGACAATTTCAAGGCAGACCGTGTACAGACGCTTAGGGCAGATTGGTCTATATGTTCGCAAACCTGTCAGATGCGTTACACTTACTGCAACTCACTGTCGCCTGCGGTTAGCCTGGAGTAGAGAGCATGCATTGTGGACACCGCAACAGTGGACTTGTGTGATGTTTTCCGACGAGTCCAGGTTTAGCTTGCAGTCTGATTCTCGCCGGACTTTCATATGGAGAGCTTCAGGTACCCGTTAGCACCAAGAAAACATCATTGAACGGCACCGTTACGGTGGTGCAGGAGTGCTCGTTTGAGGTGGAATTATTCTGGGTTCCAGAACTGACCTGCATCTTCAAATCGGAGCCATGAGAAGCCAAATCTATCGGGACGTCATTCTGGAACAACATGTACGTTTGTTTCGGGGCGCCATGGGCGCACAATTTGTGTTTATGGATGACAACGCCCGTCCTCACCGTGAAAACATCGTAAGCGAATGCCTTCAGTCGGAGGATATCACCCGTATGGACTGGCCAGCATTCTCACCGGACTTAAATCCAGTAGAGCACGTGTGAGACATGCTTGGCCGACGAGTTGCAGCCCGTCAACCTTCTCCTACATGTCTACCGGAACATCGGAGAGCATTGCTTTTTGAGTGGTATAATATCTCTTAAGATCAGATCGATAATTTGATACTCAGCATGCGTAGGTGTTGTACGGACTGTATTGCGTCGTCTGGGAGACATACAATGTATTAACAATCATACCAACCATGTAATATTGGTTTTTTGTAAATAGCTTTTTTTTTGTAATTTGCTCCAGGGAGAAAAAACTGCTAATTTTTTTAATAATATCAAACATAAAGCATCTTTTTTTGCTCTTTACCTTTTATTTAATAAATAAGCTTTACAAATAAGTCAAATTTGTTTTGCTTCTAATTCTTCCTTTGCTTGATTCTGCATTATCCTTAATTTATGGACATGAGTGTACATAATATGATAATATTAGTGTATTTTTCTAAACTCAAAAGTATCGCGATTGGAAAATAGTGCAAACAGTGTTGCCAGAAATTTTTCAACTGAAGTTGCGGGAGAAGAATCGACAAATCGCAAAAAATAGCACATGAAGTCAAAGACTACGTGATTTTTATGACGTCACAGTTCACATGATCTCTGACGTCATCATAAGTTTAGTCTCCATATGTTACGATTCCGTAAGTTACGGACTGTAATTCTTTTTCATTTTAATTACGTATCTTAGTTTTGATGAGAATTTTAAAACTATATTGTTATTCTGTAAACAATATTATTTTAATTAATTCTCATTTAATTTAATTTTTAAATTAATATATTTATAGCCACTGTTAAGTGCTTCCTCACGTTTGGATTGTTAACGCCTTTGTACTAATTTATTTATTTAATTTAGCAATTCATTTTTCTAATTCATTATTTTTTGCTTTATTTTAACTGTTAATACTTTTCACCGAATTTTCCATTCTGTTTGGTTGACTTATAAAATTTATCATATTCTGATTACTAATAAAATCTGCGTTTTTTCATTGTTAAATTTCGCTGTTTTATTATTCAGAAAACTGATTTTGCTTTGATATTTAAATCACCTCGATCGTTTAGTTCTAAGCAATATTATAATCAAGAGAATGAACTTCATTTCTTTCTCTGTTTGGGTACCCAATATATGGTGCTCAGGCTACAAATCGCTTCGCTATCACCATAGAATTCGGGAGCGGGAAACTGGCTTAAAAAAAAAGATATAAAGTAGTAAAATCAGCAATATTAAGGCGCGTAACTCTGTTTTACACTTTTCTGCAATGACTAGTGATTAGCGAACTGGGGGGCCTGTTAAACTACCATTAAGAGGATATGTACATATCCTAGTTTAACAAGACCTTCACTTGTTTACCAGTTTAAGATAAGAGAGCTACCTCATCATACCTTAGAAGGTTCATTCTGATAAGGTTGGATATATTGGTATCGTCTTGGAAAGCGTGATGATACATTTCTAAAAACGTGAAATGTGTTTAATGAATGAAATATTGATACGATTATATAAAATGTGATTAATTTTTAAACAGTTTAACGTATTCTTTAAGTAGGTCCTTGAGCATTCTAGTCTATGTTCTGTATATAATATAGATTAACCAACTTTTCTTCTAGTTTCCACTATATAACTGTAGTATTATGTGAAATTGATGTGTGTTCAGCATCGAATATGGCACTTGAGTAAAAAATGTTAAGTAATATGGGTATAAAATTTAATTGATTCGATATAATAGTTTGCATGTTAAAAATGTAAACTTCAATTTTCAGAAAAAATATAAGAAATGTATCAAATCATGTGATAAATCTGGTTGGTCTTCAAGTTCGACTGAAGTGATATAACTTCGCTTATGACTTTACATGAGAATATATAAAAGTTTTTATAGGAATTGAGATTTTGAAAATATTTTTATGTTTTGGATGCTGTTTCATAGCACGAAGTCTTCAAGTTGTTATGAGATATCATTATTATTCATAAATTTTCATGGAAGATTAAAAATATTTGATTTTTTCTTGAAAGTTTTCGGATCATTTAGAAAGCATCAACAATTAAACTCGCATGACACTCCCTGATTAATGTGAAATAATATATATTCTTTGAAAAAGATTGGGATATGTTCTAAGAATCCATGAAATAGTGAAATGTTTGGTACTAAACGTTAAAAATCTTGCATGAAGTCCAGTATATTTTCACTCTCACTATTAAAAATCTCTTCCTAAACTCTGAAATAGTGATATTTTTACTCTTGTTATTTTCAATATTTGGCATTTTATGAATTAAATAAGTGTATAGATGTACTAAATTTCATTGAAAGTTTAAAATATTTTATTAAATTGTTCGGTTCATTGAAATGATTTAGAAGTAAAAGAGTGACATGTTAGGCGGTTTCTTTCAGAAATATATCCGTATTTGAAAACTCTGCAGATAATTCGTCTTATTAAAATTGATCTAATTTTTTAAAAATATAGAGGTGATATGATGCTACATTATTATCTAAAACGTCCTTTCTATTTACAAATAACTAGTGTCTAGAGTTATAACAGGAATTGAATCTTCTTTCTGAAGCAGAATTTACTAGTACGTCTCGAAGAGGAATTAGGAACAATTTTCATGTTTTTATACAGGTTGTCTTTATAGTAGAAGGTGTTTTATCCAAAAGATTCAGAGTGGTAAAATAGGATTCCGGAATGAAGTTTTATGATGATTATTTCTGAAAATAATCAATGTATTTCCCAATAATATAAATTAAAATATTCAAAACTAGACGTCTTTTGCACAATATTGAGTATGAAAGCCACCGAAATATCTGTTGCAGGTGTATAAAATTTAACGAGGAGATGAAAATCGTTGCATGCATGATTAAAAAGGATCAAAATTTGGTTTGTCACTGAACCACTGAGTGATAAATATAGATCTGGTCGTGATGGTTTAGAAGGTTTTTTAAAAGATATCTTATTTTTTAAGTAAAATCATTTTTTTTCAATGAAAAGTAAGGCTAAATCTATGGAAGCGAAATGTCCCGGTTTTCGTCTGTGAGGGAAAATGGGTATGTTTTCATAGGAAAAAAATGGGAATTTCACCGAATTTTCACTGCCATATAACAGGATAAATTTATAAAATGAAGGAAAATTCCTAAAAACATTTTTTTCGTTACCTTACTCTTACTTCTTAAGGGTTGTTAATTTATCATAAGAATACTCCTTTTTACCGTATACTGCTTATAGGAAATGGTTTGTTACTCAGGTTTTATTCTAATGCATTACAAGATTTTACATTCCATTTAAGTATTGATAAAGTTTTAATGTGTCTAACGAGTGGGATTTTCTTGGTGTGTATGTGGGTCTCGGATATTTAATTGCAATTTCCCCCAATAACACTTGAGACTAATCTAATAATATGCAGTGTAAATATTCATATCTTTTAAAAATCCTAATCAATTAAAATTAGTTGAATTAGTATTAAATGTATCTAATGTACTGATTGTGCAATTATTCATGGTTTTTATGTGTATAGTGACAAGGGTACATAAAGTGAACTTCAGGTTTTTCACACTGGGAGCCGATAAGAATCTTTTAAGACTCATTTATAGGTAAATAAATTGCTATCTATAGCACATTTCTAAAACTTGTAGGGAATTCTGGGTAAATAATGTGAATTCTGTAAAGGTTCTTTCCACATTTCGGGTAAAACAGTAAATATTCTACAGTGGAGCATGTTTATTTCGTATTTAGCTCTTAAAATTAAGAAAATAGTTCTAAGTTAAGTGTCCTGTACTGAGGAAATACTGTAGGAAAAGTTAAATGATTTGGATAGTCTTTAGAGATTTTTTCCTGGAAAAAAGCAATATTTAGCAAATTACAGTTCTCGAAAATGCATAGAAAGTTCCTGTAGCACAAATATATACGTACAATTATAAGAAAATGGAACAATTATTTGGGTATAATTTTATACTGAAAAGGAATTATTCCTCATTAAATGCGTATTATTAAGGAACATTTAACTGATGTGATGAGCATTTTATGAAGAAATTTCTGTATTCGGGATGAAGAAGGTTGAAATATTCGAAAATATAGTGGAGATTAGGGTAAAAATGTCTCTTACTCTTTCTTTGGTACATTCTGTAAATATATGTGTATTGCTAATGATAGACGTTGTGTAAAGGTGTGGTAGTGTTTCATAGGAAAATAAATTAGCGACAACTGGCATTTACGAAAGAACATTCTAGTCTAAAAAATTAAAAAATAGACTATATATGAAATTGTCTTGTAACTTAAGCTGGAACCGAACTAAGTTCGAAGAAATGTGTTAACATTATGCTCTAGAAATAAAAGCATGTCTATGAAACAAAATTTCAAAAGATGAAGTGATAACCAACGGTAAAATCGATGGTAATTCATCTCTCATTCGATAGTGGAAATGGGAATCTTAGGAATCTCTTTATACATGTAACGTTACTTCCACATAAAAGTTGCGTATGAAAACAGAAATATCCGTCCTTGGTGCAGGAAAAAGGTAATAAAATAAAAATTTATATAGTCGGGATATTTAACACTTGAAAAATAATGGTATGGATGGTAGTCAATTAGCAAAAAAACATTGAATTAAAAGGTATTAACGTTCAAAATAATAAGAAAGATTTCTGTGATAGTACGTGAAACAGTAAATATAGCTCTAAAATTATGGATGAAAATTGAGATTTCATTCTAAAAATCTGAAATACGACAAGCTAGCTTAATGAGGATCGTGGTTCAAAATTGAACATTGGAGAGCTTGAAAGCATGCATTTGGATATAAATGATAGAAAAAATATAAGGAAATACCAGAATATGCAGGAAATTATAAAGTTTGAAAATGCGAATGAAGATAATGATGAAGTAATGTAGTAGAATTAGTACCATGGTAAGACTACTACAGAATGACTAATTGTAGAATTGGCAAATTAAAATAATACTATAAAATGTAGACTAAGTGGGATCTATTCAACGAATTGGATATTAGTTATCGGTTATAAAATAAAATGCTTACTTGAAAACTATCTATATGCTTAAGTAATTTAAACATGTAAATTTAGCAATTTAGCTCAAATAGTAAAATCAAAAGCGTGATTACCATCGAAAATTATAAAACAAGAGTTAAAATTTATATAATGTCGGAAACTAGAAAGAGAAAAGCATCATAAAAATATAAATATTACATTTAAAATTTAATAAAGTTCATGTATATGGTAGGAAAATATAACGAACAAGTTCAAATTTAGAGTACTTTAAAAATTACGAAGGTTTTGGAATGTACGAAACAAGTAAAAAAATTAAATAAAGTTCATATATAGGGTCAGAAAATAGAGGAATGAAGCCAAAATTAAGAGCATGTTTGAAGTTATGAAGGTTAAAACGTACAAAATAAGCTGAAAATATTACATAAAAATTTAAGTAAAGGTCATCGATATGATCAGGAAACATAACAAATATGTTAAAGTACAGAATATGTTGAAGATCATAAACTTTAAAAGTACGAAAAAAGTTATAAATTACTTCTAACATTGAATCATATAACGAATAGAAAAGCGTATTTTAGTAATTACACACGTAAAATATGACAAGTACATTAGCATTAAAAGTATTGGTTAATAGGTGCTAAAATAATTCTGGGTAAAATGAATTCAATAATAAAAATTAGTAATGTAATGAAGATTAGGCAGAGTAAATGTGGTATGAACAGAAGATTTAAGAAATAACGTAAAATTCTGAGTATATAGGAAATTATATGGCTTAAAATATACGGAAAATTGAAAATTTACATCTAAAATGAAGGCCTTCTGAATCAATCATTAAATTCGAAAATAAGCCCCGTTATGTGTACCTAGGAAATCACCATCATATGCGTAGTAAAATAGCTGGAATACAAAGAAAAAATATAAAGGCTAAAAATTCATTAACAAAAACCTTCCGAAAATCAATAAAAGATCATCTCTTATCAAAGTGTGACGTCATCTTATCCACTAAAGAATTCTGAAACATTCCTTCTTATCTACTGCGCCTCCGCGTGCTGGCTCATCCGTAATCAGCCTGCGCAATCTGCCTGCGGGCTTACCTCCTGTTGGTGAACCCCTATTTCCCACAACTAAGATTTTAAACTATTTTTAGAGAAGGATATTAAGATAAATAATTATGTTTTTAAATTATGTTGAAACTCTTGAATTGTTGGAAAAAATTTATACGTGAATGAAATAATTTTGAAAAATTAGTACAGAATATGAGAAATTAATAGTATTTTTGAGTATTACTATAGAAAATATTAAATGTTTTGATACAGAATAGTGTAATAACGCATAAAAATATGAGTAATTCAAGAAACTGAAAAATTATCATAAGTAGTATGGAATTATGTAAACTAATTTTTAAAATTTACCGAGACTTTGAAGATTCCAACTTTTATTTTTTTTTTCGTATATAATTATTATTTTTATCTTTTTTAATATAATGGGGGTGCAGTTAAATTTTTTATACAAATGGAATGTTAGTGTTCAGTTCAAAAAAGGCTTTAGATGGCTGAGTGGCATGGTAGGAAGAAGATGTTGACACAAAACAAGTTCAACTAATTACCATCTTTATTTCTAGGCACATTAGAATCATTCTTCGTAGACAATATACTTTTTGATCATAAGCAATTATAATAATTTGATATACACTGGTGTTTAAAGGTATGACGTATGCATTTTAGCAAGGTAAATCAGTTCGGTGTTGGCAGAGCAGAAGTTAGGGAAAGGAAGATGACTTAGATACTTGTGAGCGATATTTATACCTAGTTAGATGCAGAAAGTACTCTAAGCTGTGACTGGTTAATTTTAGGTTGTTATGTAACATGGAACGATCTCGAGTTTGGGAGCACAGATGAATTTAGCAAGAGAACACCAAATATAGAATAGTTAATTTTAAGGTCGCCAATCATTTCTTAGAGCAGTCATCGTATTTTGTTATATCTTACATATGTTAGGTACTTTCTTTAAAAACTATTAAACATTCTGCACTTACGCAATAAATCTTTTATTCGCGCCTTATTTACATATCATTGAAATTGTACGACTAAAAATACAATATTACTATGCGCGCTTCATAAAAATGTTATCGTTCAACTCGGCTTCCATCGTAATCATATCTCGTTGCCACTCGTAGAAAAATAAAATATTAAAAAAAATCAATGCGTTGCGTTTACACATACATATAATCTTCCCTTCCTAAGCAGAATTTTTAGTATGGAAAAGAGAAAAATTTCTGACGTATATGTTAAATAAGTAAGTAAATAACTTGATATTGAATTTTTTTACAGAATTTCAATAAGGAAAAAACCAGTGTTCCATTGACATCTTCATTCGAAGTATGGAATTTAGGAGTTCCAGACACATCATCCTGATTTTTGAAATGACTCTTGAAAACAGGCTTTATACAGTTGCATTGCTTATTGGAAAACTTAAACGATAAAACAAATTAATCTATCAAGCACCATTAAAAACTAGCCACTGGCGCTGAAAACTGTATGCAGCTCCTCTAACGATCTCGGAATTGCCAGATGCCAACTTCTATTTAAGGCTAAATGACCTTTTGTTTTAAATTTATTTATTTTAAGCTTATTTTAGCAGATGCATGATTTTAATATGTAAGCATTTTACGATGTATTAACAGAAGTCACAAAAAGTAGCACAGGGAAATGGCGGAGTAGCAAAAATTACGCAAAAGCGCATACGCATAAATTTTAGTCACATTTTGTCAAAAGTAGCAAATTTCCAAAAAATCGCACGATCTGGTAAAATTGAGTGGAAGAGAAGTGGGAATTTCATGAAAAGTCCTTCTGCCGTAGAAATTACGACGCAGACTTATAGTGCAGAAAAAAGTTTATCAGATCAAACATATAAAAAAATACTCTTTACATTTTAAGCATTAATTAAACGGTCCCCAAATCGTTCTAAAGATGTGTAAACACCCTCTGTAGACAGAATTTTCTATGCAGTTAACTTTTCTGTTATTATGCGATTTCTTTGATCTATTAAACATGTCTGCTGTCATAGATTCAAAGGAGCAATCAGATGCAGTAAGATTTTACTGTAGAGCGGGAAAATCAGTAATTTAGACATTCAGAATATTCTTTTTCCGCGGTTGTTCGCTTATTGATCAAACAAGCAAATCTGAAATCAGCCACTGAATAGCTCGAACAGAAATCTGATTATTCTCTCACACTTCAGAGTTTATTTCTCTAAGATCCAGGTTTTAGACACAAACTACCTCAGCTGCATATTAACAGCTTTTATAAGTGCTACAACTAAGGTCAATGTATTCTTTTGAGAACATAGCGTTATAGTTAAAGGGAGAAGGTGCCCTAGAATAGTTGCTTATGGAGTGTTGTCGAAATTATTTAACTCTCATAGCAAACAGGTAGTAAACTCATTTATCTGCTTCTGGAAATAAAGTCGTAGACGTCTTCGTCATCATCCATTATTTTCTGTTCACTGCACTTCTGTCCTCATTCTGTCTCCTGTCTAGCTCCTATCCCGCATTTTTCAAATCAGTTATCGGATTCTCAATGCATCATCGCAGGACGCTATCTGGTTCCATAATGCCAACTCAAGAAATATCCAAAGGCTGTTGCCAAAATGTTCAGTACAGTAGTGTAAAACCTATGAGGATCAAGCGTTAATACGATTCAGTATTTCTCGTGAGTACGGACGGTTTCGGGATGGTTCTATATTTGTTGCTGAAAAATCCTCATTGGGCTCTTCGAATGACAACTGATGAGCTGTTATGAATTGATAGCTCCCGCTGTTAGGTGGAGCTCCGAGCGTCCTGTTTCTGCTGTTATTCTATAACAATTTTAGTTTGATGGAAGAACGAAGGTGTTAAGCCTAATAATAATAAAGACGTAATAATAATGCTTGTAACCATTGTATTATATGTAAATAAATTTATGCGTATTAATAATGAAGGGGAATCATCACTTAGCTTGGATTTAATGCTCTCTGAATGCTAATGAAATAGTTATTACATGAGCTTAACATTATCAAAGGCACTGCTCATAAAACTATTATAGAAGAGCTTAAAAAATAAAAAAAAAATATTCCCGTTTTGTCCCTCACTCACTGACCGCAAGGCAAAAAGAAGACTGAATCTCTGCATAAATCCAATACTTTCTGTTGTTTCAAGTGACACATATCATTACTGATATTATTTTTCAAACGAATTTTGACTGGAGATGAAGCTTGATGCTTTGTTTAGAGACAAAACGGCAATTTGGGTTAGAGAGGGTTCACCACTATTACAGAAACCTCACTTTCAGAAATCTTGAATAAAGATCATGTTGGTGACCTTCTTTAATTGGAAAGGGATAATTCGCAAGAGATTTGTTCTTGAAGTGCGTTAGGCTTGAAAACGTTGTAACAAAAAACTGGTTTCTGTTGCATAATATTGCTCCTTCATACAATTTTATTCTCGTCAAGCAGTTTCTAGCAAAGAAAAGTTTCACAATTCGCAGCCACCTGCTATACTCATCAGATTCGACAGCTATAGACTACATCGTCTTTCCTAAAGAGAAGTCTTACCTCATAGGTCATTAATTTAATAGCACCAAAGAAATTAAAAAAAACCATAATTAAAGATTTAAATAATATTGAAAAAATATGAGTTCTGCGGAGGAATCCAGTAGGTGCATGATCATGACAAGAATTGTACAAACTTAGAAGGATTCTAGTATATTCAAGGCTAAGAAAGCTGCTACATCAAGTCATCAAGTCAACAAAAAAGCATCAAGTCATCTAATTGTCTAACTATCCCATTGTTTTAAATGCTAAAGAAAACACGTTTGATGAGAGGGAGAGGGGGAAGACAAAGAACATAATTGTCTGCAAATGGATGCATCTCCAAGCCTAATTTATGGAGAACTATATGTTCAATAAAATCAGAGTATTTTGGGAATGGCTTTCTAAAACTTTGAACAATTCTATGATTTCTTTTGAATGACGTTAATATAGCATTAGATTGAACAGGAATTTCATCCAGCAGCGCCACGATTATTAAAGAGAATTCTGAATGCTCAAATTCTTTGGACAGATGTTAAGATTTCAAAGACAGAAACTGGCTTCATAAATTAGACGAGAAGTTAACGTAAATTTAAAACTTACTGTCGTTATCTTTTAATTAGAAGAAGAATTATCCAAGGGATTAAATTATGAGGTTTAATGTTTTAATTTATGAGATTTTACATTTTCTTTTTAAAAGATTCTATTAGATTCCGAAATATTAAGCGTTACGTTTTTCAATTAAAAGATCACTTTTGGGTTCCAAATTCTTACGTGAAATTCTAATCTTCATTATTTATGAGATAGCTATATATATATATATATTTTCACTTAGAATAAAATTTAAAAATGATTTTGACAATGAGTGCTCATATGGTAGGAGATAATTTTTAATGTAAAATTCAATAACATTATAAATTTGAATCCTTGCTTAGGCATTGCTGATTTTCCACATCTGCTGTCTCCGAAAAATTATAAAGTCCATAGAGGTGGCTTCCGAAATGAAATGTAGTGGACGATAATTCATCACCACCAGCATTTAGCTTTGCATGTCTTCCTCCCCAGTCACCCTTTAAATGGAAAAGAGTGTAAGGTACTTTCTCCCTTCTTACCGTACGCTTGCTTGGTGTTATTTGGAAGCACGTGAGGCTAGCAGGCGGCGGGGCCTCAGTTCGAATCCCAGCGAGGGTCCAGCACATTTTTCTTGTGTCCTGCTCTAAAATAAAACGCGTAGTAGTCTCGACAGGTTTTTAATTTGAAAATTTTAAGAAAGTATATTTAAGATCTCGCTTTATGCTTTCCAGTTAACGCTTATTAATACAATTCGTTTACTTTTACGACCATTAAAAAACTCCTAATGTGTTGTAATGCAACCATACCAAAATTAAAAAAAAAGTGCTAAATTTATTTGTGTAAATATTTGCTGAACTGATTAATTATAAATGGCTCAGTCGAAGGATTACAACTATTGATGAGCAGAAACTAAATGTCTTGAAAATCTGCCAAGTCTGTAAATATTCTATAAAGTTATCAGAAATCGCTTAAAAATTACTTTAATAGATGAAAGTAATGCAAAAATTAATTATCAAAATTCACTCTAAGTTCAGTTTCAACATTTTTTTTACTTAACACGTATTTTAACGTTGAAAACGAACGATAGTGCACAAGAGAACTTATTTGCCTCTAACTACTGAATCTGGCACGATACTTTTAGTATAAATTACCACTTTTAGGAGTTTGAATCTAAACTTTGGAAACTTTATTCACAAACAATTGCTTAAAAATAATGTTTACAGTTATCCAGTTGTCAAAATTAATATGAAAAATAATCCAAAACTGCAGTAAATATCTGCTTAATCTCGTTATCTATTTATTATGAGTTAATGTCCCATATCGAGCATTGTTTCAGTTAAGGTGTTCTTTCCTAGAAAACACCCCAAACATTGAAAAGGGTATTAGTTAATTTATTAAAACTTTGAGGGATATAGAAACATTCAAACAGGATTTAAAAGATGAAATCGAAGGAAGTTTCAATACACTGAATTAACGTTTTTCCGAAGTAAAAATATCTTTTCTTGTTAGTTGTAAAAATCTTTTCATGCGTTGAGAATTTATCATCACTCATGCCCGTCAAAACAAAAACCGGAATGATATTAGATGTTTGTTTTTATGCAACTTCCAGTTTCAAAATGTTTATTGAACTGAAGCAGAGATTAAAGAAAACAAACATGTGTGATTTAATTTTAAATAGCAAGTTTGCTGATCGAATAATAATATCACTTTTCTTCCATGATTTATTATGGAAGATATACATGCATATCATAATGTTTATCTCTGTATTTTAATTTCTTACCTTCAAAATATCATATATTATATAATAAGACTATGCTTTCATCTTACACAGTTATTAGCTTTGAAATAAACAAGTAAGCAAATAAAAAAAAACTTATTATTGTAATTTGTAATGAAACTTTTTGTAATTTTAGAAAAATTTGCACCGTTAACTAAAATGAATTCATATATTTATCTGAAAATATTATATTGCTGGAAAGTTTTGTAAAAATTGTAGTCTAACTAAATTGTATTTTTGTTTTTGTATATTGTTATAATTTTATGTAGAATTTTTATTTATTTGCTTATTTGCTTCGTTTTATATAAAAGTTTTAAAGTCTATTTCTGTATACCTGGAATTTGAAGCCATGTAATATATTTATGAGTGCCTACTTTGTTTATAGAATTGTAGATCTTGTGACTCTGAATCAACATATAAGGTATTTCTCCTACCTGCTTAGCATGCCTTTGTGGTGTAACGGTCAGCACACTCTGCGAGTATTCGAGAGGTCCGCGGTTTGAGTCTCGGCAAGGACACTGCTCATTTTTCATTTCTTCTGTTTCAGAATAAACCCATGTCTCCACAGTGGATCTCGAACTAAAAGGGTGGTGAATCACCAGGATTTGGAGATTGGATCTCCTAATCCCCAGCCGCCCTTTAAAAAGGGGAGTATATAACGTATTTCTCCCGCCTTCTTAGCATGCCTTCATGGTGTAATAGTTAGCACACTCGGCGCGTTTCGAGAGGTCCATGGTCCGCGTCCTCGCGAGGGCATTGCTCATTTTTCATGTCTTCTGCTTCAAAATAACCTAATGTCACTACAAACGTTTAAATTGTCAAAATAGCTCAACGATAAGCCAAGATACAGGCAAAAATTCTCCTGATGGCCTTGGCGACGTTCTGGAAGGAATGACTACTTTTTGAAAACGCATTTTCGTTAGTCGTTGGAGCTATTTTTCTCGAAGCTTCTAGAAGATCTGGTAACCCTATATAAATACGGCTCCGACAATCAGTGAGTCATATACGACTTCATTTAATTCAAAGAATTAATTAAGTGAATCCTGAATTTATAATTATGTTTAAGAGTTTACTGTATAAATGTTATCAATAATCTGTAATATTTCTCGTGTGTTAGAAAGAATTTTTAATATTTTTGTCCTTGTCGCAAAGTGAGATCTGAGTTAATTGAACGAGAAATACTGAATCATCTGTGAATTTTTTTCTTAATTTCTTTTATACATCGTTTTAGATTTTTCATAGTATATGAATAGAACATGTGGCAATGATTAGATAATTCATCAGATAATATACATAATTTTGGTGCATTCTGATGAATTATAAAAAGAATGTAACGCTGTTAAGTGAAGCTAGCGTCCCTATGGTAAGCAAATATAGTGAATTTTAAAGAGTGCATTTATTCTATTGTGGTTTATGCGCTATCGATGAAGTAGATTTAATTCAATCCAATTAGTTTAAATGAAATGCCGGGAAAAATGTGTATAATTTAATATTCCGTAAAAGGAAGTCATGTGGCGTACACATCAGATTTTTTCTTCGTGCAAGGAAGTAAAAAAAAAAATTTGATATCGGCTGTAACTCTTTTTGTACCGTCTCTGCTCTTGTGTAAATATACAATGTTTTGTAGCTACCTTTGTTTTCGTGTTCGACACGTAAACATCAAGAAATAAAAGTGTTTCGTACCAAAATAGGCTTCAAGTACTGCTTCATGATTTTCTTAAGCTCGTTCCGAATTTTTGAATCTTTGGAATTAAAAAGGGTAAATGAAACTTTTTTTCTAAATTTAGAATTTATAACTGAAAAATTTTCATATAGTTTTTCAACAATAGGTGTCTATCTACATTACGAATGTCATCCTGCTCCTTCTGCTTTTTACTTCCTTGTACAAAGTAAAAAAGGAGTATTGTAATCGCGAAAAATTTCGGTTATCATATTTAAACGAAAATATCCATTTTGACCGCTATCGAAGGCAATTTAACGACTTTTTGTGTGACATCTATTGGTAAAAACAAAATGAAGGACTCTTTTTTTCCCCAAAAATTATAAAACGGATTTAAAATGGATTCTGAAGAGATTTTTTTTTCGTGCGTCTGTGCGTACGTACAGATGTATGTATGTATCTTGCATAATTCTAAAACGAGTAACCTCAGAACGTTGAAATTCTGTATATAGGGCTGCTATTAACATGTAGATGTGCACCTCGTATTTTCGCTACAATCGGCCGCACCAAAAGTATACAAATTTATGTATATATACACCACTCTGTTTCTCGGCACAGTGAGATAGTTTTTTTTTTTTCTTATATGTTGGTAAAATTTTCATTTTTTGCTTTAGAAATGATTGAATTATGTTGTTCTTATCTTCCGGTAGCGTTTTTTATGTCTTTAGTAAATCTGCATGAAAGATTTGTAGAATTAGTTACAATTTAAAACTTATTTAAGTGTGGCTAAACCTAATCATTTTTTGCAAGGGGGACATGTTTGTTTACATTTGAAGTTTAGGAGAATATTGGATTTGTTGCCAATCTAGAGAAACTAAGCTTCGCAACAGCAAAGGTAACGCCTTCTTTTATTATTGCGAATTAAATCATGCTTAATCCCTTCTGAAATTTATTCGGGGAAATAAGTGTTTAAGATATAGTTCGTAATTTTTAATATAGATATTTTGAGTTTTTATGTATTTTTGCCTTGTCTCCAAGTGAGAACTGAATTAATTGAATGGGAAATAACGAATCGTCTGTAAAAAACTGTTTCTTTTTTGTTTGTTTGTTTAATTTCTTTTGCACATCGTTTTAGATTTATTATAGTATTTGAATAGAACATGTGGCAACAATTAAGTAATTCTCCAGATCATTTGCATAATTTTTGTGCATTCTGATGAGTTATAAAATGAATGAGATATAACGCTGTTAAGTGAAGCTAGCGCCAGAGTTTCGCTGTGGTAAACAAATTTAGTGAATTTTAAAGAGTGCATTTATTCTATTGTGGTTTATGTGCTATCGATGAAGAGATTTAATTCAATCTAATTAGTTTAAATGAAATGCAAAATGCGTATAATTTAATATTCCGTATAAGGAAGACATGTGATGTACACTTCGCTTTAAAAAAATAATTGAATTATGTTGTTCTTATCATCCGGTTAAGGTTTTTATGCCTTTAGTAAATCTGCATGCCATATTTGTATAGTTATCAACAATTTAAAAGTTGTTACGTGCGACTAAGCCTAATTATTTTTAGAGTAGCAGCCATATTTGTCTGTATTTGAAACTTAGCACAACAGAGTATTTGTTGCCAATCTGGAGAAACTAAGCTTCGCAACAACAAACACAACGCCTTCTTTTATTATTGCGAATTAAATCATGCTTAATCCATTCTGGAATTTACTCCAGGAAATAAGCGTTTAAGATTTACTTCCTAATTGTTAATATAGATATTTTGAGTTTTTATGTATTTTTGCCTTGTCGCGAAGTGAGAACTTAATTAATTGAATGAGAAATACTGAATTGTCTGTGAAAAACTGTTTCTTTCTTCTCTTTTTTTAAATATCTTTTTAGATTTATTATAATATTTGAATAGAAGATGTGGTAACGACTAGATAATTCTTCAGATGATATAGTTTTTTTGTGCATTCTGAGTTCTAAAATGAATGAGATGTAACGTTGATAAGTAAATCTAGTGCCAGAGTGCCGCTATGGTAAGTAAATGCAGCGAATTTTAAACAG
The DNA here is from genome assembly GCA_000611955.2 of Stegodyphus mimosarum. Classification (NCBI taxonomy): domain Eukaryota; kingdom Metazoa; phylum Arthropoda; class Arachnida; order Araneae; family Eresidae; genus Stegodyphus; species Stegodyphus mimosarum. The sequence goes on along the minus strand of KK118833.1, from coordinate 131,302 downwards.
TGCATTTATTCTATTATGGTTTATGCGCTATCGAAGAAGTAGATTTAGTTCAATCCAATAAGTTTAAATGAAATTCAAGAAAAATGCGTATAATTTAATATTTTGTGCAAGGAATTCATGTGGTGTACACATCAAATTTTTTAAAGAAGTAAAATATTAGGCAAGATTTTAATTTTTCTCTCACTTTCATCATTAAGAATGTGAATGCCATTTTGTTTCTTGCGGTCCACACAGTTGTATACTGATAACTATTTGGCCTACTTGAGATACTGTGCTTGACATGTCTGAGGTAGACCATTCAGACGGATAAGCAAAAACTTGAACACATACACTAACAGTTTTAAATTGCGTATTCCAACAATTACGCTAAATCATTTTGAATGATAAAATATGCATATTTTAGATATGAAGCATGGAAACTGTTGAACGCAACAGATTAAAAACGTTGAACTGAGTAAATGCTGATGTATAAAGATTCTAAGGTTTAAATGAACAGAATGTGATGATAAAAATAAAATTTTCTCTTTGTTATTTTTGACTGACATCTGAACAAATAGATTTTAATATCTTTTAATATCTATATAGATTTTAATGAAAGAGATATGCGAGCAGTTATTGCCAGACAAACCACTTAGCACAATATTTTGGTGCCTTTTGGAAGTGGTGCTACTAATGAGAAAGTGCCGATGAAAGCCAACTGCTACCTAAGCTTCAACGAATGTTCGATGCCAAACATAGACAGAGATTTTCATGGTTTCACTGCAAGCTTAAATTTTGCTGTGCTAGAAAAAAAATGATATGTTAGAGCAAGTATGGAATACATTTAAACATCCTCATCATGTTGCTAGTGTAATTCAGATAATCCCTTACAGCGTTTATAAAGTGAAAAGCAGAATTTTCTTCCGTTTTAATGCATAACTACGCGTTCCAGGTTTAAATCTCGGAAATGTAGTCATTGGGAAATGGATTAATCATTTCGAATAATCCTGTATCTATTTATCGAAAGTGTACTGTGTAAATGACTGGATGGCAGTTGTTTTGGATCCACATCTTCGAAGGATTCTGAGGAATAAGATTCCAATACTCTCTTCTTACCCCCCCCCATCGTATCCCAAGTAATCTAGAGCTAAGCTTGCCGGTTTCCTGCCTCCTTCGAAGGGGGGTTGAAGCATTTAGATAAATGGAACTTAATCCACCCCAGTCAATCTATCATAATATACGCAGTTTTCAACCCCTGTCCCTGTATGGATTAAGGGATAACGTTTCCGTTCTTTCCTCCCCTTCTGCAGGGTCTAAGTTGGAGTGTTTTCTCTTTGTGATCTCCGATTTCCCTATACTGGGTAAATAGCACTTCACAAGGAGTCTAGGCGATATTTAGATGGGGAATTGAATATGGTACAGCCGTTTTGTGAATATATACGTGATAAGAAAGTAATGCAAAAATCGATGATCATAGTTTTTTTTTGCCTGAAAAATTAATGGCGTGCTGTATGATATCCATTCAAGTTAAATAGTTGTTTAAAGGCATGCAATTTAATTTCCCCTACCCGTTCGGTATAGAAGCATATATCATCAATAAATTTAAACTTACGCATATTCTTCCATTGTAGATGGATATTTTTCGCGATGTTTGATAAATTGGTATCATTAAATAATATGATGATGTTTTCTCCTACAAAGGAGGAGAAATCATGCGTACGTTCTTTATACTTCAAAAACTAATATAGGCGTATATAATTTATTTATTTTTTTGTTTATGAAGGAAAGGAAAAGTGAAGACTCGAGCCGATGCC
>KK118833.1:97517-129493 GCA_000611955.2 Stegodyphus mimosarum | reverse complement strand
ATATATATATATATATATATTTTTTGTATTTACATAGAAAAAGTTCAAAAGCTATTTAAAAGAAACTGCAGTTGGGAAACTTTATATTACTGTTTAGGACATCTAAGGGTTTACTTTTAAAATTTAAAACTTTAAAAACTCCTGCAAAAATATTTAAAAGTATAAAAATCATAAGATTAAAATAAATTGCAGTGCTGAAGTTGATATGCAGATTTCAATTTAACAACTAAAACAGTTTTAAGCGATTCAGTTAATGCAGGCCTGTTACTTCAAGAATTAATATCTCAGAAATGAAAGATATAGAACATAGAATAGAAGACAAACACGCCAATGTGACAATCAAATTCGCTGAAGCAACCTTGTATTTGGCGTGCATTTACTAAAAACACTCAATCGATTTCGAGGACAGCTATAGGTCCCTCCTCATCAGGAGAACAAAATATCTGGAAAGGAGACCGCTAAAAATTTTGAAATTAATTTTGAAATTTTAAGGTTTCTGAAATGAACCGCTAAAAATGGCAAAGCCAAATTTGAAGAGAAAATGCTGTGATTTTATTTCATCATAAATTAACTCCAGGTGGAAACTTATATACTTGTACTTACTTAACAAAGAAAAGTATTTATTAGCCAAGACATAGCTTTGCAGTTATTTCACTGGATTCTTAACGAAAGAAGAGCTTGTAGCAAATATTTCAGTGACAAAAGTAAAGTTCGACGTTTTGAAGCGCTTTGCTAAAGCATCATAAAATTTAAAATCATTGAACGATATTTTTTCGAATTAAGATTTCATAAAGTTAATCATGTACTATTTCAAAATAAATTTTTATTTACCAGCAGTCCGATTCATTTAACTGATTTTTTCCTGCTACCAAACAAAACAAGTTTATTTAATATACTATCAAATTTATCAATGAATTTTTCTATCACTCCTCTGAAGCACCGACGAATGATATGTATCATTCGTTAGTTTTATTTAGTCGATGATTTATTCCTCAAATACAATTTTAACATTACGGGGGGAAATTTGCTTTCTAGTATGACAGTAGAAGCTGAAGAAGAGACAATACTTTAAAAAGAATACAAGTAATGTAAATACTTGGGAAATAAATCTTGTCATGCTAGAACGACGCCAAGAGCAGTTGCTAAGATGTCCAGTTTATGACAGTTATAGGTAAATCTCTCATAAAGCATAATAGATGACTTCATTATTAATGGCACGAAGTATCATTATTGATGACATGAATGATGTATGTATGCATCATGCATAATGCAATCATACTTAGTGAAGACATCTGGAAGAATGAAATGCAAGAGACAATTGCTTCTTTATAAGAATGACAGAAATCCGATTTTTGCCACCTTTGCGGAAGCATCATGCCTCGAGTTAAATATGCCCTTACCTAATAGAATAATACAACTGAAAGCATATTGCAAAATAAAAATTCAGCACTGAAATATTACCAAAGCAAAATTTAGACAGTTTGCCATTAGCTGAGAGATAACATAGAATTACGTAACTTACCTGATGAACTGTGAAAATGGCAGACTTCAGCAATCAGCTTACTGTTTTCTTAAATAAAATGTAGAAGCATTTAATTTTAATTTTCTGATAAAATTAATTTCGGGAATAGACGTTTAAGTATTGAAGGATAAAGTACTGGTAATATAACAATTTTGTAAAAAAGAATTACTCATTTTTAGCTTTTGGCCTCATCAAGGGCCGAGATCACTGAACGGACTCAAATCTGGCAACGGGCTGAGAAGCATCGTAGTTTTCTCGATGTGCGATATGGATAAGAGCCAGGTCCCCTTACCTTGAAAGGTCATCAGGTATTCCCCCTTACGCAGATAGCCCCTCGTATGCTTTGTAATAATCCTTTTATAAACTTCGGAACTTTTAAATCTTTTTACTTCCTCGTACGAAGTAAAGGAAACCCTGTAATCACGAAAAAATTCCCGGTATCATATTTCAACGAAAATATTCACTTTGACTGTTATCGAATGCAATTTAACGATGTTTTTGAGTGTCATCTGTACGTAAGAACAGAATAAAACACTCTTTTCCCAAAACGGGTTGCAGAAAGGATTTAAAATGGATTCAGAAGAGGCTTCTGTACGTACACACGTACGTATATATGTATGTATCTCGCATAACTCAAAAACGAGCAGCCTCAAAATGTTGAAATTTTGTATAGGGCTGCTATAACACGTAGTTGTGCACGTCCTATTTTGGTTGCAATCGGCGGCACCAAAAGCATATATACATAAATATGTACCCGCTCTGTTACTCGTCTCAGTGAGCTCAGTATTTTTTTATTCTTGTATGTTGGTAAATTGTGCCTTTTTTGATTTAAAAATGATTGAATTATGCTATTCTTATATTCCGGTTAAGACGTTTATGCCTTTTGTTAATATCTATATGCAATAGTTGTAGAATTATCAACAATTTAAAAGTTGTTTAATTGCGGCTAAACCTAAATTTTTTTACCATAGCAGCCATATTTGTTTACTCTTGAAACTTAGCAGAATAGTGAATTAAGACTTTCTGCATCGTCAGTGTCTTTTTTACCGAATGAGACCAAAAGTAAACTTTCAGTTTTGTGCACCGAAAAATTTGCCTTCTTGCCCGCTAGCGGATGCCTAAAAACTCTGATTTTAATTGCTAAAAAATTTTTTTTAATTGTTTTAACTGTGCTTTGTGTTTTATGTTTTCCACTTTTTTAATAAAGATATTTTGAGGTTTTTATGTATTTTTGCCTTTCCGCGAAGTGAAAACTGAATTAATCAAATGAGAAATATATATCTAATGAATTTTCAGGAAATAAGTTTAAACGAAATGCAGCAAAAAATGCGCATAATTTAATATTCCGTACAAGGAAATCATGCGGTGTACACAACAGATTTTTTAATTAAAAGCAAAATGCTCATACTTTCATTTCAGCAGAAGTTTTTCTTGTCTGAAAGAATGACTTCAAAAAGTGCTCTGAGAATGTATGAATTTGTTATGACAATATTTTATACAGTAAGATAATGAAAGTAGGTATTTTCATATTCATTCGACGTCAGTGAAGTATTACTCAGTCATTAATTAAAAAACACGCAGAAGAATCAATACCTTTTGCAGATTCTTCTCGAAATAAATCTTAAATGCAACATTGACAATCATAGGCATATTTATAGCAATTAAATCCATTATTTTATATAAACTGTTATTGCTTCATTTAAAGTCACGATATTAAAAACAATGTATATGAGCAAAAAGATGCATTTGAGAAAGTATAAACTATATTAATTAATAGGGAAAAAGTGTAAATATTGTAACTCTGAAAAGCTTCTTATTACTAAATACATATTCCTTTTTTTTCTTGCATAATTTATGTGAATAAAAATTTGTTATAATTTCACAAAATTTTAGATTGATTTGTTTTTTAGTTTTAAATATCAAGCTTCTGGTAACTCGGTCAAAATGTAACAATGGTTTCAATGTATCTTGCTTATCATTAATAGATTTATAACTTAATGGTGTAAAAGATTAGTGTTTATTAAAATTAGCAGACCTACTGAGATAAGGTGTTACGACAATTAGATTTTGAAATAGCAATTCAGGCTTTCATGATGCTTCGTTTAGTGCATAATTTCAGAATTTTCAGTTCACCTTGTGGAGACATTAGGCATTTTGAACGTCAGGAAACTGAAGAAGTGAGCAACGCCCTCGCCGGCACTCGAACCACGGACCTCTCGAATACACGCCGAGTGTGCTGACCACTATACCACGAAGACATGCTAAGAAGACTGGAGCCATATAACCTTAAGAAATTTACTTTTCCTCCGAATATCTGTTCTTGATTTACGATGATATCACATCCTAATAAATACCTGAAAAATAGTGTAAGTCGAATTTGCATTTGATTAATCTAATTTAGTAAATAACACATTTGTGTCAAAATGTTCGTTGAATACAACATATTTTGCTTGCATTGTTTTCATGAAAGTACAACAATTGAGATTTTATTAATATTAAGACGTTTGGTATCAGCAATTTACTAAACCATTTAACGGAAGCTAAAAATTAATTTTCAGAGAAAATTATGTTGCAGTCTTGATTTGTTTACAACATGATTATTAATGTCCCTGATTAGGGCTTAAATTCAAGCGCAGCTTCAGCACTTCTTTGAATAAAATCATTAATTCGAGCAGGAAAACCCAAAAGTTGCGCTGCAATATTTAAATTTGTTATTTAAATGCTTGCCACTAATTTGATTAATTAAAATTTTACTATGCATTATTTTATTTACCTTTCCTGATGGATTTTCACAAGACTCTGGCACTTCTAATTTTAGAAATTATACCGTGTTTAAATATTTAACATTTGGGACATCACTAGTGTTGCCCTTCGAAAATACTTAAAATCGTTCGAGATTTGAAATTGACTTACAATTAAATAAATAATATTAATAGCTTAATTGGAATATAATATACATATTAATATGAATAGTTTAATGGTATGCATACGTATATGCGTATACATTATTTTTTAAATACCCGGAATCACAAATCGAAAAAATCTGGTTTTAAAATATATGATATTAAGGATGCAATGAAAGGTTGATATCGTGATGTGCTGCCATCTAGTACAGAAACCAGAAGTTACAAGTATTTCTCAGAAAATAAGTCTGAAAATTTCCTATAGTTTAACTTCTCATGAATAAGTGCCCTAACGGTCTGCACTGAGTTCTCTTGACTCATCTAATTTATTTAAGGATATATATATAGATATATATGTTGTTGTATATATGTATGATATCATTTCTTACATTTTTTTCGCTTTCATAACAAAAGCTTGGTTTACAATTTTTTTTCCATTGTTTACAGAAACCATTTATTGACCCTACACATTTTTCCTCACATAGGATAATCTTTAAACACATATTTTTTTTAAATAAAACTTCTAATATATATTTTGGGAATAAACTATGACGATGTATTTAAAAATTAGAGTTTTGATAAAAATTTATTATAAAATGAATGAATTTGTTAAAAGTGATTAAAACTGATTTTTTAATCATTAGCTTTAAATTCAGCAAACATGTACATATAACCTTCCTTAGGATGAGAAACCTTAAACTTGAAAAAAGCCTAGAACTATTTTGACCCATCTTCCTTACTAGATTTTCGAGATTCTACTGAAATTCGAGATACTGCTTAGCAATTGAGTATTTGCTAGCCTATTATAAAATTGAACTGCAGTGGAGCAATTTTGTTTTCCCTAACGACAAAGCAGGTGAAGAACTTTATGTAAATAATGAAGCGGGGGTCGTATTCCTGCCGAGGGATTTCTCCATCTGTAAACTGGATACGAACCACTTTCCCTTAGAAAGTCGTCGACTTTAGGCAAATAGCCCTCGTTTCCTTTGCCGTAATCAAATAAACCAAACCAAACAAACAGCCGTCTATTTAAACGTTGCTGGGAAGCCCGAAATCACATACGACTTTCTTCTTAGAATTTTAAACTTTTGTTCTTTGATTTTTTAACTTTTTGTGCTTAAGTTGTGGTTTTGCTATTATATTTGACGTGTGTGTCTATACTTTAAACTGAAAGGTTTCAGATTACAAAAAAAAAAAAAAAAAAAAAAAAAAGTTTTTTCAGATTTTAAATTACGTCCAAAGAGGCGTTTTTTAACGTTTTCTGTGTTGCCTTTATTTATTAAATATCATGTTCTTCGCACTTAAACCATAAAATTCAATCCAACAGCAATATTGCAAAATAATTTTAAAATGAGTATGTCTTTAGAATTTCCGATACAGAGTTCCGCGCGCTTTAGATAAAAAGGTGTTTTTTTTTCTCCGTAGAGTGTTGCCATTGCTCGCTCTTAAATCGTTTGAATTTTTTCATCAAAAATTTGTTGAAGTTTTACAAAATATGAAATCTATAATAATAAAAGCAAGTGTAATGTGTCTGTCTGTCTGTCTGTCTGTCTGCCTGTCTGTCCATTTGTCTGACCGAGCTCTCCAGCCAAATCTATCGCACGCAGGGACCTGGAATTTTTTACACGGAAGCACAAAGGGGCTGGCCACCAGACCTCGAAGCCCGATTTTCGATTTTTGAATTAGAAAAATTTTAAAAAAATTATTTTTTATAAAGTTTTTGTTCTTCAGTTTTTGTTTCTTAATTTGCATTATTGTGTTGCTATTATTGTGATTTGTTGCTATCATTTATTTTCAACTTATTAAATCGATTTATAACAATTCCACCATCATGACCGGACATGCTGCAGGCGAAGATGTGTTTATTTCAAGAATTCCTATAATCCCTTCCGATCTCCCGTTTCAGTTTAAGCGTCTACAATTCCCTGTTCGTTTGAGTTTCGCGATGAGCATTAATAAGGCACAAGGACAATCTCTCAAAGTTGTAGGGCTCGACCTCCGTAAGCCGTGTTTCTCCCATGGTCAACTGTACGTGGGTTGTTCAAGAGTTGGTAATGCCGATAATCTACACATCTTAGCTCCGAATGGAAGAACATTAAATATAGTTTATCCCGAGGCTCTCTAACGAAAAGGACAATCTAAAGAAAAATTATTGCCACTCTCCACTCTCCCAAACTAACTCTGACTGTCATGCTTTAAATGATGATGTTATTGTTTAGTGCTCTCTTGAGAGCATGAGCAATAATCCGAATGGTGCTGCTTCCCAGTGCTGCAGTACCAACAGACATTAATCGGTCAGGGGCCCTTGCGACCCCAGCCCGAGCTCCACAAACATACACAAACACTCTCCTCTTCTAATTCATTGTCATCTAAGTTTAACTTACACTTAAATTAAAAATTTAATTGGTTCTCAACTCCAAATTTCCTGTAAGCAGGATGTTTTATTTCATCCATGTTTTCGTTACTTTTTATTTTTTCTGTACTGTACTCTCTATCTTTCCCTTTCAACTCTTTCCTATCTTTGATTTTGAATTTTTTATGTTTTACTTTTCTTTAAACTTCAGACCAATGATTATAACCACATGACTACGGTTTCCTAGCATGTGCTAATATGAGGTCTGTTCTCATTTAAACTAATTTTTTAACAGATGGCTCATGGTTAGGATATATTGTTCCTTTTTATCGACGGGGAATGTTGTGTGTGGGGGGGGAAGAGAGAGAGACAGTCTACATGTCCTACACTACTATTCCTGCGCTATTCACTTATCTGCATTTTCTAAATGCACGGGCAACGCCGGGCGGGTACAGCTAGTAGATAATAAAATAAACTCAAAATTCAAAATTTGGGCTTCCAGATGCACGTATTTGGGTGGAAACGTATGTTATTCAAAACTGGATGGCTTTAGGTACCGTTGTTTTATCCCATTTGGAGAAATATACATACATTTATGCAGATTCTTCATTATTTAATTTCTTCAAATATAGTACAGGGCTGCAAGATTTGGTGGCAACAGTTTGAAAAGTGATTCAGACTTTTAATGTTTCCGACGGAACCTTGGGGAACACAGCCCCTTTGGACTAATAAATAATAAAATACATGATAAATAACATAGGGATAAAACACTTTTATTTCAGATATTTGCGAAAAACAATTTTATTGCGGAATATTTCCCTCATGGAATGAATGTAAGTTTGGCACTTTTCATATGCTGACAATAAACTGTCAGGTATTTCATTTGGAAGTAAAGACATTATATATCTTAAACCCCATTGCAATTAAATTTAGATTCTCGGAAGGGAAGACATAAAAGCTACCTTTCTTCCAATGGAGTCTCATACATGTTCGATCGAATGAAGATTTGGTGATGAAGCTGACAAATCCATTAGCTGAATGCTTGCTTGTTTGGCTACTGGTCGACTATACTCATCCTGTAAGGAAGGCAGTTACCGCCCATCAAAACAAAACAAAACAAAAAAAATCGCTGATTTCGACAGCATAAAGCCAATATGGTCTTAAATAAGGATCGAAAATATCATCAGCGTGCATCTCAGCTGTGACCGTTCCGGCAGAAAACACATGCAGGCCAATGTGACCGCCTAAACTGATTTCTGCCCAAGCGGCAGCTTAAATAATGGTCCTGTTGGAACAATGCTTGACTAGCTGTTTGTGTTCCTTGTTTTTCCAGATGCGTTGTGAACCCGAAGTAGAGCAACTTTTCGCTAATATTTTGCTTCACGATCCACTTGGATATAATTGCGATTTATTGTGATTTATATGCATATAGCTGCGATTTATCATACCTCGGGATCCATATGCAAGTATGATCTGGGGGGAGGAAAGGAAAAGCTTTCTAGATGAAAGTTGTACTGCTGTAGACGTAAAAAGCATGTTCATTCTTTGATGAATTTTATATTTTTGAAGTAAGCAAGAAACGTGGCGACCGCAGAGTGGTAAGAAAGAGAAGAAGAAAGCGAATGCAATGTGTCTAAAATGAAAACTCAGCTCAGAATATTTCACTTTTATATCAGCTGCAGCCCTACTGAGTGCTAAGGGTTTTAATTTCCAAAACTATATTGTAATGGGCTGAAGATTTAAGTTAATATTTGCATATTAGCGTTAATGCAAGCATTAGCGTTAAGCAATATGGAAGAAAAATTAATTTTGAAATGACGCAGTTGATAGCAGTGTATTACAAGCAGTTAGTATGTTCAGAAAAATAAAGAGAAAATATTGATTTCAAATGGAAAGCTAAGGGACTATAGCAAATTAAAATTCAAAATTGCCAATTTTGCTATGCCATAAGCGGAGCGAGAATATTCTATAATGAATTCTTACCGGTTTTCTCGAGAATGTTCTCGAACGCAGTTCAACTGCTATATATACCCTGCGTGTGGGCGGAGTAGAGTATCTTTAGTAGTAGTAGAGTATGCTGAATTCAATAGTAGTGTTTTGAGCTCAGAGATTTTAGTTTGAGAGCGATCGACCGAGTCGGGAGTAGTGCTTTAGTGCTTCGCCACGAAGCTCTCTTAACCGTTGTAGCCTAAAGGCTGTGTTGCTGATTGTTTCAGCGTGTTTAACAAGCAGTAACAACGTAACAGTGGTGTAAACTTTTCGATGATCAAGCACTCCAAATACACAAACTCGTAGAATGCAGCAATTGATATGTGACAAAATGTGTATGGTACGTGTACTGCAAATTATGATCTCAGTTTCAAAATTGTATAGTAAAATAATAACTAACAACTGATTGAATAACTAATCCTAAAATAATTGATAATAAATTAAAATTAATTCTAAAATTAAATTATTTATACAGTTCTGAATTTTTTTTATAAAAATATTTTAATAATTAGGATTTTGTTGAAATTTTTCTTTTACAAACAATTGCTCTTTACTTGCATGTTTTGTATTGCTTATCAACAGTTTTCAGTGCTTTTCTAATTCCTCAAAACTGCCGGTAGCTTTTGATTAGCAACTTTGAATTAAAAAAATTTTTTTTAGAAATTGCAGTGTTTTTCTAAATAAGATTGTTGCTGGCATGTCATCACTTTTTTGTTTATGATTTTGGCTGTTAGTTTTTGCAGTTTGTATAAAACATCTTCTATGATACCATTAGTCCGTGTTCGCATATTTGTCTCAATATTGTCATAAATTGGTATATATTCTAAAAATTAACTTCATATAACTTCCTCACTAATATTTGAAACATCAGCTATAGCTTCGAATTCCCCTAAGGTTTCTTCTACATATAAAAGCGGCAATTTGAAAATAATTTTCAGCTGTGTTTCAAGAGATTGACTCCCTATGTTAACTGGGATGTGTATGGCCTACAGCAGAGATATCGATTTACTTATCTCCTTTGAGGTGCTTGCATTTTCACAAAATACAGTTCTATTTACCATTTTCTAAGCATCTTTTTTGCAATGACATTTGAAAGCTTTTATAATACTCTAGTCTAAAGGCTAAATGTTAGAAGCTGTATTTGCAGGAAGAGACGCTAATGTTTTTCCGAAAAAGATAACAGGTATGTGTTCAGTACTTTTAATACATTTTTATGTAAATCAATCACATGAAAAAATAGAAAAAAATATTCTTAAGAATTGTGTTTAGTGCTTTTAAATCGCTTAGTTTATTACTGAATAATATTTCAGATTAAATTTGAAAGTATCTTAGACTTTATTGGATGGCAACACGTTGGGACGTGGAAAATAAAAAATTATTTTATTTCATTTCGCGGCAAAACATTGCTTTCACAGCCGAATTTATTAACTAAAAGCGAAAGGTTAATTTTACATTTTTCAGAATCCCAAAGTCTCGCACGCTTAATATAAAAAAGGTTAATTTCGAACAGTGTTACCACTGCTCACTTTTAAATCATCACGTTTGTTAATAAAAAATTCATTTACGTTTTACAAAATGTGCATAAATAACAATACAGACTTCTAAATTTGGGCTTTCAAGTGCACATATTCGAGTGGGGGACTATGTTAGTAAAATTCGATGGCTTTAGGTACTATTGTTTTTTTCCAGTGTGAGGAAAATACGTACAATACATGCATGCATGCAGAGCCTTCATTATTTCTTTTAACATAATACAGCGTGATAATAGTTGGTAGCAACAATTTGAAAAGTGATACGCCATTTACATTGATTCAGTGAAAAGTCCCATATCCAGACTAACAACCCCATTTGGGTTAACAAATTTTTCAAAAAATAATTAGAATATTTTCAGTAGAAACAATTCGGGGAGAATATATTAAACAGTACATCGTTTGCAATAATTACCTGATCAACCTTAAAGAACTCTCTCAGTGGCTTCTTCATTTTGAACAAATATTAGATTTCCAGTTAGGAGACTGTAGTTGGGACAAATTATGGGCTTTATGTGACTAGCCTTAAAAAATTGATTATGATAAAAAAAATATATATTTAAATGAAGGGTTTCGCTCACTCAGTGTTTTCATGGTGATGACAAGCTTATATATACATAAATAATTTTTTAACATATAACAAATCCCTTTGAATAATTTTTAACATATATTTATGCTACTTTATTTTACATTTTATGTTTGCATACAATTTGTTTTCTATACATGTTAAGTTGAACCTCTATCTAATATTATCTTTGTCTAACTAATTTAGAAAATTGCATATGGCAACAGTGGACAATGTTTACATTTTCGTTTTGAGCAAAGCTGTATGTTTTGAGCTCGTTCTTTTTTTTATAAGAGAGTGAGAAAAATGGCTTCGAGTTGCATTTCATGTGTATTAGATAATCAATGAGTATTATCTTACGCCATTTATATTTTTGAGTGCTGTATTGAGATAACGAAACTTCAGCTGTCAATTATTAGACTTGTAAATAAACTGTTTGTGTTGTAACGAGATGTTTCATTGAATAACTGTTTACACTCATTTCCATCACTGATTTTTCTGACGTTCGAAGTCAAAACGAGACATCATGGCGTCCGCGACAGGACATGACGCGGCTGCTTTTTACGAGTGAATGAAAAATATTTTTATATTTTGTTTTTACTCTTTATTCATTATGGAAACTGTATTGAAAGATAGAAAACAACTTAGAAGGTTGTTTACTCGAGCATGTAATTCTTTTGATGAGGAAGAAATTAACCTGAATTTCGTTGAGAAAATTAATAAATTAAAGCTAATTTAAGAGAAAGCTTTATTAATGATAGCATGTGAAGAGAAATATAAACAACTGTTGTATTCTGAAAATACTTCCGATTCCGAAATAGAGTAAGTGGTAGATGAGTCAGAAACATATATTGATGGCTGGAGATATTTTAAACAGAAGTTAGAAACATTAGTGGGTAAACAATTATCTTCTAAGAATGAAAGTTTGAATGTCATTTCGCAGCCGAACACTTTATTGCATTATCCAAAAATAAAATTACCTACTTTTGACGGTAATGTAAGAAATTGGCTCTACTTTTGGGGGCAATTCAAAAAAATTGATGAGGACATTAATATTGATTTTCACGATAAATTTTCGTATTTATCTCAAGCAATGGAAAAAGGCAGTCCTGCCGAAGAATTAATTAAGAGTTTTCCCCCAGGTGGTGATAGTTATGGAAAAGCTTTAAAACAGCTAAAAATTCGTTTTGGTAGAGAAGAATTATTGATTCAAGTATACGTCAGAGATTTATTAGCATTAGTTCTTCAAAAACAGAACTGTCCTAAAAATTCATTAAGAAAATTGTTTGATCAACTTGAGAGTAAACTCCGTTCACTTGAACTATTAGGGGTTACTAGGGAGAAATATGCTGCCATGTTATTTCCTCTAGTTGAATCATCGTTACCTGAAGAAACTCTTATTGCTTGGGAGCGCTATAGATCTGCTCATCGAAGAGTTCGAGAGGTGAGTCCGGATGAGTCAGATCAGGGTAAAACTATAATTGAGAAAAATGATTTAGAGTGTATTTTAGAATTTTTACAAGATGAAGTTGAGGCTGGGGAGCGTATTTTTCTAGCCTCTCGGGGTTTCAATACTTCGGGGTCAAAACCGGAAGAAAAATATAGTAATTTTTCCAATGAGAAAAAAGGGATCGATAAAAAATTTAAGAGTGGAAAGTTTTCAAATGTGCCTAGTGCGACAGATCTTCTAACTTCATCTCAAGTGTCAAAACAGTGCATATTCTGTTCTAATTCGCATTATTCAGGAGATTGTCTAAAAGCAAGAAAAATACCTTTAAGTCAGAGAGAGTCACTTGTTCAACAATCTCACAAGTGTTTTTTATGTTTAAAATCTGGACACTCAGTTAAGGACTGTAACTTGAAAGCTGGTTGCTTGTGTTGTGGTAAAAAACATCATATTCTTCTATGTAGGAAAATGCACCAAACAACTGTGCCCAAAAATGAGGAATCATCCGAAGTTGAAAAGAAAACTGAGATTAGTGCTGAAGTGGATCAGGCTCTTTCTAACTTATCTTCGACTCCAGACGTAATGCTGCAAACATTCAAAGTTATAATTAGAGGTAATGGGAAAAAACGTGTCGCAAGAGCTATTATTGATACAGCTTCACAGCGATCGTATCTGTTACGAAGTACAGCTCAAGAAATGAACTATGAACCTCAGAATTGTGAATATTTGCAGCACTCTTTATTTGGAGGGAAAAATTCAGGGGTATGCAAGCACGATGTATACACTTTGTATTTATCAAGTGTGCACGGGAATTATAATTGTAACTTTAAAGTTCTTAGTCAACAAATTATTTGCAAGTCAGTGCCACCTATTGTCAACAAACTTTGTCTTAAGGAGTTAGCTGCTTATAATATAAATATTGTGGATGATTGTGAAGATCCTATTGAAATCCTTATTGGGGCTGATGTAGCTGGAAAACTTATGACAGGTGGTCGTCGTGAGATACCTTGTGGTCTCGTAGCCATAGAAACAAAACTTGGATGGTCAGTTATGGGACGAATGCCCAATACTTCGAGAAGCGAGTGTACCTCATCATTATTAGTTACGTCCTTGTTGTCTACAGTGGAGACGATAACAGATTTATGGACCTTGGACACACTTGGCATTACTGACCCATCAGTCAAGAAAAGCCAGATGGAACTGCAAGAAGCTGCTCGATTACATTTCCTAAATACAGTCCATGTAGTAGATAATCGTTTTGAGGTTGATTTGCCCTGGTTGGAAGATCATCCACCACTGCCAGATTATTTTGATTTAGCCGAGAGGAGACTGAACAAAACTGTTAAACGTCTTAAAACGGAGTCCAATTATGAAGCTTATGAAAATGTTTTTAAGGAATGGCATGAAGAGGGAGTAATTGAAGAAGTTCCTAAAAACGATCAAGCTCAAGTTCTTTACCTTCCTCATCGAGAAGTTATCAAAGAGAATAGTACTACAAAACTCAGACCGGTGTTCGATGCTTCGGCCAAAGTAAAGGGGTTTCCTAGTCTTAATGATTGCTTAGAAAAAGGTCCGAATCTAATAGAGCAGATTCCAAGTATTTTAACACGATTTCGAAAAGAGGAGATAGGTGTTATTGCTGATATACGAAGAGCCTTTCTACAAATAAGTGTTTCACCCACTGACAGAGATTTTTTGAGGTTCTTGTGGCTTGATAGTGATGGTCAGTTGAAAGACTACAGGCACTGTCGTGTAGTTTTTGGTGTAGCAAGCAGCCCTTTTCTTCTAAACTCTACTATTCAGCTTCATTTACAAACTGTTTTAGAGAAAATAGAAACTGGTGAATCCTCATATCCAAAAAGTATCGTTCAAAAACTTATGCATAGTTTCTATGTTGACAACTGTGTCAGTTGTGTCAAAAATGAAAATGAACTCAATCTTTTTATGAATGTATCAACTGAAGTAATGGCTGAGAGAAAATTTCAGCTTAGAGGGTGGGAGTTCAATGATATTAATGATGATGCTTCTGCTGATACGAATGTGCTCGGTTTAATATGGAATAAACAATCTGACACTCTACGAATAAATACTGGTAGTATAAAAGAGTTATGTTTTGAAAAAGTAACTAAGCGGTTAATCTTAGCTACAGCTCATAGATTGTTTGATCCTCTTGGTATATATTGTCCTGTCATCCTTATCCCTAAATTATTGCTTCAAGAAACGTGGAAGCAGAAGATAACATGGGATGAAGAAGTTGGTACCTGTACGAGAACTGCATTTTTAAAATGGCTGAGAGACATTGACTATCTAGAGAAGATCCGTTTTCCCAGATATTTTGGTTCAAGGAATACAAGTGAAAATACTTCAGTACATATTTTCTGTGATGCCAGTAAGCATGCTTACGCCGTGGCCGCTTTTATCCGAGTAAAAACTTTTGATTCTGTTAAAGTACAGCTAATACAAGCCAGGAGTAGAGTTGCACCAACGGGAAAAGAAGAAACTACTATCGCGAGACTGGAATTACTTGCAGCTACTATAGCATCACGACTTTCGTCCTCAATTTTATCTGAGATACAGAGTGAAGAAGTTTACTTCTGGACTGATTCTTCTGCTGTCTTAGCTTGGATAACGAGAGAAGAAGCCTGGAGTGTCTTTGTCCAGAATAGAGTAAAAGAAATAAGAAGACTAACAAATAAAAATTCATGGAGACATATTCCGGGATGTATGAATCCGGCTGATCTCCCGAGCAGAGGTTGTTCAGCTCTAAATTTGTTGAAATCTAACTGGTGGCTAGGTCCAAGTTGGCTCTACTTGCCTGAAGAAGATTGGCCAAAAGGTGACTTAAATTTAGATGAGAGTGAGATTTTTAGAGAGAAGAAAAAGGGAATAGTTTCATCTGTAACAAAATGTTTAGTTTCTACATGCTTGGTTACTAAGAGAGATTGGTATTATAGATATTTTTCCAAGTACAAAAAGATAGTTAACCTAATTGCCTGGATCCTAAGATTCGCCTACAATTGTCGATCTGAACAAATTGAGAGAAAACATGGAAACCTTGATTCTGATGAAATTTTTGAGGCTGAGAAGGTATTGATTAAAATGGTTCAAGAAGACTGTTTTGTGAATGAAAAAGACGAGAAATTAAAAACTTTAGGAGTATTCAAGGATGAAAGTGGAATCCTTAGACTGAAAGCTAAACTTACCTTTCGTGAGGATACGGAAGAATTTAAAATGTCAGCTGTTCTTCCATCCAATCATGAGGTTGTCAAGAAATTAGTGCGATATTATCACGAGAAAAATGCACACGCTGGTACGCAAATTTTGATAAATATTCTACGAGAGAGATTTTGGATTCTGAACTCTCGTAAAACTGTGAGATCTCTCATTAATCAATGCACAGTGTGTAAGAGATTTTCTGGAAAAAACCTAGAAACTTATACCGCGACTCCTCCAGAAGACAGACTACGAGAAGCAGCTGTATTCGAAATCTGTGGGGTGGATCTCGCTGGACCAGTGATCTTGAGAGGCAACAAGAAATCTTGGATCTGTTTATTCACCTGCGCTGTTTACAGGGCAGTCCATTTAGAGTTGGTTGAATCGATGTCCACCGACAGTTTTTTACTAGCTCTTAGGAGGTTTATAGCTCGTAGAGGACGGAGTAGAATCATATACTGTGATAACGGAACTAATTTTGTTGGCTCTTCAAATGTACTCCGAGATCTAAACTGGAAGCAAATCACTGATGACACTTCTGTACTACCAATTCAATGGAAGTTCAACCCGCCAACTGCCTCCTGGTGGGGAGGTTGGTGGGAGAGTTTGGTAGGAATTCTTAAGAAATTATTAAGACGAGTGCTAGGAAGAGCCTCCTTAACTTCTGAAGAAATGACCACGATTCTCTGTGATTGTGAAGCAGTGATTAATTCCCGTCTATTGGCATACGTAACTGAAAATGATTCTACTTTAATGCCTTCCCTCTCTATTTTCCTCTCTATAGTCCCTCTCTATTTCTGCAAGATATACGGAAAAGTGGTGTTCCAGATCTTGATCATATTGGGCACAAAAGTCTTAATAAGCGGGTTAAATATAGAGAAAGCCTGAAAAGAGATTTAAGGAACAGGTTTAGGTCTGAATATCTAGGGGCACTCATCCAAAAATCAGAAAACAGAAAATCTGTGAAAGTGAATATTGGTGATGTTGTACTGATAGGCAGTGATAACACCAAGCGAATCAATTGGCCATTGGGTAAAATAATTCAGATCCTTCCAGGAAAAGACGGAATTGCAAGACTTGTTAAGCTCAAAACAAGTCATGGACAATTGTTAAGACCAATTCAAAGATTGTACCCACTTGAAGTATCCAGTGATGATCCCATTATTCAGAACTTTTCAACCGAGAAGGTGGGAGACGAAACTTGTGAGAATTTTGCGTCTGATGATGTGTGTGTATCTGAACCTCAGATTCAAAAGACTAGAGCAGGTCGTACAGTCAAAGTACCTAAGAGACTGGACTTATGAACTATGTGTAATTTTTCTTTTGTAACTTATGAACAATTTGTAATTTTCTTTTGTTAACTTTCTTTTGTACGTTAAATTTTTAAGGTAAAAAGTTAACTTAGGTGGGAGGATGTTAAGTTGAACCTCTATCTAATATTATCTTTGTTTAACTAATTTAGAAAATTGCATATGACAACAGTGGACAATGTTTACATTTTCGTTTTGAGCAAAGCTGTATGTTTTGAGCTCGTTCTTTTTTTTATGAGAGAGTGAGAAAAATGGCTTCGAGTTACATTTCATGTGTATTAGATAATTAATGAGTATTATCTTACGCCATTTATATTTTTGAGTGCTGTATTGAGATAACGAAACTTCAGCTGTCAATTATTAGACTTGTAAATAAACTGTTTGTGTTGTAACGAGATGTTTCATTGAATAACTGTTTACACTCATTTCCATCACTGATTCTTCTGACGTTCGAAGTCAAAACGAAACAATACATCTTTGCCGTACATACTTTAATAAAACATTTGTTATTATATTATTTACTCTTATAGTTTCAATAAAATTTTTAAAAATCGGTAAATTAAGCCAGTTTAACTACTTATTTTATCGAATTATTGGTAATTGTAAATACCTATAAAATCTTAGTGTTATTCATGTTCTTGTTTGTGCAAATATATATAGTGCTGCCATCTATCGACTTGTTTAAGACCTTTTCTGTTTCTGGGCTGTGAATTTATCTTGAGACGGGAAAAGAGTGTATATACGGGGGGGAAAAACAGCAATAACAAACGGATTGGGTTCCTAACAGGGGGAAAAATTAGGATTATTCATCTAAGCAATGAATAAATTTCAAATATCCTCACTGAGAAAGCTCACAGTTCATTAAAAAATTTCGTAAACTGAGTTGTTTTTCCCGTAGGCCAAATACGTTTTTCTTGAAATGCAAATAAAAGATTTATATTTTTATTAATTTTTTATATGTCGCAATTTATTTGAATAATAATTACAAATATTTTTATTCCTGTAAAACAACATATAAAACACATTTTTTTCTTTAAATTTCAAAAACAATTTTTTTAAAAAAGATTTTCTCTGCTTAGACACATAACCAAATTTATTTCTAATAAGATAAACCAATGAAATTAATTTTAAGTTTGGTAAGAGCTAAAACTGAAAAGTTATAACCTTTTCTTGAAATTTTTTACTGTGATAAAATTAACAATGGAAACGTTTCATATAAGCACGAAGCCGGGCCCGTCGTCAGAACTGATGCAATCGGTACAGTTGCAACGTGCGGCAAAATTTTTAGACTCTAGAGAAGTAGCAAGCAGCAAAATTTAAAAAGGGAAAAAGTTATTTATTAGATATTAGTTTATTATATTAATTTATATATTATATAATTATTTATTAGATTATTATATTTAGAAATTAAGAAAATTTAAAAATTTGCTTACAAATTTTAAATTGTTGATAATTCTGCAATTATAACATGCAAGTTAACTAAAGGCATAAAAACCTTAACTAGAAGATAAGAACAACATAATTCAATCATTTTTAAAGCAAAAAATACGCAATTTAAAAACATATGAGGATAAAGAAACTGAGCTCACTGAGCCGAGTAACAGAGTGGATTATGTGTATATATACATATATTTATATACTTTCAGCAGATTGCAACCAAAATAGGAGGTGCACATCTACATGTTATAGCAGTCTGATATACAAAATTTCAACATCCTGAGGCTACTCAGTTTTGAGTTATGCGAGATACATACGTATGTACGTACAGACGCCACGAAAAAAATCTCTTCTGAATCCATTTTAAATCAGTTTTATAATTCGTTTGGTGAAAAAGAGTCCTTTATTCTATCCCTACGTAAGTCACGTAAAAATATCGTTAAATTGCATTCGATAGCGGTCAAAATAAATATTTTTGTTGAAATACGATACCTGAATTTTTTCGCGATTACAATATTTTCTTTTTCCTTCGTAGAAAGTAGTAAAAAAGGTTAATTTTTGTTTTTATTAACAAGTGGAGCTTTTATTATCACACTACTTTACTAACAGCTTTCCTTCTGTGAAAGTGCAATTTAATAGGTATTCTTTGTGGATTCAATTTTTTAAATATTTATGTTCTTTAAATGATTAAACAATTGTGACGTAAATGTGAGAAACAGTAATTGGTAATATGAGGTACACAAATGTAAATTGTAATAGTTGGTCGTAAGTAGCTCTGCTATGTTTTAATAACTAAAATTATCATTTTTTTCTTCTTGAATGCTACAGTATTCAACATTTATTAGGCATTATTTAAGAATTCTGGATGGAAGCATTAAACAACAAAATAAAATTTTAAGTATATTAGTACAAAATTCTATGCTTTGTTTCCGTAAATCAGAAAAATAGAAATTGCTGCACTTAATGCAAATGGTATTAGAAATTCATCCGTTGTCATTATAGTCCTGCCTTGTTTAAATTAATCATATAAATTAAAAAGACAAATATAAAGAAAACTTTTAAATGCTATATCAATAATCTCGATTAGAAATTCCCAAAGGGGTCGGTATGAGTTCCTTGTGGGTCACACAAACACATCTAAATGAAAAATCTCAAAGCTGAAAAAAGTAAATAATTAAGTATATTTTTTTTCGTTGAATGTAAGATTAAAATTGATAAAAAAATGAAATTACAATGGAGGAATACAAAATCTACTAGGAATTATCAGGTAACACTGGAATCAAATTACAAATTTTGAAACAAAGAACAGAAAAAAGTTAGATTGAAAACGGACGCTTAGGGATGCCAGTTTGGCTTCACTGGAGAAACAAATTGGCGAAGGCGAGTTAGAAATCTCCTAAACGGTGAATTAAATGCTTGTAAGAAATTTTTTAAATTTTTTATTTAAAAAAAATGTGAAAAGGAAAGTAAAAAGTAGTAGATTTCGCATTTCTATATTTTAATTTAAATTTAAAAAAAAATTTTAATCTTACTTTCTGTGAAAAAATATGCTTAATTATTTACTTTTTTCAACTTTGGTAATTTTTTCATTTGGATGTATTTAGTATTTTTCTCTAACGGATTGCTTCATCTTCCTGTAAGTTTTAAATTCATGTTCTCGGTTAATTTTTTAGTATTTTTGTGTATCTACTAAATTTCAATTTTAAATTCAATAAAAATTGTCTAATTACATCTTTTGCTGGATTCGATATTGGAATTCTTACACTGCGTCGGTGAGGAATTCAGAATTTTCGGGTGAACTGTTATAATTAAATAATTTGGAATGGTTCATCAGCTAATTGCAGATAACATAAACGCAGCGGTTTTCAGTGGGGAAAGGGGTATAGTTGCGTCTGATGGACCTCCTCTTGATAACATTATATAAGATATGATTGCATTCCTATTCCTTTGTTTGTATGTTTATTTTTTGTGGTTTTTGTATTTTTGAGGTTTTTAGTATTTCACATTTCTTTAATTCTTCTGATTTTGGTTAATTTTATATATTTAATGGGAATTTTGAAATTTACTGGTTTTGAATTCCACTTCTATTATATATATATTAAAGATTATAAAATACACAATATATATAAGATAAATATATGTGAAAGATTAATTATAAGTTAAGTTAGCAATAACCCGTTAATGCTTAATTTGGTATTTCCACTCTGTGTTCTAAAAAAGAAACATTTTTCTGCACAGCGTCATTTTGAGAGTACAATATCATACAATTCTTGTACAACGCTGTGATGTAAATTTAAATAAAACTCAAACATAAAATAAATAAATAATAATAAAAATCTGAAAGTTTTCAGATCTTACAAAGCCCAAAGGGTCGTTTTTTTAACACTTTGTATGTTACCTTTATTTTATATCATGTTAACGCCATGTTTTTAGCACTTAAGTCAAAAAATTCAGTTCAAAAGCAGTGTCGCAAAATAATTTTAAAATAACCATATTGCTATAATTTCCGATACATAGCCTCGCGCGCTAGAGAAAAAAATGGGTTTTTTTTTCATACAGTGTTGCCATTGCTCGTTTTGAAATCGTTGAGTTGTTAATCAAAAATTCGCTAAAGTTTTACAAAATATGAAATAGATAATAAAGCAAATTCCAAATTTGGCTACCAGGTGCCCATATTCGGGTGGAAACGTACGTTATTCAAAATGTGATGGCTCTAGACCCGTTGTTTTACCACATTGCAAGAAATATATGCACATTTATGTAGATTCCACATTATTTAATTTCTTTAAATATAACACAGGGCTCTAACATTTGGTGGCAACAATTTGAAAAGTGAATCGACGCATAATGCCAAAACGAAATTAATAGTCCTTCTGGGCAAATTGCCCCTTTGGACTATTAAAACTAATAATGTATTAATTGTTAATTATTAATTATCCAATCAGATGCATTGACAAACAGAATTAAGATTCACTTACTATGTGCAGAATATTTAGGAAAACAAGCAGGATCTGCTCCATAAAAGAATCAATAATAGATAGTGGTTTTGAATTTATCATATGAGTTACGAGCACTAATTACTATTAAATAATACTTGAGACTAATACCGAGAATACTTGAGAATAATACTTAATACTTGAGACAATTCTTCACATCCTACGATTTAGGCGAAATGCTAGTCAGAAGCAATATTACTATGATTGGCACACTACGGGAAAAATAAAAAAAAAAAAAAAAAAAACCTATAGAAATTTTGCAAACAAAAGATAAAAAAAAAGAGATGTTTAGTTTTGACTTCAGTAAAGACGCAGAACTTATATCTTACATTTCAAGGGAAAAAAATATGGGCGTTACATACAGATGGCGAAATTGAACAAAATGTTGAAAGAAAACCGAAGATCACCATTGATTAAAATAAAATAAACGAGTTGCAGACATGCTAGACAAAATGGCAATTACAATACTGCAAAAAGAAAGATAAATCATTCGCCTATTATTGCATTTAGCAATATTTTAGATACATCTGCATACAACGCTTTTGTACTTTATAATGAAGTTAACAAATCGTGAAAAAAGGTTTCTCTTATCGACGAAGAATTTTTTGGAGAGTTAAGTGAGAAACTTCTAAAAAGGCATATGGAAAGAAGATAACATCATCAAAAGAGGAAAAGTGGCAAGATATTGTTGAAAGGGCCAAAACGTTCACCAAAGAAATTACTAATTCTTCAAGTGAAGTGAAATCGGCACAAACACGAGAAATGCCACTTAAACTAAAAAGTTAACCATAGGTGTGCAAAATGCAATTTTTTTATATGCAAAAACCGCTTAACAGTTTGTGATTACTGTTATGAAGAATAGTGTTTTTTTAAAATTTTTTTAGTATTCATGTAAATGTTTTGTGTATAATAAACTAGATTTTGTAAGTGTTTTTTAGATTTTTTTATTTAATATCATAATAGTTGGAAAGAATACTAAGTAGCAAAATAAACTACTGCATTAAATGTTTTCCTTGCAGAAACTAAAACTAGAAATATTCCTGGACCTTTTTCGACCGAAGGACTCATTCGTAAGCTATGTAAGAGGAGCGTTTGAGGGTTGAGATGAAATTTGCCACTTATTAAGACTCAAAGAGCAATACACCAGATTACTGAGGGATTCTTTGTGAATACGCAATATTTCTTTTATGTCTGATATTGTGAAATATTTGACAGGTTTGAATTTTAAACTGCGAGTAAATATATATTTATTTGTAACATTAAAGATGAAGTAAGAACATTTTAAAGTTGTTGCTCTGGGAGAAACTGCTATAAGAAGAAGACTTGACACATTTCCCTACTTGCACTAAATGAAAAAAAAGATTTTGAGTCATTAGGATTTTTTGAAGCAGGAGATTTCGAAAATATACCATGCCCTCGCCGGGACTCGAACCTGGATCTCTCGAATCCGTGCCGAGTGCGCTACCGTTACACCACGAAGACATGCTGAAAGAAGGCATAAAATACCTTAGAGAAGAAGCCTCTTTAATACAAAACTGTTGCGATATCAGATCTACAGCAGATGAGCTCTGCCTCTTTTTAAACCGATGTTTAGAAATTATCAGTCTATTTATAGATGGAATGAATAGAATTTTTATTATTATTCTTTTTATTTTATTTTATTTTTATAGCGGAAACTAGCCATTTTAGGCTTTCGCCACTACTTAGGCCGGAAATGGCGGTCATTTTATTATGAAGGCATCTAATAGGCGCGCACTCCTGTGAAGGAACAGACAATTTACATCCATGCGTTCTCCAAGATTCGAATCCGACACGTTTCACAATAGAGGTGCTAATACCAGGGTACCTGGGCCGAAGGCCCTACCCCTAATCGAATTGGACACTTTTGAATTTTGTATGACATAAGGTTTAGTTACATTAATTTAAGCCAGATGTTAAAAAAGTAAGTAATGTTACTAATGTTAAAAAGTTAGTAAGAGAAAGTAGAATTTTGAACTATACACTAAATTGTGTGTAACTGCTGCTAAATTGAAAATGCCAAGCATCGTGGGATGTGTGAGCTGGTGACACGAAAGGCTGTAAGAGAAGAGGTAGTAAGTGTAATTCCTTCTGTGAAAGGTAATTGAAAGGGGAACTGGGGGGGGGGGCGATACGGCAGTAAGAGTCACTATCACTTTCCCATCTGGGGAAGGCGGAATGAATAGAAACACACATCTAAAGCAAATCTTCAATATGTCCCCAAATTTCGCAAAAACTTGCCTTCACGGTTCCCTCCAAAACTTGAAATTTGCATCGTGATTTCTACACTCGGTACGTATCAGTGTTAACAGCTTATGTCTCTTACGAAGAGGAACAAGTACCCACCGAGATTCGTGTTAACAAACATTCATCTGATTTCTGTTCTGAAAATCAGCATACTGATTGAGCTGTGTACTATAGTGAGAGCAACATGTTTCCAGACATCCGAGAGCTAACTGCAGGAAAAAGCGTTAGTAGTAGGGAAAACGACAGCAGATATCCATCCCTTACTGCTCGAATTTTCTTATGTTCTTTCTACTTTTTAAACAGCTGTAGCACTGGATAAGATTTTATGCATTTACTCACTTTTACATCAATAAGTATGAAAACATTTTTTTTGTCTTGCAGCCTGGACTACTATTGTTTACTCATGATTATTTGGCCCATTTGAGATACTGACATTTACAACCTTGCTCTAGTCTTACATTTTAATTATTCGTTATCCAGCTGGATTTCATGGATGGCACATCAAATGAAATCAAACATACTAGCATTTTATCTTTAAAATATTACATACAGAACATGTAATTTAATTCTTCAAGACAATACTTCTTTTTTATCAGTTAAATTTGGTGATAGATCGTTTCACATAAAAAGTAATAAGAAGACTTCAAAGGCCGTCACAAAAGCTGTGCATGATTAAGCAAAACTGAAACGTCAACAAAATACATCACCCAAAGCAAGGCTTCCCGACGAAGTTGGTATTGACTCCCTAGGGGTCCGGAAAATTTCAAAGGGGACCAGCGAGGATCAAAGTATAGATAGCTGAATATGCACCGGCAACTGATTGTCAGAATCAAGATTCAGTTGCTTAAAAAATTATTAATAACATTGATAATTAATTGTTTATTGATATAAAGCTATATCATGTAGTAAAAAACTCTACAAAAATATAAGAACAAATACACAAACCTTATTTAATATATTTTAAAAATACGTATTAATTTTTTAAAATATGTATTTTTTATGCAGTAAGTGCAATATAAAAAAGTTAAACACAGGAACACAATAAAACAGAACCCAAAATTGCGTGGAACACAACACGAGCCACAGCAAAATATTTTATTTTTTTATTCACGCCGGTCGTTGAAACGTGTTAAGCCAAGCTCGTCAAATAGCAACTGTATCATCAATATGTAAGCTGAATTGCGATATATCTGATCTTGTCATTATGATGCAATTAGAGCCTGTTTCATTGAAGGAAAATGTTCAAGCATAAGTCTCAGTCAAAATATACGAGTGCGCTAAGTTTTGGAATTTAAAAGTCATCTGAGCGAAGTATCCCCCAAAAACGTTGTTTCGGAACCAACATTATCAACATTTCCCTCTTCTTTTCTCTTCTAAAGTCAAGGTCAATAATTTTTCTACAGAAAACAAGAAACAGGCTGAATATTTTTGAATGAGGTGATTCAAGAATTAAGTCAAATATTTTATGCCGAATACAAAAACAATTGCATCAATGCATCAAGAGCAACCATCACATTATTAAAATCGAACTTCTGGAATAATTAGAGCCTGTGATTTTTGTTTCTGAAAACTTGTTCACATTTCCAAATTAGTAATAACAATAAAATCTAAATCTGATAAACCTTTTTCTCAAAACTGTTGCTCATATTCTTAGTCAAATTATACTTTGTAAGTTATTTATGAGCAACCACATGTATTATAATTATGTTACATGTGTATATAATAGAGAACAGTGGAAAGTGGGACGATGCATGAAAAAGTTTGGAAAAACCTAAAGAAACACCGATTTACGCTGTAATTTTTATCAAAGCTGTCTTCTCAGATTGAAAGAAGTACCGATGTTTGAAAGTACCACGTCAGAAGAGAGACAGAATTGTATTAAAAAAAAACTGTAACTTATCAGTTTAATTGCGTGTACTTCATATGCTAGTAAGCCGTTTAATTTATCTGGCCGACTTTTTTCTTCCCTTCATAATTTAAATTTCAGTTATAAAAAATCTGATGTATACACCAATGACTTCCTTGTAAGGAATATTAAATTATACGCAATTTTCCTGCATTTAATTTAAACATATTGAATTAACAGTTAACGAATTTTGAATTAAATCTATTTCGTAGATAGCGCATAAACCACAATAGAATAAATACACTCTTTAAAATTCACTATATTTATTTACCATAGACACACTTCGGCGCTAGGTTAACTTAACAGCATTACATCTTATTCATTTTATAACTAAGAGTGAGCAAAAATTATAGCATCTGAAGAACAAGTTCTAGTCAAATACTATAACAAAACTAAAACGATGTATAAAAGAAATTAAACAAATAAAAAGGAACAGTTTTCCCAGATGATTCAGCGCCGCTTACCTAATGCGCATGCGCTACAAATTAATTCAGTTCTCATTCGCGGTAAAGCAAAAATATATAAAAATTCAGAACATTTTCATTAAAAATTGAAAAATATAGAAAAACATAAAACACCAACTACAGTTAAAACAATTGAAAAACAGTTTTATTAAAATTACAATTTGTACGCAATAACCAGCTAATAGCCTAAGTGATAATTCCAGAATGAATCGAGCATAATTCAATTCGCAATAATAAAAGAAGACGTTACTTTGTTGTTGCGAAGCTTAGTTTCTCTATATTGGCAACAAATCCACTATTCTGCTAAGTATCAAATGTAAACAAGTATGTCCGCTATCATAACCAAAAATTAGGCTTAGTCGCACTTAAAAAACTTTTAAATTCTTGATAATTCCACAATTATTGCTAACGGCTAACGGCTAGGTTACTAACGGCTAGGTTAACTAACGGCATAAATCGTAACCGAAAGATAAGAACAACATAATTATATCATTTTTAAACCAAAAAATGCACAATTTGCAAACATATAAGAATAAAGAAACTGAGCTCACTGAGCAGAGTAACAGAGTGGATATATATATACATATATTTAGTAGAGACATAAAGTAAGAAATTTAGAAATACTTTTTCACAAAGACGAAAATTGTGCTTTTGTAGGCGAGAGATTTCAGTTGGTTTCAATGTTCTTTAACCCTGATGAAGTGACACTGAGGTCGATTGAATTTCTATTCGATTGGGATTTTTTTTTAATTTCTTTAAATTAAAAAAAAATTGAATTAGAGTATGCTTATTTAAAAGTTTTGATTTTAACAATTTTTAAAAATTCTTTGTTTCATTTATAGGATTTTTTGAAATTTATTAAGTATGAATTTCAGTTTTCGTCTTTGTGAAAAAGTAGTTCTAAATTTCTTACTTTATATCTTTACTGATATTTTTTCAGCAGCTTAATCCGCGAAAATACTAGGCATATTTATATTTTTTTAAAAAATATTTTGTAATTATGTTATACATATATTTATACACTTTTGGTGACGCCGATTGCAACCAAAATGCGAGGTGCACATCTACATGTTATAGCAGCCCGATATACAAAATTTCAATGTTCTGAAGAGTTAAACGAGATACATAGTACGTACGTGCGTACGTACAGACGCCACGAAAAAATCTCTTCAGAATCCTTTTTAAATCAATTTTATAATTATGTTGGGGGAAAAGAGTCTTTTATTCTGTTCTTACATACGGATGTCTATCAAAAACATCGTTAAATTGCATTCGATAGCTGTCAAAATAGATATTTTCGTTGAAATATGGTACCCGAAATTTTTTGCGATTACAATACTTCCTTTTTACTTCGTATAAGGAAGTAAAAAGCGTTAAAAAGAATGTAAATTTTGCCTAATGAATATGTGTCTCGTTTTCTTATGAGTAATTATATAATTATATCTATAGCTCTGTTTAAGATAGGATGGATGTGCAAAAATGACCTCGAATATTTCTTAAGGAACTAAGTTATAAATTACTTTAATATCCATATAAGATGGTATGATTTTCAGTAGAACATATTAAACGGAAAACATTATTTTACTTTTAGGATTATGCTGTACCTAATTAATAATCATATATATTAATCTTAAAGTGTCCTTTTTTGAAAGGCATTGACAAATTGTGAGTGGTTATCGTACAAATTTTCTTTTCAAAGTGAAATTATATCTCAAGAATCTTTTTTATGCTGCAACTGCTGTGTCAAACATGCATTATTATTACTTAACTAATTCTAATAGTTTAAAATGCGCAGAACTGAAGTATACAGTACGTGGTCTAACACATCTATTGTAACAAAGCATATTTGAAACATACTTTTGCATTTGAGATGTTAATGCAGCTTAAGACAACTAAGATAAAAGGAAATTTAATAAAGCAACAATTCTGATGAAGTAATTTTAATAAGAAGAATTCTTCTGAAAATTAGAGATGGGGAAATGGAATTTGCCCAATTAAAATTTTATTTGGGAAAACGTTCCTTAGTAAAGACTTAAAAGCAGGGACATTCAGTATCTATCGAGAGACCGGGAGATGTGGAGAAAAACCGGAATTCTTCCGCTAAAACGAAAGAGTAGGCAGCTATGAGATTGCATTCCTTTCGTACGAACCATTCATAAAAACATCGCTTCTTTAGTAGGCAGCTTTTGTTTGCCTTGCTTGATTAAATCAACCAATACATTCTTCTGTAACATATAAAAAATTATAAAACTTATATTAAATACTTACACTAAAAAATTATAACAGTTTTAGTATTTTAGATAGTATTGGAGTTGGCAACTCCAACTCCAATACTATCTAAAATACTTAGTTGGTTGGAGTTGGCAACTCCAACTCCAATACTATCTAAAATACTTAGTTGGTTGGAGTTGGCAACTCCAACTAACATTAAAAGAAATGTTGTTATAAACACATCAATCTTTTCACTTAAAAAATAAACTATATTAGATGTATGAATGAATTATGCTTGGAAACTACAAGTGCAGAACAGACAGCTCATTGTTCGTGGCAAAAAAATCCTAGAGCTATTTGTCTTGGAAGGAGTCGATACAGAAAGCTTCCTGTGAGAAGCTAGATTTTTATTTGCTTTGAATAACCAGACATGGAAACTGTCTTGCATCCATCTCCATCAGAAATCAAAATTTTAGATGAATGAATTCGATGTCCTCCGGAATTCGAACATTGAACCGAACTACCAGTGTTCAGAGGTTTTACCGCTGGCCCGTTGGTGGGCCAAATTTAGGGGGACACTACAAGCATTAAATGATTTTATTCTTTCGGCTAGTCTTAAAGCCTAAAAGAAAATCTGCTAAAAATGAGTTAAATGGTGTCGTGAAGACTAAATGCTGAAGAAAGCCATACTAATGCATGACAAAATATCAGTGATGAAAAGAATTATCAATGAAAATCCATACCCCGTATTGCTTTTGCTAAAGTGAAAAATAACATGCATTAGATGGTGAAGCTAAATACGGATAGCAAATATTTATTTTTTTCCCAATGTCTTTATAGTTTTTTTCACTTAAAAATTTTTAGTTTCTTAAAAACATTTTCAGTCATAAGAGGCAATTTGCCCAGAAGGACCAATAATTTCGTTTTGGCATTTTGCGTTGATTCACTAAAAGCGTTATTTCACTTTTCGAATTGTTGCCACCAAATATTATCGCCCTGTACTATATTTAAAGAAATTAAATAATGAAGAATCTGCATAAATGTATATCTGTTTCTCGCACTGTGATAAAATAACGCTATCTAGAGCCATCCAATTTTGAATATTGACGTTTCCACCCGAATATGGTCATCTGGAATCCCAAATTTGAAATCTGCAATTTGTTTTATTACCGATTTCATATTTTGTAAACCCTTAACGAATTTTTGATTAACAAACTGAAGGATTTCAAAGCGAGCAATGGCAATGTTTTACAAGAAAAATATTTTTTATCTTCAGCGCGCGAGAGTGTGTATCGGAAATTCTAAAGATACTCTCATTTTAAAATTATTGTACAATATTGCTCTTGAATGAATTTTATGGTTTAAGTGCGAAGAATATATTTAATATTAATAAATAAAGGTAACACACAAAATGTTAAAAAAAAACGCCCCTTTGGACGCAATTTAAAATCTGAAACCTTTCGAATTTTTCTTTTTTTACTTTTGTTTCAACTTTGATTTGTAAGATTTAGTTTTTACAAGGACTAAATTTATATCCAATATTAGTAATTACACATTAGAAAAACTTTTATTGAGAAAAGCAGGCCTACATAGGAATTACTATGAACAAAATTGCAAAGCTTCTTTTGTAATGAAAGCAAAATCTGCCACTGTTCTTAATATTTATTTAAAAACTGATAAAAGTATTATTTTCTTATTAAAAGGTACAAATAATAAAAATGTTGTTTTACATGTAAGTAATTTTGGATTATTTGCATTTAAAAATCAGTAACTGAACTTTCAGATATTAGTTACTAATTAAAGTTAATTCATTATAAAAAATATATTTTATTTCTATATATTTGAAATGTTCCTCACTTGTATTTTATTAACTAAGTGTTGAGAAAGCTAAGCGAATAATCGCAAAAGTCCAAGAACAGAAACGCAAACTTAAGAAGGGTTAATTACCCTTTATTGCTCAAAAATAAAGATTAACAGACGACCCCTTTCTCAGAGCGTACAACAGAGTCTCCACTTGGGCTAAAACTCAAAAATGTAAGAAATAATAACTAACTAATGACTAATTAAAGAGATTTAGCCGAATCTAACACAGATTCTAAACTAGTTGGCCTGTAATATTAAATTAGATAGCAAAACTATCAAAAGGCACGTAATACGGCCGAGCGTATAAACAGCTAGAGTGACGTAGCCAAAAGGTAAAAGTGCGCCATTCAGGAATCCTTACTCTCTCTGTCGAAGTCAGTGGAACTTTGACTTAAATATGTTTTAGTTCTCGTTTGCATTTAACGCAATTCTAAAAATTCATTCTGGTGAGGAATAGTAAGCTGAAGCTAGAAGAGATAGGAAAGGTGCAGAAACTTAAAATAACTGTTATAAAATTAGCTACACATAATTTTATCTAAAGATTTTAATTCTGTGTTATTTATCTCTTGATTATTTAATTAATTTCGCAACACATGAAAGATATATAATTATTAATTTTTTCCAATAGTATGCAAATTAAAAATTCTAACTTTAATTTTCAATAGTTTTGTAGACTCCTTTTTAATTTGGTTATTGCCGCCACTTTCGAGCTTAAAAATAGCACAGGCTTATCATGAATCTAATGAATTGTATCAGTTCAAAATCTTTATGATATCACGAAGCTTTTGTTCGTAACCCCCCCCCAAAAGTCAATCTTTCATCTGACAATGTGTCAGGACTGAGTGTTCGGTGCATAGTCTTGGCGAACATCTTCGTGAACTCCTTAAATCCTGATCTGGAACAGGGAGCTGAATGCAGCTATGTTCTGTGGTAGAATACTGTGATTAGGTTGGAGAATAACTACACTTGAAAGGGATTTAAAATCCTCTTTTATTAAATCAGAATTATTTACAACCACTTCCCAACTCGGGAGGGATACAGAAAATAGAGACCGCACTTGGGTCTAAAGTGAACAATCAAATTTAAACTAAAGCTAAATAGAAATTAAGTAGTCGTTGCTCGCAGAGCTATAACGCGAGGTTGGCCTCTAAACTAAATGGTGCGTAGCAAGATTTAACTAATACTGACGCACTTGGAATTACTTCAATAAGCAATCACGTAAAAGCGCTATGGCTCAGAATTTAAATGCTAGCTAGTCAGGCGAACGTGGAATAGAGTGACCGTGGTCTGAGACTAAAAGCTCTCTCACACTGAGAGGTTCCTACCTCTCGCTTAAATATAACTTGGCTCCACTTCAAATTAGCATAAAGCTGAAACGCGCGCTTCTTCTAACGGGAAGTTGAAATGAGAACAGATGGAAAAGTATAAATTAAAATAAAACTTTGTTAGTTTAACTAAAACCTTACAAATGTTATTAAATATGCAAACTGAACTTGGCTAACCAATGAGATAAAAACAAAACTTTAACTGTTATTATTCTTAACATAACCTTCAAGTTGTAATAGCCTTCAAGTTTTTCTCAGCTTTGCTCTCTCGCAAGCCTGATGTTTTTTCTTACTACAAATGTAGTATAAAAATGTGAAAACTGCAGATGTAATTCATGAGGATAGGGCGCGTGCTGCAATTAAGCCTTGTGTATTAAAATGTAAAAGCATCTTATCAGGAATAAAGAAGTGTTAAAAAGGTTACGATTGCAACTGTATTTTACGTCGTTTTAATTTATCCACATTACAAGTTTCACTACATAAATTATACAGTCTGGAAAATTGCTAAGTCCCTAAAAACCAATGCATCCAATCAGATTCACTCAATCACTCATATGGGTACTATACTCCAATCAGAAAGAGATATTGCTAATGCCATGGCGGACGTCGTAGAGCGCTCATTCCAGAAGCCTGCAAACACTGATGAAGATACTGAAAACTTAGTAAATTCACTAATAA
>KK118833.1:0-95557 GCA_000611955.2 Stegodyphus mimosarum | reverse complement strand
ATTTACTGCCTGGAGTTGCCATGTCACCTATGATTCCTTGCCACTGCCAATGCCTAACTATACTGATATCAAAGCCATGCTGGGAAGGAATAAACTCCTAAACAGCTATGCTTTTAAATTTTATCTTTTAGCTTTCAATTATTGCTATCTTTTAGCCATTATTTGCTTTCTTATGCCTAGTTTACTGCAATTTGCCATGTATTTGCCTTAATCCTGACAAAATAGCCATTATAATTGCCATAATATCATCTAATTCATAAAATTCTTCCTGTTTCACCCGATTAGGGTGTTGATGCACAGAGCATCATCTCTTTTTGGCAATCAGCCTAAGGTTAATAGATTAGTAAAGACTCCAAGAAGTCGATGCTAATATTGAACTAATTGAAATGAAAATGAACTACATAAATATGTAGTGAAATAGCACATATACTCAAAAATTTAATTTTTTAAAATCAATATGAGAATAGATTAAAAATAAAATAATAAGTGCCAACGTTTGCTTCTTTCCATTCAAAATGCATTTCGAAGTATAGTTTCTTTGTACATGACGCTAAATCTTTCAAATATCGCATCACTTTGATGGCAGCACAATAAACGGTCAGAGATAATATATTTGCCCCGGAATTCCTAAAAACGGATGCAATATATCATCGAAAAACTCTTCGCACGAGATGGAGCGGTCTTTATGAGGAGTTTATAGCGGAAAAATGTTACTGTGGGCTATTACCACGTCCGCGCACACATGCTATGCGGCCGTTATTGTTCAAAGTATTTACTACACCCTGAATAGAGAGTATTTTTCAAAGAAGGCTATTTTGGCCAGTTTGGGTTTTCTGAATCGATTTTTTGATGTTTAGATGGGAGGACAACGAGCACTAATGGCGTATTTCATGCAAACATCCCTAGTTGAAGGTTTGAATAAAGAGAAAATAAAAATGTTAAAAATAAAGTGCTCATATAATAATATTTCGTATTTGAATAATTTTTTCATTAGTTTTTGAGATGGTAGAAATTAATAACTTCATTGGGACACCTACAAAGTTAACTCATATCGAATATATATTTAAAATTCAAACTGACATATTTTATTTGAGAGTTTAGAAATTTCTTTTACTGTGTAAAATTAAAATGAATGACAGGCTTAATTGGAAAAATGCTATTAAAACTTATCTATTTTTAGAAAATTCTGTTCAGAAGACCGTATATAAAAAGAACTATCAAAGCGATTAGCATTTGATTCTTAAGGAAGAATAGCTAATCCTCGCTATATTTTATTTCCGAGGTTTAGAATGTTATACCAATACCATATTGGTAAATAACTACTGTAAATTAAATCAAATTTCATTAAAATGTAATAAAACGTTTCTGTGAAAAATTACTCTGAAACTGTGAACTGGATGTATTTTAAATAATTATTAACTTTAAATAAAATAAACTGAATCATAAAATTGATTAACATAAATTATACGCGTTCTTAAAAAACATGTCTTTAAAAATTATACATTTCAGAGATATTAGTTACAAATCGTCTTACATAGATTCTTTGAAAACGGCTGTATTATAAGGTATTTCTTCTGTCTTCTTAGCGTGCCTTCGTGCTGTCGTGGTCAGCACATTCGGCGATATAACAGATCAGTAGTCTCAAATTCAAATTGTTTGCGAGCCGAAAGTACTATATGAAACAGCTGACAGGCCTTAATTTTTTTATAAAATCAAATTTATTTTTTAACTTATTCATTCAATATTTATTAAAACTTCATAAAAAGTAGTAATAATGACGAAGAGAAAAAATTCAAATTTATACTTGTTTTCGTTTTGAAATCTAAAGGTTGGTATATGCAAGAAATTTGCTTTGGTGAAACTTCGTAATTTTACAGCTAAATATTAAAGATTTAGAAGGATATTTATTTCAATCACTATTGTTCTAAGTAAATTACTGTTGTTATAAGTAAATTACTATTGTTGCATCCTAATTATGCAATAGCTTAAGATACTGATGTAAGAATTTACGGGTAAGTTAAAGCTTAAACTAGCCTTCTTTTTAACTGGTCATACCTTCATCAAGATTTCTTCGCCTAAATAAAATTTTCGTTGCAGATCTACGGAAATATGTAGTTTACTCTAGTCATAAACCTCATATGAGAGTAAAATTAAAGAAAAGAAAAGAAAAAACGAAGTTGCTACTTACAATTTCGAAAATCTCCGAGTTTATTTGTATCATTTAGCCGTTGTTACCTGTGCTTTTCGCATCACTAATCACTTTTGGCTACTTCTAGACAAGGTCAGTAGACAGATGTTCTTTCCAACGCTGACGTCACTTGGTTACAGAAGTGAGAGAAACAAGTCAGCAGACAGACACATTAAGATGGGGTAACCTTAGGAGGTACCTCTCCAAAATAACCTTAAGAAAAACGAAGATACGATGAGAGTCGGGAAGTTGTTGTTTTTGAGCAGACTAGAAGCATGGACCGTATAAGAAATCTCTTATAAGGTCCATGACTATGAGTCAGTGACGTCATGAGTGAGTCTTGTCGTATTACCTTGGTTCTGGCTCAAATCCAGAAGCTGTAATCAACATAGTGGCATTCCCCGTTCCGCCTATCGTTTAAGGCACTACAGGTCCTACCCCCCGCAGAACCGAGGCCGAGGTTCAACCTCTTTCCCGGTCCCTTGAGAGGCAGGCGCAACGCACCCATTTTGGGGCGTCACTGGCCGTCAATTTGCTACCCACCAGTCGCACGGGCGTGCCCGTCGTAGGGGGTCCTTATCCAGCAAACCCAGGGCGCTACCCCCGGGCTACTAGAGCCACCCTGCTCTAAGACATGCCAGAACCCCGGGCCGGCCAATAAGTGACCTTTCCGGAGTCCCCAGAACCACTAGGTTCGTAATTTGTATACCCCCGTGGCCGAGACTGCCTAAGTACAGATCCTACCCAGTAGCTTCGCAGAGTTCTCTACGTCGACCCCCGGGGGGATGCAGAAGCTGTATGGGAAGACGACAAATACGAAAGAACCAAATCAAAAAGTTTTGGCATTGCAATGTGATGATATCAACTGAATTGATTTCGATTACGGCAAAGCATATGAATGCTATTTATCTAAAGGAAGGAACGCTTATGAAGGAACCTCTTAAGGAAAACTAACTCGCATTCAAATTACACGTGATGAGCACAGCACAACTTGCATGCTGTCAGCCCTTGCACCAGAATTTGTACCCAGGTCGAACAAACAGTGCTCTAGGATTTTTTTGTTCGCCGTTAGTTGGCCGAGATGATATCGATGTAATTTGTTTTTTGAAGATGTAGGGCAGTTTTGCTTCAAAACAAAAACTGAAGAAAAATAAATAAATATTATTTTTTTAACAAACTAAATAAAACAATTTAATAAATATTAGTAACAACATATAAACATTACTTTTTAACATGATGCGAAATTTATAAATAGCATTTTGTATACTTTTTGGTATTATTATTATTTACATGCTCCATCCTAGGCACTACACTGAAGGGAGGATGCCTTCGTGGAGGACTTTCTAAGGGAAACTGGCTCGCATTAACACGTTACACATGAGGAAAACCACGGAAACGTTCATGCAGCCAGCCCATTCGAACCTCGGACTGAGCTACCAGTGTTCAGGGACGTTACCGCTCGGCCGCTGGTGGGCTGCTAAGAGGTCATTTATTTATCCTCCTTAAAGTTCAGTCTCATAAAGAACAATCACTGAGGACCTACTGTATAAATAAACTACAAACTTAATGGAAATTGCAGTAATTATTAAACTACTGCAATATAATGTTTTAATGACTAGAACCTATTGTAAACTTTAGATTTTCTGATTAATTTTCCCTATTTCTTATTCAGTTATCTAAACTGTCTTAATCTGTGTATCTTTTTCAACGTACTTTTTTATGTTTCATTTAGGTCAGTATCGGAAGATGGCAGGAGTTTAAAGCATGGTATCGTAGATAGTTCTTTCTGCTCTTACCAACATGGTATCTTCGAATTACCAAGTCAGTGTGCTGCCCGTTTACATGGAAAGTATGCCATCAAATCCTTAATGAGTAGATTTTAGAATAATTCCTTCGTCAGTGGATTGACTGCTTATGTCTAAAAGAATTCTTCAAAGTAGAAACTCTGAAATTTTCCTAACGTACACAGAGTGGAAGAATCTTGCAGTATTGTTGCTATGTCAATTATCTTCTTTTTCCGACAGTCTTTATTAAATAGAATTTTAAATATTCTTCAATTCTTTTTTTCGTATATGTCATCTAAAATACCATTTAGATCGCTTAGCTTAAACTTCAGCTTCTATAAACTTGACTTGTTTTTTTTTTCAGGGTTTAAAAATTATAAATGTATGTAATGTACTAATTGTTATGCGTAACCTTAATTTTTGAATCATTTTCAGTTTTGAATGCTTAAGTTTCCTTCTTGCTTTTTTAGCAAAAAATTTTTAATTAATTTAAAAATATGAAATACAGAGGTATAAGTATTTTTCATTCCTTCCTGCACTCACATATCTTTATGAGAATATACATGCACAAGTTTAAAGCCTGAAAACCCATGCTATCGATATGTTAACATGATATTATATGATATAGATATAATATCATGTTAACATGTGTTTTCAGATATATTTTTATTTATATAAGATATAATTTAAATATATTAAGTAACAATATATTTAATATATTGTAAATAAGTTTGATATATTTAGACATGATGTAACAAATTTAAAACCTGAAACACATGTTATCGTTAAAAACAAGATCTTGTTGTCATATGATAATTTGTAGATGCTATATTTTTTATAATGGTATTTTCTAAGAGGATGTTTTTGAGCCACTTTATTTTCGACGGCGATGTTTTAAACACCGATGTTTCAGAACTGCAGTGTTTTCTTATTGCCTTCTTTTCGCCTTTCATTGCGATGCTGTCGACGGACATCGAAAGAGTTTCTCTAATTCACACATTGCATGAATAATTCTCTGAAACTCCATCCGAAACACTTAACATGAGGAACGTAATAATGGACTTTTATGAAACGAATTTTTTTTGTCTAAAAGCTAGACTCAACTTGAGTCTCAACACAAAAACAAAATAACTGCTGAAAGCATTTTTTCAAAAATGTTTTCGAAAGAATATAATATACACTGGTAAAATAAATTAAGAGAATTTGCATATTTTATCGAATTGTATGAAAAGAAATGAACTGAAAGAAAAACCACTGCATCTAGATAAAAATGCAAATATTTTACGGCTATTACGTAAGCGTATACGTGTGTGTAGGCCGAGACAGTAGAAAAATAGGCTTTATATGCGCGTGTAGGGTAAGACGAATTGCGTTCGCTAGCACACCTCGGCGAATTTCTTGGTGCAATCGGTTAAATTCCCATCAGAACATTTTAAATAAGTAACCACCAATGTTTAGATGATGGAATGAGGTGGCGAATTGTGGGGAGGCTAGAGGCAGGCCAATCGCAAGTTTAGATATGCAGAGGGTTTAATTTAACACCCAGTGTCGTGCATAACCTATGGAAACAGTTTCAGGATACTGGATCCATCGAGAGAAAGCCTGGGGAAGGTCGTCTAAGAGCCACGACAGCTAGAGAAGATCGCTTTTGTCAATTTTAGCGAGGCGTAACAGAGGGGCTACACCTTCTCAGCTCTCTCGGGACCTGTATGCAGCTACAGGAACCGGTGTAACAAGGGTGACTGTTTGCAAAAGACTGAATGAGAAAGGATTGTTTGCCAGAAGACCGGTTGTTTGCGCCCTGCTCACGTCTACGGACAGGAGAGTCCGATTAGCATGGTGCACGCAGCATAGTGTTTGGTGTACGGACCAATGGGCGACTGTTCTGTTCACCGACGAGTCCCGTTTTAGCTTAAACACCGATTGTCGCCGTACTTTCATATGGAGAGAGCCAGGGACCCGCTACCTACCCTCCAATGTCCGCGAAATCAAGAATTATGGCGGTGTAATGGTCTGCGCAGGCATCATGTTGAACGGCCGCACACCTCTCCACGTCTTTGACAGAGGCTCTGTGACTGGTGTGACGTATAGGGATGAGGTCTTAGAGCCCTATATTCCCCTTTTCCGGGCTGCAGTGGGCCCCGAGTTCATCTCACAGGACGATAACGCGGGGCTACATAGAGCTCTTCTGGTCGACGAATTTCTCGAGAGTGAGGATATTCGCCGGATGGATTGCCCAGTCAGGTGTCCAGACCTCAATCCTATAGTGCATGTCTGGGACGCTCTGGGAAGGGCAATTGCAACTCGCAGTTCTCTTCGAGAACCATCCAAGAACTGAAAACAACGTTGCTGAATGAGTGGGACCCATTGCCGCAGGCACTGATAAACTGTCTTATTTCCAGTATGACATCACGCTGCAAGGCCTGTATGCTGTAAGAGAGCTCCATAACCCCTATTAAGCCATTTCTTTTGTGTCTTCTGCAACCGCTGTTTCAGACCTTCAGACTTCCATGAGTGTTACACACGAACGTGTGTGTTTATTATAACTACTGAATGTTTATTTTGTTTGTATTATATCAACCTATGTTCACACCAAATTTTATTAAAATGTGTCTAGTAGTTTTGGAGATCGTAGATCAAATATGAAAATTCTCTTAATTTATTTCACCAGTGTATTTAACAGAACAGTTTGTAAAATTAAAAATTCGTAAAATGATGTTTCAGTGTATGAAAATTTATATTTCACACGAAAATATTGTTGTGTGCGTACGGGTTCGTAATAGATTGAATGCACAAGTCCAATAAAAAGTTAATAAAATTTATTCCTATCACAAGAAATATAGCAAAACGCTGGATTTACCCTCGAAGATATTCGTACAATATCGCAATATCACGCAATATAATCGGTAGCTATATTTTAAACTACTAAAACATTAAATAGAAAGCAATCCAAAGCGCACAGAAAGCTAATCCGATCTCACCGCGAATTCGTTATGATCAACAACAACATTTATCTAAACAAATGAACTGAGATGTTTCTCTCCGGCTTTTTTAGCTTTTTTTTAAATCGGCAGCGCGAGACAGTTCTAGCAATTTCTGGAAAGCAAAAAGAGTAGAATTATGGTTACAGCTAAAATAGTAGTCAATTACATTTATTCAAATTAAATATCAATATTAATTACGGAGATAAACTTTTATTCAATGTTAAATACACCTGCTCTTGTATTTTTTACTTTTCCGGCTTAGCGTTCTCTTAAAATTTGTCATGCGCGGCATTGCACTAGGAAATAAAATACTTTTAATTATAATTCTATTAAAAATATCTAACTAAATACCAAATTCGTAACAATTTTGTCAGTGTATTGCTTTCATTGCAAAAATCTGAAAAGTTATTATACATTTATTTCGTAATTTATGCATATTTTGCAAGTTGCGTGTCCTAACAAAACCTAACCATGATAAATGATGCAGAAATATCGATCATTACAACGTTTCCAAACATAGAAACTATGTAGTTTGATGTACATTCAGCTACTAACAAAAACAATATAAATTCATTAAATGTTAAAAGTTTTAGCTCTAAGATTAAGCAATAACACTTACTCTAATTAGTGGCGTTTTTATTTACGAGACTTAATTAGTAATTAAAAACAAATTATAGCGATTAATAAGAGCTGTCGTTTTTCCTTGATTCGAGTGGAAAATAAATCGCTATTTAGAAAGAAGATAAACTAAGGATATAAAACGTTCTAATTAGTTTTTCGATTGATCAATTAGTTAATTAAATATTCAGAAAATATGTCACGCGCCATTATTGAACTAAATTTTTTATTCTTTTGTTTGTACCTAATTATTCATAGGATTTCAGGAAATAAATCATCGTAATAAAGTTCATTAGAGGAGAATGAATATTTTTTTTTATTTTTGTGTTACAGCTTTAAAAAAAATGTTTGCATTTTTTCTGCTGCTACGTTTGGAATTTGAATTAGGGCTAAATTTTGGTTTTACTGTTATTATCTAAAGTGAACTATGAATGTCGGAATTAATACATTTAGGAGAGAATTTTAATTGCGGAACTTTATAATTTTAACTGTTACTGTAGAATTCAGTAATTGACATATTAAAAGGTTTGATGAATTTACTTTATTATTAATTTATTCAATGAAATGTAAAATAAAAGAAAAAATGAGCAATTCGTTTCAGTTGATCAGTAAACCTGCAGTTATAATTTAAAGAATAAGATTGTTAAAAATGGCTCTTGTTTTGTTGAGCACAATAGTATTCAGATATATGTAGCATGCAAAGAAAGGACTTAAAGAAGTCCAAGAGAAGTATAGATTTTTAAAATAATGGACGAAAATTTAAAACATAAATAATTTACCTCGAAGGAGAAAAGGCAGAATAGCTCTGATTAAAATACAAATTTTAAGAAATCCTTTCACTTACTAGAGTTCACGAAAAACAAATGGTTTAAAGAATAATGTGATTGAATTTCACATCGAGGTTTTTAAAGATAAATTTTTCTATTTGCGTTCGCTTCCGTCTATAACTTTTCGCTTAGACGTTATGAAAGTTTCTTAGGAAAGCAAACAAAAACAATTTTATTAATTTTAGTTACTTAATTTAAAAAAAGAAATAGATTTTTTGCCAAAAAACGTTTATGATAGGTTTCAGGGTTAAATTTTAAATCAAATGTATTAATTTTTAATTCTTAATTAATTAATTTTTATTTATCAGGATTTAACTATTTTTGATTAACTAATTACATTAAGCTAATAATGTAAGATAAAAAAAAGTACTCTTTTGCGTCATTTTCATAAAACAAAAAGAAATATGAAAAGCGAAGAAACGCAATATTGTGAAACAATGCAAAATCGGGTTTTGAGACTATAATCATTTTGAGCTAATAATTAAGAAATCTGGAAGGATTCAGATTTCAATGGTCGCTTAAAAGGGCTCTTTTAAAGTTTAATAAAGTTGATTAGTATTTATTATTGAAAGAGAAGGCTCAGTTGGAATAACGAATATTTTATAGGATATTGGATGAATATGCATTTAGACTATCATGGGAACGTTATATAT
The DNA here is from genome assembly GCA_000611955.2 of Stegodyphus mimosarum. Lineage (NCBI taxonomy): Eukaryota > Metazoa > Arthropoda > Arachnida > Araneae > Eresidae > Stegodyphus > Stegodyphus mimosarum. The sequence continues at coordinate 86,503 of KK118833.1, read as the reverse complement.
CTTCTGTACATTTCGAAAGTGAAAGAATGTGAAATTGTGAGTGTGAATGTGTAATTGTATAAAAATATTGAGCGTTTTTAATTAGATATATCATTATTAATTAGATGCATTTTTATTTAAATTAATCATAAGAATTGCGTCTATTGCTTTTTAAATAGTTTGTTAATTAATAACAGTTAGATTAAATATGAAAGAATATGAATGTTTGTAATATGAAATGTTTTTCCGAATGGCAACAAACTCGAATGAAAAGTGAAATAACGCATTAACTTGAAAGAATGCAAAATCTGCTCCTAGATTTGTAGCTTTTTTTGGGGTTAAAAAAACATTCTACAGTAGAGATGAAGTACACGTAACTGGAACTTGAATTAATGGCAGTCATTTGCAAAACTTATTGTTTCATTCTACCAAAGATCTTTTGATTTTCATGAAAAGGTAATAGAAAGGAATTCCTCTTACATTATTTTAATTCGGAAATAAAAGGGAAAAATAGCATTCTGAGTAATTCTTGGGCAAAATATTTTTATTTCAATATTTAGGAGGATCTCGAAAGAATTCAGAATCTTTGGAGAAATTAAGTCCCTATTGATCGAAGCACAACAATACGCAAAACGAGCTCGTAAGAGCGATACATTGTTTTCTTCTAAATTCATACAAGCTTTGCCATCTGGATATAGCGATTTTGGTAGCAAAAAAAGATCAGATAATCAATTATGCCACCCCCTCCGGATTCTAACTCCTGACCTTCCGATTACAAGCTCGATGTGTTTTCACTTGCACCACGAAGACGCACGGTGAGAAAGGAGGAAATTCCTTATATTCTCCCCAACTTAAAGGGCAACAGAAGAGAAGGAGAACGCAGTCGCCAAAACCAGGTAGTGACGAATTATCAGCCACCCCATTTTTAATTTGGATCCACTTGCAGAACGATTTTGGAATTTTTGCAGAAGAAAAGGGGAATTGTCAACTGAGCCCTCAACAGGATTCGAATTCCGGACCTTTTGCTTGCTACTGGAATGCATGTATATTGATCAGATATATAGAAAATCCTCAAGAATCCTCTTGCAAGCATTTTTATGTCTAATTTTCTCTGCAAGAAAGTGTTTCGCTTATCGATATTGAACCGACGCATAAAAAATCTGCAAGAGTCCTCTTGCAGGCATCTTTATGTCTCATCTTCTCTGCACGAATATGTTTCGCTTAATTCAAACTGCGTTATCAATAGTAGCACTGGATAAAACCGATTTTTTTTACTTAAAATACATAGATAATGCGGTATTGGCTTTTATGAAAAATTCTATGGGTATTCCTAATAGTATATTTCTCAGAATGCATGAATCTCAGATAGATTTAAAAGGTATTTATCCCGCCTTCTTCGCATGCCTTCGTGGTGTAGTGGTCAGCACACTCGACGCGTAACCGAGAGGACCATGGTTCGATTTCCGACAAAGGCATTGCTCATTTTTTATCACTCCTGCTTCCGAAATAACCTCATGTCTTTACACAGTTTACTTACTTTTTGTTTTTCACATATTAACCAACTAAAAATAACAGCATAAAATTAAAACTTTAATCGATTTTTCAATGTCTCTTCTTTGAAATATATTTAATAAGCACGCTTATTGTAAGCTCCCGTTGTTTCGAAATGTAAATTCTCAAACTTTTCGGGAAGGTTTTAATTCTGAATTTTGAACCAAGATGAAGCAAATTTTGAAATGTGAAGATGAGAAAGCTTTGGGTGCACTAGAACGTTTTCAGCGCTTAATAAGTTCTTGTAGGGTAGTGGTAAGTTGTCATCTTTTCGCCTGATGTTTATCATTTTCAGACGGACTTAATCGTTTGGGGATGTTTAGCATTTCCCCGTTTGAGGGAGATTTGCTTATTTTACTTACTCTCTCTCCTATTTACACTGAAAAAAAGGGGACTGCAGTTCTATATCTCCCGTTCCACTGCGCCTATTGACGAAATTCAACTTGCGTATTTCATGTCTCGAAAGCGCGACTTAGGATATATATTAGATTTATATATAGCATTATTCTAACATAGGTATTTTGACACAAAATCATACTTTTTCTGAAATGGCATGCCAGATTTTTTTCCATATTTCGATTCTATGTCTCAAATTATGCCAAACTATCAAGTTTTGTGAAAATCTCACGAGTAGTTTTTAAAAAATTAGCTCTCAAATTTAAATTGAATTTGATGTATATTTATTAATATCTCTTTTTTTTTATTAAACGTACTTGATTCCTTCTTCCAGAATTCGAAATTTAGGCCTAATCCAAATATAATTCGCTCATTTTTTATGATTTATTTTTAAAACTTGTATTTTTAAATAGTTTTTATAAATTTTTCGAAAACAATTTTGAATTATAACCTATAAAACTTTCAACATTTTCTTAAAGTAGATGCATTTCTAGGCACATCTGCATAATTAAAGATTTTTTATTCAACATTTTCTAAGATATACAGGAAATTACATACTGGCGCGTTTTGAAATTTGGCATCTTTTTTTGAGCGATAATGACGCCAAATGTGGTTTACGCACTTTGTTAAAATTATTTCAAAGTATGAACGATGACTTTTTTTCCACTCGTCTACAATGTAAAAAAGAAAGGAAAATTAGGTTGCTATAAATTAAGAAATTCGCCAAGTACATTGTTCTTGGCGCAGCCTGAAAGAAATACGGCAAGATAAATTTTTGAATTTCTCCTTAAATTTCGCACTACATTTTACAAATCTTAATATTTAGGCATAATTTGAGTCGTAGAATTGAAATATGGAAGAACATTGGCATGCCATTTCAGAAAAAGTACGATTTTGTGTCAAAATACCTATGTTAGAATGATATATATATAAATCTAATATATATCCCAAGTCGTGCTTTCGAGACACGGAAAACGCAGTTTGAATTTCGTCAATCGGCCGAGTAGAACGGGAGATACAGAACTGTCCCTTCCCCCTATTTTTTTTTTCGCCTTGTACGTACACAAACCATCATAGTGTTTCCTGTGTAGTATATCTCTCGTTATACCACAGAAGAAATATAATGGTCGTTAGTCGCTTGCAAGTAAAACATCGCTGAGCAAACAACAAATGGGGAGGAGGGGAAAAAAAAAACATCGTAGGAAAAAAGAAAGCAAGGGTCATCACAGTTCTGTGCGTGATATAAAACATCGTCATAGAAAATAAAACGGTTCAAAAGCTTTGCCGTTTTATAATATCGTCATAAAGTATGTCGTGGTAAAAAATAAAGAACCTACAGAATCATAGCATGATTTTTGATAATATTACAGTCATGTGCATTCAAAATTTAAAAGTTTAAATATATGTTAACATAATGATTTCTGAGTGCAAGAAGGAATGAGAAATATTTTTATCTCTATATTTCAAATTTGTGAATTAATTAATAAATAATTACTGAAAAAAAATAAAGAAAGGAAAAAACACAAGTCTTTAGGAAGCGAAAATGAGTAGAAAATTATTACTACGTATAGCAGTTACTAGAATTTTAAACTTATGTAGCTAACTATTAAAGATTATTAGCCCAAAAGGCGTTAGCCCAGAAGGGCTATTAATTTCTTTTTGGCATTTTGCGTTGATTCACTATAAACGACGAATCACTTTTTAAATTGTTGCCACCAAATGTTAGAGTCCTGTATAACATTTAAAGAAATTAAATAATGAAGAATCTTCATAAATGTATGTATGTTTCTCGCATTGGGATAAAACAACGGTACCCAGAGCTATCAAATTTTGAATAACGTACGTCTCCGCCTGAATATGGGTACCTGGAAGCCTAAATTTGGAATTTGGAATTTGTTTTATTATCTATTTCATATTTTGTAAAGCATTTATGAGTTTTTGATTAAGAAACTGGACGATTTCATTTCCAGGAATGGCAACACACACAGACACATACACGCACACACAGAAAAAAAAATTATATCCAGCGCGCAGACGATGTATCAGAAATTCTAAAGATATGCTCTTTTAAATGTTTTGTGATATTGCTGTTGAATTGAATTTTACGGTTTAAGTGCGAAGAACATGATATTTAATAACTAAAGCTAACACAGAAAACATAAAAAAGAAGTCCCTTTGGGGGTAATATAAAATCTGAAAGCTTTCAGAATTTTTTTTTACTATTTAATAAATCTGTTTTATGAAACTCGAATAATAGTAATCTCTTTTATAAAGTTCAATTAGTATTGCAAACATACATTAAAAACTTTTAAAGACTGAAAATACATATCTACTATGTTATTAATCATGCGATGATTTATTTGTAGATACTTTATTTTTTACCCCCTTAATTTCCACGGCAATGCTCTAAAACTGTGTTTTAAAACTAAAGTTTTTTACCTCTTTATTGTCTATGATGACATTTATACCATCATATTTTAGAAATGATATGTCTTCTAATTGCTTTCTTTCCTCCCGCTATGTTTTGTATGAAGATGTTTTCTCTTGCATTGCTTTGTCTGGGATATTTTTGTCGCAAAGTTTCGCGCCAACATCTGTTCGTCTACGTACATAGCAGAACTTTGACAAAAGGTGATTAGCTCATCTGTCAACTATCTTTTAAAATGTTACAGGGCAGTTATTTTAATAGGCGTATTAACTGCAACTTTCTTTCAAAAAATATCCTTATCCTTTCTCTTGACTTACACCATTGTTCGTCAGCTCGACTGCAAACCGCGTGGTCATTACAAATGAGGGAGGGAGGCAGTAACTACCCCCTTACAAAAAAGAGGGATTGTTGAGTTAGATAGAGAATAACTCCAACGTTCCATTGATTCAATATTTTTTTATCTGAAAAGATTATTGGATTTTATAGCATCGAATTCCGGTTCCATTATTGAAAGAAGAGTGTTAGAAAATTCAACTTATTTGGACAAAAAATAATAGAGTGGGGTGGGGTGTTGAAAAAGATTTTTTTTTTCAAAAACGAGGGAGTGTTAGGGGTGGATCAGCAGTATATGCACACAGATAAGGGGCGAAGGTGATCTGTCATCGAACGCGAGACACGACAGTGACTCAAAATGCTTGTCGCAAATGGCAACATTTCGAGTCGTCAATCGACCACTAAGCGAAGCTCTAAAATTTCGAATGGGATATTTTTTGATAATATAGAACCCATTTCTTAAACTCGGTTTAAAAATAACAGAGCGGAAAGGAGATTGAGAGAATAAAAACCGCAACTGCATGAAAGTGATATAAACAAGAGTTGTTATTTGTAACTGTCCACATTCTTTATACTCAGTGTTGTATCCTATGACAGTTTTATCGATCAGAATAAAATGAAAATACACCAAACACTTTTTAAAATGCTCAAATATCGGATTTTTAGCCGGTTATTGAGAATAAGAGCAGATATAGGCTGTTCCAAAATCCCCGAAGCCAATGTGGGTTACTAATGTTTGTTTTTAAATGCGGTTTGACCAAACTGTATTTTAAAAAATTAATTGTTTTTTATTCTAAGCTTAGACGAAGGAGTTTTAGTCTTTACAGAAGTTGAGTTTATTAATGCAAACTCAAACCATTTCAGTCATTTTTATTTATTATTATTATTATTTACTATTTTTAAATTTTATTTTATTGAAAAAATGAAAAAAATATGAAAAAAGTAAATATTTATAACGAAAAATATTTTGTAACTTAATAAAACATTGACTTAGCTCTTCCTTTCAATTAGGGGAAAAAAGAGAGCCACAAAATTCATAAATTTCATAACTCATTATTAGGGTTAACTTCTAACACACTTTTTAGGGCTCAGCCAGCATTTTGATTTTATAAATTAAAAAAAAATAGATTTCATAGATTTAATAGTCACTATTATAAGGATAACGTCTGACTTACTATTTAGGACTGAGCCAGAGTTTCCCAAGCACATTTCGAGCCACTACCTTGTGTATTTGTCCACCTTTTTACTTTTTTGTACGAAGTAAAGGAAGTACTGTAATCACGAAAAATTCCGAGTTCTACATTTCAACGAAAATATCCATTTTGACCGCTATCGAACGCAATTTAACGATGTTTTTGTGTGATATCTGTACGTAAAGACAGAATAAAGGACTCGCATGTTAGGGAATAAAGGGCTTGTATGTTCCCAAAATGAATTATAAAACTAGTAATTTAAAATGGATTCAGAAGAGATTTTTTCGTGGCGTCTGTACGTATGTGTCTCGCATAATTCAAAAACGAGTAATCTTAGAACGTTGAAATTCTGTATATAAGTTTTGATATAGCATGTAGTTGCGCATCCCTGTTTGGTGGCAATCAACCGCACCAAAACTGTATATATATATATATATACCCACTCTGTTACTCGGCTCATTGAGCTTAGTTTTTTTATTCTTCTATGTTGGTAAAAAGGGCATTTTTTGCACTATTACCAGCCAGCGCTACATCTCCGAGGTGCTGAAGCCAGTTGTCCTTCCTTACTTTCACGGCTTGCCCACAACCATATTTCAACAGGATAATGCGCGACCACACGTGGCACGCATTGTTCAAGGGTCCTTCGTCAATCGCCAGATTGAATTGCTTCCCTGGCCGGCTCGCTTTAAGGATCTTTCGCCGATAGAAAACATGTGGTCCATGGTTTCTGAACGATTGACCCAGATTACATCCCAGGCTGCCACACCAGATCAACTTTAGCAACGTGTGGAAGCTGCTTGGTCTGCTGTACCCTAAGAACACATCCAAAGTCTCTTTGAATCAATGCCGAGGCGTGTGGCAGCTATGATCTCCAACAATGGCGGCTACTCTGGCTACTGATTATAGAAGGAATCACACTTCACAGAAGTCTATAAATTTAATCATTTGATACTTGGTCAACATGTTATCTACTCTGATATCTCTTGTCTTTCTTGGTGTTGCGATTTGGGTGACCAGCAGTATATTATAAGAACAACAGCGAACGTTTAAACATATTTCATGAATTGTTCTGTGAGTTATGCAAATTTCAATAATTTAAAGTAAAGAAAAATACAAAATCGAGAATGCAGCAGTTGTAGAGAAAACAGCAATTGACCAATTGGACATCTAACATCTCGAAAAAAGTCATAATTAATACCATTAATTCCCAACTTCTCAGAATAAAAAGAATCAACAATGATGCAGAATTTCTACAAGAAGAAATTTACTACTTCAATAATATACTTCAACACAATAAAATTCCCAATAAAATGATTTCTCTTTCACTTAAAAAAGCCGGCATTTACCTTAATCTTTAAATTCCTTTTAACAAGTGATATGAAATGTTAGCTTAAACTGAAAGGAGGCTATCTGTGGATGACTTTAACAAGAATTTAATGCATATATGTAATTTAATTTTTTAGAACTCTATCTTTGATTCTACGTCAGTGAATTCAGTTAGTATATCTATACATAAATAAATGCTCTCTAATTTGCTGGCCATCGAACTTCTACTAATTAAGAACCTTTTCCTTTTCTGAAAGACTTTTTTGTAGCTCAAACGTGTGAAAAATGACGACTTTTAGTAACAAAAACATTTTTTATTTCCGAAACTTTAGGCCAATTCTACAAGCACTCGCTTTTTTCAGTTCTCTGCCCATACAGGGGCTTCCGTCTAACAAATTCCAACACACCCCCACAAAACTGAACCCTCCTTTTTCAAGCTCATAGGCTTAGAAACGCTGTCGCAAATTACGTAGCAGTTTGTATGCCCTAACCTACAGCGAGGCAGCCCTTAACATCATTACTTTTGCTTTGGAAAAGAAGCACCTTCAGGTAGGAAGTGTTTTTTCGTTATTATTTGTTGCCAAACTCCTCCATTTGTGGCAATGTTTTACTTAATTCCCTTCAATGGTCGCATTTATTTCTCCATTCCTTTGACTTTAGCAAAAAGTATTTTCATTTTTAATACGCATTCGAACCTGGCTCTTATTTAGCCTTTACATTTGACAATCAAATTTTTCGATAAAAAATTTGATTTTTAGATTGTAATTAGTACAGCATTTTATTATTTTTATTCTTGTCCTATTATTTTATCAATTTTATACATATTTCTTTCGTTTGTAAATTCAATCTTTTCCCTTGATTATAAATGTTTTATTTCGGCATTACATGTAAAATTTTTTCCTTGTATCGTTTGTTTCTATTTGTGTTCGGACAACAAAAACGGGTAGGGAAAAGAGACCAACTCAATGAGAGTTTCAAACTTGTGTAGAGTTTTTGAAGTATTGCATATAAAAAATTTTTTAGAATTAATAGCCATGATACTAATTGACGTTAGAGGTCTCAGTGAGCTGATCGGAATGAAACCGGTTCTTGTTGTTTAGTTAATTGACTTTGTTTAAAGCTTCAGAACACTTTTCCCTTGACAAGTTCTGTTTGGAGCTTTAAATAAAAAAGGATTAACTTTCGTATTCACTGTTTTTGTATTTTCAACTTTTTACTTTTTCTGTTTCTTTTTCTGTTGTTTGTGTATTATAAAATTTGCAAATTCATAAAAATGAAAATAGGTAGGGGATCATGGTTCTTACAATCCTTTGTCAGGACTGAGTGTTATGTGCATAGTCTTAGCAAACATCTTTGTGAAACTCCTTAAAGTCCTTAAGTCCTGATCTGGAACAGGGAGCTGAATGCAGCTATTCTATTCTGGTTGTAGATACTGTGATTAAGTGGTAGAATAACTGCACTTGAAAGGGATTTAAAACCACTTCCCAACTCGGGAGGGATACAGAAAGTAAAAGACCACACTTGGGTTTAAAATGAACAATCAGGTAAATTTAAAACTAAAACTAAATAGAAATTAAATTACTCTTTGCTCACCGAGCTCTACGCGGAGTTGGCCTCTAACTAAATGGTGCGTAGCAAGATTTACTAATACTAGCGCACTTGGATTTATTTCAATAAGCAATCACGTAGCAAGCACTATGGCTTAGAATTTAACTGCTACTTGGTCAGGCGAACGTCGAATAGAATGACCATGATCTGAGACTAAAAGCTCTCTCACACTGAAAGGATTCTACCTTTTGCTTAAATAGCACTTGGCTCCACTTCAAATTAGCATAAAGCTGAAAACGCGTGCTTCTTCTAACGGGAAGTTGAAACATGAAAAGAGATAAAAAGATTTAAATTAAAATAAAACTTTGCTAGTTTAACTAAAACCTTACACCTTAAGTAATTCTCTCATATATTTCATTTGCCATATTAGATGGTATAAAAAATTTTGCAGCACTACGCTCAGATTTTTATACTAGTTTTTCTAGCTTTTTTTCTCTCAACAACAAATAGAAAATTTGTTAACTTTCTCGGTAATTTTACAGTTTTATATATGTTTAACTGTTAGCATAAGTTTCATGAAAATAAATGTTATTATTAAGAGAAATAAATTAATGTGATGAAAAATAAAAATGTTGTTGTTACTTATAAAAATTGCTATACATAAAAAATCAAAGACAAATAATTATAATTGATTAAAAAATTTGATTTAATAAATTAAAAATGAACAAATATTTAAAAAATTCTCAAAATATGTCCTAGTTTTATATTGGCAATTTTTTGTGGTCTAGGCCTACTGAGGATCCCGCCATGTTAAATAATGGGGACGCATTCCAATACACAGTACCTCATGGGTTATGTGGAAAACTGCCTATGACAGATTCACTGATCGGCACTATATTTCCCGACTTTGAATTTAAAAAATTTACATTAATTATCAATTCGAAATTAGACATTTCGTCTATATAAGAAGTCTAGGTTCACATTCAAATAAATAGTGTGCCGAGCAAAGCGGTATGAGCTAGTATCATAATATAGGCTTGTACAACAGCAACTGAAATTTTGTGAACCATTAACAAAAGGTAAACACTGATACTGAGCATTAGTGATTGAACACAGCGCAATAGTGCACGCAGCAATTCGATAAGCTATTTTCGCTAAGAATAACTCTCCACGAGTTGCTTATGTGACACAGAATACTACAAAGATGGAATAATCTAAGCATGCCTTTGCTATATTCTTGGAACTGCTACTCGAATGCCGCCTGGTCTGTCAACTTGGCTGCCATATCTATATTATATAAGCTGATAGGCAAGTAGATATCTTTATAACTTGGATGACATCATAATTGCACGACGTTCAGATCCAAGTGAAGGCCATCTCGTTGGAGCATCATACTAATTTATTTATTTAATGCTTATGTGTAAAATTAACAAAGCAACAATTTTATTTTTGGCGCAGATTTTAGTTAAGAATCTATCGATTTCGAGGGCAAACAGGTGCAGGTCCCTCTTCATCAGGAGCAAAGAAACCTGCCACGAAGTGAGAGCCACGGTTGTATGTACACCCAAAAGGAGTAAAGCCGCCAACGAGAAAGTCTGTCTGCAGAAATTATAAGGAAAATTGAAAAGTAAGTTAATATAAATTTTTCTTTCGTTGGATTTCTTTTCGTTGCAGATTTCTTTGCTCCTTATAAAGGGGGACGGGTACCTTTTGCCCTCAAAATCGATAGAATCCTGACTAAAATCTAAGCCAGATACGTGGTTGTTGCTTTGCTTATTTTACATTTTATATCGGCGGGTTTCTCTGGTGTCTTAATGCTTACGTAATTTTAAAAAATACAGATGTACTCAGTGTTGTATTAAAAAAAGTAAATATACGCAATATTATATTAGATATAAATATTCAGATGTAATCTATAATGCAATATGATTATAAAGAACGGATTACTAAATTTTAAGGGAAATGAAGAACAGAAAAATATAGTAAACTTTAAAATTTTTCATTTTTAATAATAAGCAAAATTATACAAGAATAATATTTCATGAATTAAAAAATTGTAAAATATTAACAATGTTTTTGTCTTTTCTGATGTCTATGTTTCTATCATGATTAAAAGGGAAGCAATTATTTGTACAAGCTGCTACTTAAAGACAAAAAAATAATGACATTAATATTTAATGAACCAAAGTATGGAAATTGTTGTCAAGCTTAATCATTTGTAATTTAACAATAGACAGTCAACAGGTACAAGCAGGAGCAATTCTGAATCCGAGATGCATAACATACGACGTTAGAAACATACAGGGGTGCGTCAGAAAAATGTATATGTTACCGTGAAAGACCGAAATTGGAGAATGTCGACTTTCACCGGAGAATGCCAACATTCACCAAAAACGTCGGTGAAAGATCGAATATTGCGTTACATTCTTTTACATTCGTACCCTTACCGGTGTATGTCGACAATCAGAGATATGCTCTGGCGTAGGTCGAAAAGAGAGGAGTAGACAAAGAGGTGACTGGCTGTTTCCCATAAATGCAGTTGTAAATGCAAGGACCTCTTGTGCAATTCAAAATGTCATAATAGTTTAAGTTGCTGCAATAAATAAGATTTGAATCAATCACATAATTTAGTAAGTTTTTTTATTACTGTTATTTTATTTTCTCATTTAGAACGTACTGTATAGTTAAGTAAGTTTTAACTTCTATTATTTTCTTTCTCATTTTAAATGTACTGTGTGTTTCAAGATCTTAATGTTCTTAAGTTCTTATTTTAAATCTCAAGTGCTTTTTTTTCACGACTGAATCCCGGAGAAGAAAATATAATATTCTTATATATTCAACATTCACTATTAGTACATGGTGAATGTCGACATTTACCGGTGTAAGTCAGAAATAAGTGTATTTGGAAAATATTTCGGACATACACCAAGCGACTATGTGAATGTTGACATTCACCGGTGAAAGTCGACATTCTCCAGATTTCGGTGTTTCACCGTAACATATACACACTTTGAACTGTCATAGAAAATTTATTTTCCAACCTACGAGATTAAATTTCTGGGAAAAGTAAGAAGCTGCAGTCCGGAATGAAAAAAAGCATACTTTCTGATTAAACTGAATGTTCCAAATGGTGTTTAAAGTAATTGTCCAAAATGGTGGCCTTCAGCATCGACATTTCTGAGTCACGACTGATTCCGTACTTTGCACCAAAGGGCCCAAGGGGATTTTTGTGCACACCGCTTGAATCTCATCCAAAAGTGTTTCAAGGTTACGTGGTTTACGACAATACACCTCACCTTTTACTGTGCTCCATAAAAAAATCGAGCAGTGTAAGCATGCAGGAAACTCGATTTGTTCCCTGCGTCCTACCAAATGACCGGTACATATTGTTCCAGGTAATACTCACACATCTCTATGATAGTATGGAGGAGGGCCATCTTGTTGGTAACAAAACTTGGAATTACCGTACATTGCGCAGTGGCAAGGAAAGTGGAATCAGCAAGCATTTTTAGGTACTTTTCTCCAGTTGCGGTACCTTCAAAACAGAAAGGCCCAATGAGTACCTTAGGAAACAAACCGCATCACACAGTCACACCACCCAAATTCACAGCCTTTTCAACAGTAATGTGGGGATCATCTTCAACCCAGTACACACAATTACGACCGCGTCCATTAAGTTTTAATTGTGTGGCATCTGACTGAATAAAGCTAGCCATAAATCCCGGTTAAAGTGTAAACATCTTCTGAACCCATTTATAAAATTGTACCAGACACCGCTCAAGATCTTACGCCGCTCGATATTTTTTATGGGGCACAGTAAAAGATGAGATGCACTTTCGTCAACCAACGTAACCTTGACATGCTTTGGGATCAGATTCAAGTGGTGTGCGCAGAAACCCCATTAGGCACTTGGATGCGGAGTATGGTATCAGTCGTGACTCGTACTCAGAAATATAGAAGGCAACCATTTTGAACATTTACTTTAAACGCCATTTGTAATGTTTAATTTGACCAGAAAGAACATTTAGTTTTCAAACTGGACTAGAGTGTAATTTTTCCTAGAAACGTAACCTTATAAGTTGGAAAATCAATTTTCTACGACAGTTCAAAGTGTGTATACATTTTTCTGACCCACCTGTATATTATTATTTATATTAGTGTTATAAAAATTCTTAAAAATCCACCGCAGGGAGGCCGCAGTTTAAACGGTGGATATTTTATTAATAATATTGTTGCCATCTGATCAAAATGTATTAAAAAACGTTAAATTGCTTTCAATAAGCTCACTTTGCTACAATGATAAGTAATACGATACAATAGTTTAAAAAACAGATATGATGTTACTGTATTGACTACAGTTCTATCAACAACTGTGCTGTGGCATGTACTATTATATAAAACGTAAAATCGGGTAAAATGTACCCATATATGCAAAGATTACATAAGGTTTACCTTGCATTAAGTGTTTGAAAAATAATAAAGCTTTAGTCATTACACGCTGGAGGTTTTTTTTTATTTTCTCTTTTCTTGATATGTCAGTATAGGCTAAAAGTTAAAAAGTGTGGGCCGTTTGATATCTGAATCAATTTGAATTTGAGGCAGTCCTATCAAATTTCAAATCTGAAATAAGTTAATCCTGAAAATAACAAGGTTATAAATAAGTAAATTTTGACCGTATGTTCTTCAACAAGATACTGTATTCAATATTTAGTCAAACGGAGGATCTTTCGAGAAAAATAAAGGTGTACCTGATAAAGACGGAAAAAGTTTGTGGTGTTTAAATAAAATTTAAAGAATAAAATTAAAATACGATAAGCAAATGAAATTACAATTTGCATACTTTCTACGAATTAATAATGTTTTTTTTACCAACGAATCATTTCATATAATATTTCAGAAGTGTTATTTATTGCATATGCTTCTCAATATTCATTGCTTCTGTTTATGTTGTTTTTTAGATTGAAAATTAAAAATTTTCTGTTCTACATGCTACGCTATTTGCTATTGTTCCTTTTGTAAGCACTTTCATATATCATACTGCTTGTGTTTCTGATATTTCTTTGTTCATTTGTTTGAATTATTAAATAAGTAGCTACTTCTTTTAGAAAATCACGAACACCCCCCCCAAAAGTCCTAGTCAAATTATAGAAGCTGAGTTTTCCAAATTCATTTCAGAGTGGTCGAGCATTTTACTTCCAAAGGTTTGGATTTATATTGAATATTCATATCCAAGATTTGAAATATTACTTTGCTAAAACACATCTTTTATAATGTTTATATAAGTGTGAATGAGGTCAGACTGTTACGAAAAATTCGGCGGTTGCGCCTGTGTGTAAGCTTTCCGGCATAGCACTAGGGTTGCCATAAAATAGTGTATGGTAGGGTTGCCAGATTGGCGACTTTATCGCCCATTTGGCGACCAAATTGGCGATATCCCATGGTCCAATCGGGAAGCTTCTAGAATAATTTCCTGTCGAGATATTTCTCGAAACGTGTGGAACTTTAAGAAAAGCTATTTAAACCCTTGCGTTTCTGAGAGCAGTCAGTTGCGAAGTTAATTGAGATTGTGAAGTGTTGCGAGCAGTGTGATTAGTTGTGAGAATAGCTGCTACGCGAGAGTTTTGGTGAACGGAAAGCAATCGAGATAGTGCTTTGCCGTGAAGCTACCTTTACAGTATAGCTTGACAGTGTATTGGTGATTGTTCCACGGTGTTTATTAGAAGTTTAGTGTTGCCGTGAAGCTACCTGTACAGTTACAGCCTGAAGCTGTGTTGCTGATTGTTTCAGCGTATTTATTGTAGATTTTCGACGCCTTTAAAGGTAATTTTGGAACTGTGCTGTAAATAGTGAGTCTTGTAAATAAATTGTGCTTTTTATTGTTCTGCATCGTGTTTTCATCGATTACTCTCAAATCTACGAACCCGTATAAAACGCAACAATACTTTATAGGATCATTTCTACATTTCTATAGCATGAGACTCGAGTTCACTCACTTGTGAATCAGAAATATTTTTTGCCAGGGATTCTAACTCAATGTATCCCATCATGACTAATAAAGAATTAATGTCAAGAAGGTCTGGTTTCAATATATTCTTTATTAACTACATTTTTACACAAGCATTTAAATGCCACAATCACACAAACACAGAAGGAAAATAGGAACCGTGAAAAGGAACGATGCGCCGGATAAAGGCGCTCCATTTGCCTTGTGGGAGGCAACAGACATTCTACTGAAAGAACTTGGATTTCGGTAATCATATTACCAAAATCAACCGAAGAATAAAAATATTGAAGCTTATTATTTAAGAAAATTGTTATGATAAAATTTCTATTTCATTACTAATGTAACACTTGTGTTTTGGAAACAAATTTCTCGCCTATAACGATTAAAATGATATCTAAAACCTATAAAAAGTGATATATATATATATGTATGTACATACATGCTGCTGTTTATTTAGTCATAGTTTATAACATTTCTTAAGTCTTAAACTATTTTATAATCCAGCTATTTACTTTTTTTTTATTCTCAGCTGATTGGGTAATCTGTCATTAGGAGAATATACAAAGTAACTTATAATGATCTTCGGGATTTTAGTGTGTGTTTAGTAACGTCATGATGGAAGAGATAAGTGATTCAATGTATGAACGCGGAAAAAGAGGTAATTGAAGATTTTTACATATCTTATATTATAGTTCTACCGCCTCATCCACGACCATCAGCGCAAATACGCATGCGCCATTCGGACCGAATTATTCTCAAAATAGGGTGGATGAATGGAGACTTTTTTCCCTTCCATTCTCTCTTTGCGGAGAAGAGAAGACTTTCAACTCGCAGCGAGTAATAACTCCCCTTTTGGACGAGTCTATGTGTTTTGGCAGAATGCCAACCAGGGTTGCGTTTGAAATGGTCAAACTATATCAATGTTTCTGCTTTCCATGAGATAGCACAAATCTGTCCTGCAACTATTTTCAACTAATATTCTTACAAATTTTGGTTGATTTATTTAGATGAAAGCTACAGTGATTCAGTCCCATGACGTCTTGCGGCAAAAGTGTTGCAAGGACATGGTTTTCAGGAGTTCTAAAAGAAAATTCATTCAGCGTTAATTTCGGCGATGAAGACATTATGGTAGGATGTATTCGATCACGGCCAGTTTCAAGTCCAGTCCAACGGCTGAGTAATTTCTGCTCGTGGTAAGATCGAAATATCTTTTGAAAGTGGTGAGCCAAATCTAATCGTCCATCTCTACAGCTAACTTTCAAATAGAGCAAGTAATGATGAAGACAAATTAGATTACAATATAGCCATTTTCCGTGTCACGAAAAGTGGATATATCAAGGATTTTATGATTTATAGAAAAGCTCTGAACTTTACTTATTTACATTGATAATTATGATATTTTATCCTTTATTGTTATGATTTAATAGTATGTTAAAATCCTAGAGATCATTACACTCACTTTTTTTTAAAGAGGATTTGATAACAAATTTATTTCTGGCACTCAGTAAAACTGCATTTATATTTATAAAAAAATGTTCAGTTAGGAAATTAAAAATTTAACGGATTTACTTCACTTAATTGTGCATATACATGCTAAAGTTGCTCAGCTGAAAGGAATCTGAAATGCTCAAGTAATGTTTACAGCTTTATCAAATACAAGGAATACATAACAAAATTACTTAAACTTTTATGTATGCGAATGGCATAATTTGGTTGAATTGAAATAAAAATCTTGTATTATTATTTTTCCTACATATTATTTGTAAAAATGTTGCCTAATATTATCGCAAATTTTGCTAATTCTTTTCAACTTTTAAAGGTGATAAGACAAGAAGGTTTTTCCAACCTGGAGTTCTTAGTAAGTTTGAAAAAAATGAGGTTGGTTTGTAGAGTCATTAGGGTTTTTGATGCTGAAAATGGTGAAAAATGAGCAGTACCCTCACTGAGATTCGAACTCCGTACCTCCGATACGCGTCGAATGTACTTCCAGTTACACCACGAAGGCATGCAGAAAGCAGGAAGAAAAATACCTTATATACCTCCCTTTTTAAAGGGCGACTGGGGGTGAAGGGAAACAGTCGCCAAATCCTAGTAGGGAAAAATTATCGTCCATCACCTTTTAGTTCGAGTGCCACTTGTAATTCCTGAACGATGAGTCATTTTAGGACTTTTTTAAGCAGGAAACTGAAAAAATCTGCAATGCCCTCGCTGGAACTCAAACCCTGGATGTCTCGAATGCGCATTGAGTATGCTTCCAATTACACCATGAAGGCATACGGAAAGGAAGGAAAAAATACCTAAAGGATTTAATACTTTCAGAAGTAAACATCGGCCAAAATTAACAGCTGTATTCCTGTAGATATTCTTAAAAATATTCAGGAATATAAATGTTTGATTGCTAAAGAAACAGCCACATTTTGCCCACTTTAAAAATCTGATTCTCTTTCTCTTTAAAAGAAGCAAACATATTTTATATTCGTAGATCATAGATTAGCATTCATACAACAAGTATACAGCTATAGAGAATAATAACTTGTGATTCTTTATTTGCTTTAAGAAAATTAAATTTTAATCAGAATGCTAGTAAAAGCTAAACATCAACGCATCGATATTGATCAATAAAAGTGGAAAATCTTAAGAGACCCAAGACTTTCGCTACTTAAATGGGTAAAATTTTCAAATTTTCAAGGTCACTTCTTTCCAGGGCTTACAGAATTTCGAAGATAATTGCCAGTTTTAATCTTGAGGAGAAAGGCTGCAGTTGCTTTAGTTTGACGTCATGTTCAGTCATAAAAAGGTATTAAAATTTGCGACTTTCATCCTTGAGTAGATTTTGTTGCTCAGAATAGCTTTATTGTATTTATCAAATCTTGTCCATTGTTTCCTAGTCTTTGCAGAACAAGACAGTCATCATCTTTCCCTTGAAAATTATTGAGATATTTTAAGGTTTCCTTTGGATATCTGGGGCAACCACAATAACTGTTTATCTGATTTTTTCATAACGAATAAATTTTGCATCTCTTCTTTCTTTAATTTGGAAAAAAAAGATGAGATCATTGCGCACACTTGACGCAATTTAAAAAACTGTAACTGTGCTCAGATGACTATGGTTGGACCACCGGACTACTCTATAATCAATAATTTCATCACCCTGAATACAAAACGAGTGGGTAATTAAGGTGTTTTTTGTTGAGTAGCAACTGGATCGAAACATTTCTCTAGGCGTGGGGCATGGGTAGCAGTAAATGTAGTAAAATTTAATAGTAATAATAACTCCGATGTAGTAAAATGTAATTCGATGAGTCGTGGACGATGAGCCATCGTGCTACAAAAGTTTTGACATACTTCTATTCTAAAAATCGTGGCCACCAAAATAAGAAATCGAAAAGAAAATTTAAGAATAAGGAATAAGAATGGAACAGAAGGTAAGATTCTTAAACATTTTAAAATTATAAATTTTGATTGTTAAATTAAAGCTGCTCAAAGAGGAGAAATGCATACGGCTTTTTAGTGAAATCATCTCCAAGATCAGCTGTAATTCTTGTTGAGTTAGATTCAAAATGGAATACGTCTCTTAAGTCTCTTACTTATAAATAGATATTAAATTTGATCTATTATTTAAAGTTTCGCTAAATCTCTCATTTAGCTTAAGGTCATTATATTTTTAATTTTTAAAGATCTATTCATTCCATTTCTGCTATACTGTTAATATTTTTAACTCGTAAGACGTCCGTAAATTAAATTTACAAGGTTTATTACTTGAAGAGAAAATTTTGTTTGGATACCTCCACCTACGATGTATTCAATAACGTACGATGTGATTGATATGTTATATTTTCTTAAATGCCATGAAGATTGTATAAGTATGTGTTTTGAAACCCGCCTCTTAAAACGTGATATCCTGAAAGCTGAGTCGCTGCGTCACTCAGAAGTCTGTGAACATCAAAATCTTCCTTGAGAGCTGGAGGAGAGAAGCTAAAACTGCTTGGCATAAAATCGAAAATATGTGACAGATAATCCATATTCTTCATCAGAAACATTGTAAAAATATTACTTGACTAGAATCGCAGCAGTTACGTTGTAAGGTTTTAGTTAAACTAACAAAGTTTTATTTTAATTTAAATCTTTCAATCTCTTCTCAGTTTCAACTTCCCGTCAGAAGAAGTGCGCGTTTTCAGCTTATGCTAATTTGAACTAGAGCCAAGTACTATTTAAACCAGCGGTAGAAACCTCTTAGTGTGAGAGAGCTTTTAGTCTCAGATCACGGTCATTCTGTTCGACGTTCGCCTGACTAGCTAGCAGCTAAATTCTGAGCCATAGTGTTTGCTACGTGACTGCTTATTGAAATAAATCCAAGTGCGCTAGTATTAGTAAATTTTGCTACGCACCATTTAGTTAGAGGCAAACTCCGCGATTAGCTCTGTGAGCAAAGATTAATCAAATTTCTATTTAGCTTTAGTTTAAATTTATCTGATTGTTCATTTAGACCCAAGTGTGGTCTTTACTTTCTGTATCACTCCCGAGTTGGGAAGTGATTTGTAAATAATATTGATTTAATAAAAGAGGATTTTAAATCCCTTTCAAGTGCAGTTATTCTACAACTTAAGCACAGTATCTACAACCAGAACATAGCTGCATTCAGCTCTCTGTTCCAGATCAGGACTTAAGGACTTTAAGGAGTTACTTTAGGATGTTTGCCAAGACTACGCACAGAACACTCAGTCCTGACAACGTTAAGCTGATGAGCATTCTGCTACATATAAAATTCGTTTCGGTTTGAGAAATCTCTTTCTCGTCACGAAGACTCCATGAAAGAATTAAGTGTACAATGAAATGTGCACACAGAAAACAGTGTGCAATGCGTTATGCCTAAAAGAGATATTCTTAAATTAATAAAACTTTCACACTTAACATTCTAAAAATATCCTCGTATATTTTACGTTTTAAAAATTTTAATTTTACTATTTCAAGATTAGACAACTTGGATATTTCAGAAACAAAAAAAGGCTAATAAAGCCTTCTTGCTGAAACGGAATGTATTAAGGTCTTTTTCACTTCCAAATTATGCCAACGCATTTTTTTTAATCTTTATATTTCATACAAGATCGAGTAACAAAGGTATTTAGCTCATTCTCCTTTTCCAAAAACTTTCTAATTCCTGTTTATCATTTACGGAACCTCTTTATTATTTGCTGAACTTGGAAAACCATTCATTAATTCTATTGCGTAGAAGCAATTGCGCATTATTTAACAGCAAGTTTTAAGCACAGACTGGAGATGTCGTTCTCTTCAGTTGTGTCAATTGTCCATAGGAATATGAATTAGCAATTTGTAGGACAAAAAGGAACCATGAGCTCAAGAGCCGTAGGAACTGTTGTTTGCGAAGTATTTCTTTCGGAAGTGTCCTTCAGGTTGCCCATCTCGTTGGCGCTTCGAGCTTCGTTCAGAGATGGAATTGAGTTCTTTTTCGGTCGACCTTTCGGCTTCGTTGGAGGCACGGTGCATCCTCCTTGCATCACCTGTAAAAATAGTACAAGAGAAGTTAAGGATTATTTATTAATTACTTTATATATATATATAATAAGCAATCGCACAAGGACAACTTGAGGGTAACAAAAAGGAAATGTAATTTTTCTGATAAGAAAGTATTTAAAACAAATAAAAAATTAAAAAGAAATATATAAATTAAAAATTTTGTAATTTTCAAATCTCCTTTTATTTCCAACCACAAACTTTCAAACTGGAAATTAAAATTTTTCTGACAGCACTGAAATATTCGAAAAAATGATGAGAACAAGTTCTGTGTTAAAAAATATTAATAATCGCACGAGAACACATTGAAGGAGATTTAAATTTTCGAATAGCATATCTTCAAATAAGTCTACGCATAACATGAACACACGAAGATCTACAAAAAAGAATGACCAGGACAAATTATATAAAAATTTAAAGTAGTAAAAGTTAAAGGAAAATATTAAAAAAAAACCTAAATGGTTGAAGTTAAAAATATATAAATTTTTAATAAAAAATATAATTATTTAAAATAATGAGCAAATTTTGCATTTTGTAAAATAGTGTTATTGTTACGTTTTTCTTTTCAAGAATTCGTGGATTTGGAGTGAATAACGACAACACTACTTGATGAAGTATCGAAACACACTTTATTGGCCAGTATTTTCCAAAACAGCTCCAAAATCACGCTTACAGTCGTCGAAGAACTACTATAAACACGCTGAGACAATCAGCGACACAGCCTTCAGGCTATCAGGCTATAACGGTGAAGACGGCTTCACGGCAAAGCACCGGAGTACAGTTCCCGACTCTGCTCGATCGTTCTCGGAACTCCACGTACTTTCGAGACTCTCCACTCTAGAGTTCGCGATGCACTCGACGATACGCTAGAGTACAGCTCCCGACTCTGTTCAGTCGTTCCCGAAGCTCAACACACTCTAAGGTAAAACTCGATGATGCACTGCCTCGCGATACCCTAAGAGCACTCGAGGCACTCGACGACCAACTCGGCACAAGACTACGCACTGACTCTTAACTAACACCGCACTGACCCAACTAACTCGCACTGATCCGATCTCCGATTCAACTGACTGGATCTCCGCGTACCAGCAGGGTTTGTATAGTTTTTGGCTTGTGTTCGAGAACATCCTGGGCTCAACCAGTAAGAATTCGTTCTAGAAGGTTCTCCATCCGTCCATGGCTTATCACCGATTTTGTCGCCAGATGGGCGATTTCTCGCCAAATGTGGCAACCCTGCCTTTCCTTGTCATTTTCTGGCAATCCTAAACCTGCTTTGCGAGGACTAGTTTTTTCATTCAAAGCCTTATTAAGTATTTCGAATATAGTACATTCAATTTTTACATTTTCTGCAGTAAACCAATGAATATCATCATTGCCTTTAAACAGTTGAGTATTTTTATTGATAAACTCTGTACCTTTTTCGGTCTGAATTCTAATGGGAATTCGTTGTTTAAAGATCTTTTTAAACTCATTTATGGCCTCTTCTCCTGTTTTTAGATTTATAGGAGTAGCCCACGTATATTGATAACGTTTCTCCCACCTTCTTCGCATGCCTTCGTGGTGTAGTGGTCAGTACGCTCGGCGCGTATTCCAGATGTCCGTGGTTCGAGTCCCGACGAAGTCATTGCTCTTTTTTCATCTTTCCTGCTTCGAAATAACCTAATGTCTCTACATATTTGCTAAAATAATCAGTTTCGATTAATAAATGATTTGCTTATCCTTTATATTTGCTAATGGGCTTTGAAATAATAAATCTGCTTGCCATTGATCGTAAATACTAAGAACATATATACTTCCCCTACTAAAATTTCTGATGAGTTTATATTTTGCAAAAGCATCTTGTTGATATAAAAAGGTTTCAATTTCTTTTTGAGGTACTTTGGTTTTTCTCTGCATTTTTTTCGCACCACACTAACCCTGTTTCAGAATTATAATATACATCTTTTATTATATTTTCTTTTTCTTTTCGCAAGCCGTTTCAGCTAAAAAAGAATTTCTTTAAAAGTCCCTAACGTCACAAATATCGTTTAACAGGGGTTTGTTATTTTTAGAAACGGTTTCATGCAAATTTTTAGCTTTCGTTTTTTCTTTCCATTTTATATAGTATCCATTAGAAACATTTTTCTTTTGCTTTATATAATAGGTTTAACAACGCGTCTATCCATTCTTTCACTCACTGTCGGATTCGGTATGCCGTCTAAGTCTTCTGTTTATCCCCATCTATCATATCTATAAATTACATACATTATTTCTAGTCTTCGTATCTATATTTTTTAAATAACATATATTATGTTTATATGCTGCTTCATTCACTTTGTTTGTAGACTTAGACCATTTTTTACGAGATTAATGAGGATTTAATCTCATTTTGCCCCATAAAACTGTGTACCAGACCCTGTATACGCGTGCCTAGTCGTATGCATTTCAGACGGTGAATTGTTAATGAGTTTATAAATGACACCTATTCCTTTCTTCATTTTTTTACTATAAAAAAATTCTAGTGACCAGTTAGGTTTTTCTTTCTCAAATACTTTTCATTTGGGGAAATCATAAATCTTTAATAAATTCTCGCTCTTTGACTAAAATTTCTTCCTACGTATTGGTTTTAATTTTAGGGGAATTTAATAGAGATTTATAAAATTTAGAGTATGCTTATATTCCTTCCTATTTGCTTTCCGAAATTTTTATCTGGAATTTTGATTGTTCCCTTACAATACTCAATGCAGTAACAGGTAAAACAGCGAAGGCAAATAACGAACTTGCACTAAACAAGAATTTAGAGACTGAGAACGATAAACTGATATCTTATAAATATTGTAACACTTTGCAATAAACGTATAACCAATTTCTTCTTCGTTTGTCAGGACTACTCTTCCTTCTAGTTGATTCTGCAAACATAACTGGACTTGGAATCCTGAATAAGAACAGGGAGCTAACTTACTCAAAGCTATGTTCGTGTGTGTGTGGAACAGACAACACAAATAATAAGGGGTTAACTTTACCCTGTATTTCTCACAGCGTACAGGCGCTCCGCACTTCGGGATACAAAGACCAGCACTTTAGGTCTAAACGTAGAAAATAAGAAACAAACTAGCTTAACTAAATAAGAACTAAGATGCTTTACAGAGAGTGGCAACACCAAGATTGGCCTTTTAATATTACATATGTAGTGAACAGAATACAAAGGTTACAATACGCCTTCAAATATCAGCGAGAACTAACTTCTGGCCTTAAAGGCAGACATAAAAAGCACACGCGTGATAAAGACAGCGAGAAATCTCTCTCTTCCTCTTCTTACTTTTGGCTAAAAGCCATGTCTTAAATACTTCTACAGTTTGCAACCTCATTTGCGTAAACAAAATCTGTTCGCGCTTATTCTGGCAAGAAATGGAAAATAAGAGAAGATAGTAAAGGTTTAAAATAAAATAAGCGTTAGTAAAACTTAAAATCCTTATACATTAATGTAGGATTAAAATTTTTTCTATATCTCATCCTAGGACTTTTAAAATCAGCCATGATGTCTTCTTGTTGTTCTGACTTATCTCCTTTGTCTGACAGTAACATTGGAACAAGCCCACGAAATTCATCGTAGCAAGGAGTGCAAGGGTGCGCCTGTCGTTGGCGAGAACCTTCAGCATCATACAGGTGATAGTATGACTTTACTCAGTTCCGCCTCAGTTTTGATGAAGACAGGTACGAAGACAGGTACCCCGGGAAGACAGGTACGAAGATGTCCCACGCCTTTTCTCCTACCCTCAACCTCTCGAGAGGATTTTCGGCTCACCAAACATTTAGAGCGCCCCCATGCCGCACGGACACTATACATTTATAAACATTCATACCTTCTCCGGAATTCGAACCCGGACTGTTCGGTACGGCTGTTATTAGCTTCGCTAACCACTGTCCGTGTTGGGCGGCCATTTATGATATAAATTTCGTTTCGAGGATCGATTGTTTAGAGACTACAGAAGTAAAATTTTGAAATTTTACAATAGGCATATTAAACTCATCACCTGTATGCGGCCCTTGACTCCTTTTCCGTGGCTTTCAGTTCTCTTCCAGAAAATAACAAAAAATATATAATAATAAAAAAAAATTCTGAACGCTTTCAGACTTGTATTACGCCCAAAATTATTGTATTGCATTTGTATTACGGGGCGTTCTTTAACGTTCTTTGTGTTACCTTTAATCATTAAATATCATGTTCTTCGCACTTAAACCGTAAAATTCAATTCAACAGCAATATCATAAAATATTTAAAAGAGCATATGTTTAGAATTTCCAATACGCAGTCTCGCGTGCTGGACATAAAAATGTATTTTTTTTTCGTACAGTGTTGACATTGCTCGCTTTGAAATATTTCAGTTTGTTAATCGAAAATTCGTTAGTGTTTGACAAAATATGAAATAGATAATAAAAGAAATTCCAAATTTGGTCTTCCAGATGCCCATATTCGAATGGAGGACTACGTTATTCAAAGTTTGATGCCTCCAGGTACCGTGGTTTTTTCACAGTTCGAGAAACATACATACATTTATGCAGCTTCTTCATTATTTAATTTCTATAAATATGATGCGGGGCTTTAATATTTGGTGGCGGCGGTTTGAAAAATGAACCGACATTTATAGTGAACCGGTGCAAAATGCCAAAACGAAATTACTAGCCCGTCTGGGCAAATTGCCTCTTTGGGCTAATTATATACATCAATAAAAATTGAAATTGAATCTAATATCAAGATGTAAATAAAATCTCGGATGCTAAATAGGATTCTCGAAATAATCTCCTTGGAAAAATATTTTTTGAATTGACGTTAAGAATGGGCTGACCCATTTATGAATTGAATTATAGAATTAATAGAACTTCGGGGCTGCTGACCTCTAAAAAAATTCAGTGTCATGAGTATCTCCTTTTTACAACTTATAAAAAAGAACGTGTCTCTAGCGAGATTCAGGTTAACAGACATACATATGATCTGTTCTGAAAACTTCAAGTGAGAACAACATGCCTTCAGACATCAGAAAGTTGGTTACAGGAAAATGACACCAGTTATCGGGGAAAAAACAAAAGGTGTCCATCTATTAAACCTGAATTTTCCTGTGTCTCTTTTGTTTTGTAGGAACTACAGAAATGGATCAAATTTTATTTATTTAGTCATTTTTTGAATACATCATTCAATATGAAAATGACATTATGTTTTCCTTGCAACTATTTGGCCGACTTGAGGCACTGAGTTTGACATACCTGTTCTAGAAAAATCAAGTAATAGCGCTATAGCTTCTAATATTTTTATTATTTACGTATTTCTTACTTAACTACAACGTTTTAGTAGCTAATATTTTTGTCATCGTGTATTTTTAGATACATTTAGAAACAAAAGTTCAAGGTTGGCAGGTACTTACAAGGCATTTGCTCAACAGTTACAACAGCTACTTAATATTATTTTTAGTTTTACAGTTAAGCCAGGAATTCTAAGTAGTATTTTTAGACTTACTTGCTTAACAGTACTTTTTGATTACTCAACCATCTATTTTATTGTAATAGTTTAGGATTAACAGTATTTACAAGCGATTTACTCTTACTTAACGGTGATTACAAGGTAAGGCAAACTTTCTTTATAAATCTTTGTAAACTTTCTTTGTAAAGAGTGTTTTCTGGAAAAGTATTCTCATTTTTAAGATTACTTTTGCAGTATTTCTATATTTGGAGTTAATCGTGTTTCTGAATGCAGCTTTGTAAATTTCCTAGTATGGCAAATAACCCGGCAGCATCCGATCGGTAAATTAGCTGAATACTGGTAACTCGACAAGGATTCGTGTCTTAACAAACGGGCTGGCTGTATGGGAATTTTCATGGTTTTTCTCCCGTGTGGGGTAGCGTGGAAATGAACCAGTTTTTCCTCAAAAATTCCTCTATGAAGACATTCTTCCCCGCAGGCAGATATGCATCCAGTTGCTGCTTCGATGCAGTTGTTGTTGTTGTCATGTCCGTATTACATGGAAGAATAGTTGCCAGAGCTAGCTCCAAAGAGAGGTTGGACTTCTATTTTCCACCTCAATTTTGAGGTAGAGCACCTCAGGGGGGTCCGGCGGTCTCCCATTCCTTTCCTCTTCCACAAACCACACGAGAGGACTTGAGGCTCATCGCATATTTAGAGTGGACATTGTACATTTACAAACATCCCTCTCTTTTTCAGGATTCGAACAAGGGCCCTTCGCTACCGCAGTAGGCTCCCCTATCCATCTGGGCAACAATAGATGCAGTTCTTAAGAATATATTGTTAGATTCATTTTAAAATAATCAAGAAAAAGGAACGCGTTTTATTCTTTTCAACAGCTGTGAATTACAATAGTTTTGAATAGGTCTCTTTCAGGAATTCCTTGGTTCCGTTTCCAAGAGTGATGTTGAATGAAAATGGCTAAACTAACGAGAGTTTCCCTTCCTTGGTTTGAATCATGTCATAGGATAAATCTATTCTGTCGGAATCTTATACCAGGAGACATTTTGTGAAAGGAAACAACTGAACCCTTGGCTGCAGGATCACCAAAGCATTATTCATTGGGGGGGGGAAAGGCCCAACTTTCTCCAATTCTCTACATGATCTCCTCTTTTAATTTTTCAGACTCTCTCTTCACGAGTCTATCTCATGTACCGCGCTTTTCGGGATAAGTATGAATTTCCATTTTTCAATATCGCAATAAGTTAAAGACTTTTTTTTTGTTTCATAGGCTACGGGTATTACAATTATGTTTTTACCTTTGAATCTGATTCGGTTAATTAAAAATGCATTTAATTCATGATTTAGCTAATTAAAAATTTTGAAGAACCCTTTTAGTCGGACGTTAAAATCTGATCCCTTTCAGATTTTTTAAATAATTTTTAGTCCAAAGGGGCTTTGTCCCTGAAGGACTATTGGTTTCGTTTTGCGATTTTGCGTCGGAAACATTAAAAGACTGAATCACTTTTCAAACTGTTGCCACAAAATATTGCAGCCCTGTATTATATTTGAAGAAGTTAAATAATCTGCATAAATGTATGTATGTTTCTCGCATTGTAATAAAACAACGGTACCTACAGCCATCCAGTGGTGAATGACGTAATCCTACGGCGAATATGGGCATCTGAAAGCCCAAATTTGAAATTTGGAATTTGTTTTATTATCGATTTCACATTTCGTAAAACTTTAACGCATTTTTGATTAACAAACTAAACGATTTCAAAGCGAGCAATGACAATGTTGTACAGAAAGTAAACATTTTTATCTCTAACGCGTGAGACCGTGCATCGGAAATTCTAAAGATATGCTTAGTTTAAAATTATTTTACGATATTGCTCTTGAACTTAATTTTATGGTTTAAGTACGTAGAGCATGATATTTAATGAATAAAGGTAACACACAAAACGTTAAACAAACGCCCCTTTGAACTTAATTTAAAATCTGAAACCTTTCAGATTTTTTTTTTACGTAATTTTCTTTTTAAAATTTTAAAAAAATTATATTAAAATTTGTTTGTGCATTTAAAATATGCTACCGTGTGTACTAAACCGCTTTGTCTTTGCAATTTTAGGTTCACAGCCTTGACCTCGAACAGTGTTAACACGAAATGATACTGTATTAATGGCGAGCTATGAGAAGGTTGTCTGTAGTAATGGCAATAAATGAAAGATTTTTTTCACATGCTATTTTAAAAATATTATTTTTCCCCCCTCGTGTTTCCACGTGAGCAATGAAAGGATCAGAACTTACTTGTTTCTTCCATTTCATCCTTCTGTTCTGGTACCACGTCTTCACTTGCAACTGTGTTAGCCCCAGAGCCCTTGCCAGTTCGGCCCGATCGGGAGTGGACAAATATTTCTGGCAATCAAATCTTCGTTCTAGGCCCATTAGTTGCAATTCGGTGAACACCGTCCGATTGCGACGTACTTTGCGGGGCGGGTGGCCCCCTTTTGAATGACTCCCCTCCTTTGGCCCGGCCTCCAACCTTCCCTCCGCCCCACAGGAGGACCAGGAGACTGCAGTGGCCGCGCCGCCCGCCGGCACGAGACCCACGCAAACTCCGGCAGCGGCTGCCGCAGCTGCAGCTGCTGCCGCTACGGAAGCTGTGACGGCGGCAGCAGGGCTGCTTCCCGGTACTGACGGAGATATGAAATCCGAGAAACCTGCAAAGTTAAGAAGCCTTTCATTCCGAAAATATTCAAAATAAGTTATAAATATAATAATTTATTGAAATAGATACTATCGTTAAACACATTTGATAAAGCTTAACAACTATTTGATTAATCAGTCATTGCTTTAAATATGCTATTAAAACTCTTATACGTTCTTGGAAGACGAATGTCTTCAAGAACTGAATCTGTTATCCAAAAGAAATATTATTCGCGTTATAATAATTTTGTTTAACAGTCTCTCTACTTAGGATGGTTAATATATAATTAGTAGTCTGCATATTTGATTAAATTTAAAAAAACTGCGTCTTAAAATTTTATTAAAATGCAGAACTTCTACGATACTAAAATAAAATACAGGTGGCTTAAAGAAACATGCGAGTGCAGTGAAAAAGAGATGCATTTCAGAACTGTTAAATCTTTACACTATAACATAACTCTAAATGCCCAAATAAAATGCAAATGTTGTGGAATTCATCCACAAGTTAAGTTTCCATTTCAAAGTTTTTCAGTCTGTTAATGACATAAATTTTATTCTTAATATCAAAGCAAAGCATTTTCTTTTTGTTGCCATTACAGAGGCTGTTCGCACTTTTCTTTGAGGATTTCCATTGTAATTACAGAAGTATTTTATCTAAAATTTTTATGTTTAAATGTTCTGTTGGATAACCCTTATTCTTCACTATTTTTGTACACCGTAATTTCCAAGATAATACAGCTTTTTATTGTATCGGGAGAGGTATTGTATCCCTTTGCTCTCGAACAACTTTCCGAATTCTAAGGTGGTCGACGTTTGAGCAACTCGCTTTTTAAAAGTCCAAAAGCGCAAAAATAAAATGGATGATATATCAGGAGATTTAGTAGAGATATGAATGAGAGATATAGCCTTGATGCCTTTTTTGTTCCATTTTTTTCCCAGAAAATTAACATACGTTTGCTCTTGCTTTATTTTGATGCAATTCTACTGATTGATCACACTGTGTGTAAAGAGAACTCGTTTCATATTTGGAAATTGGGTGTAAACTAATGTTTTTAATGTATGTTGATGTGATCTTGACATTTTTCTGCACTCTCTTTAATTTTAATTTACCGTTTTATGAAAAACCAACTACTGTCAATAATCTCTCTGATAAAGTTTCTTTAAATTCTTTGAACCATATTTTAAGATTTTTTTCTCCCGTTTGAGGATAATAAATGAATTTCTTCTTATTGCAGTCAATTAAGTATACTCAAGATTCATCTATTATGACAACATTTTTCCATTTTTATTCGGATAAATGTTTTCCATAAAGAATTCTGCAACGCGTTCTGCATTCGGCGATATTTCGTGGAGAAAGATGATACACATTATGTTTTTCCGCCTTTTTAAGATTCAAATCAGCATTAATCTCCTTGTTTACAGGTAGTATTTTATGATTTTGCAATTGTCCTTTGACTTGGTGGATTTCGTTTAATATTAAAGGCTTTTTCCCTCGCAACATTCGAAACATTCCGTTTTTTTATTTAGGTATGTACAGTGTCTCACAAAAGTGTTCGCGCACTTTAAGAATTTGCAAAAAAATCTCTGTAACCCGGAAATGAATTCGAATACAAAGCCCAATATTTTTTCATAGGATTGATCACTCCATGTGATTTTGAATAAATCCAAACTTTATAATTTTTAATACTGAGTTTCTTTTTCTAAAGTTGAAAACGTAAGGAGGCATAGATAAAATATGCCACAAAACTCCCTACCTAAACTCTGGCAAGATTTCACATTAATCTAACAACAGTCAAGTTTATATGAATAAGTATTTTAACGTATAATTATAAAACAATTATAAGTATATTAAATGAATAGAAAATATATTCAAATTGTAATCATTATACTAAGTATTATAAAAATTATACTAAATTCTATAAAAATGTTTGTTAACATCAAATATAATCTTAACGCTACTTCAGTAAATCTGAACTATTCGTAATCATATGAAACTAAAATAACAAACATAAACAATTGTATAAAAACATACTGAATCAGCCCTTATTAATAAATAATAAAAAGCTGTTTTTAAAGTTCTAAAGGATATCAT
The DNA here is from genome assembly GCA_000611955.2 of Stegodyphus mimosarum. NCBI lineage: Eukaryota > Metazoa > Arthropoda > Arachnida > Araneae > Eresidae > Stegodyphus > Stegodyphus mimosarum. The sequence continues at coordinate 55,978 of KK118833.1, read as the reverse complement.
AATTGAACTGGTCGTATTATTATTGCTCCATCAGCAGCTTTTAGTTCACAAGAACGAATTTTGTCTTCACGACCACAAAACACTTTATCATTTTGTCACATTTCCACAAAAGCTTACACTTGTTGTTGCTTTCTATTAAGACAAGATCATCAACTTTTAGGTCATCATAAAAGTTCGGATTCTCTAATTGATGAGCCGTCCGAATATCCATTAAATATAGTTTTTTTCACTTTAGTCCACAATTGTCTAACCAATAAATCCTTTGGTCAAAGAGGACTTAGTAGGGCCATCTTTAACAATGGAGTTAAAGTTGATAACAGTGTAGAATCTTTTTTTCCAAAAATCAAGAAAGGTTTCAGTGGCAATGGTTCCTTGTGGCCATTGTATACATAGGTCAATGGAGAATTCAAAACAGCTTCCGTTTGTACTAAAACCGTTGACAATTCTTTAGACGTTAGCTTAGCTTTACCAAGAATTTTCCTTAAGCATTCTTTTACTGATTTTACTAATTTCTCATAGAAGCCTCCTCACCAAGCCCCTCGTACTATTATAAACTTCCAAGCGATTCTCTCATTCGACAAAAAGTCTTGGGATTTCTTATTTGACAATAGTTTAGAGGAATTTTCGAGCTCCTTTTGTCCCCTTTTAAAAGTTATTGCGTTGTCCGAATAAATTACTTGACAGTTGCCTCTCCTAGAGGTTAGTCTTTTGAATGCCATCAAGAAAGAATCCATAGCGAGATTTGCTACAAGTTACAAATGTATGGCCCTAGTGATAGCACAAGTAAATAATGTTACATAAGCTTTTTGACTTCCTTCGACGCTTTTACGTAAATCGGTCCAGCAAAATCTATGCCGTAGAATTGATTCTATCTTCTGGAAGGTGAGAAGTGGTCCGGTCAGCAGAATTCAACGAGTATTTTTTACAAATAAGACACTTGTTTATTATTTTGTTAACAAACTGACGTCCTTTTGTGGTCCAAAAAACGACTACGAATTTCAGCTAAGGTCGTTGTTACTCCTCCGTGCATCATTTTAACATGTGTGCTTTTTACAATCAAATTCGTTAGCCAGGAGTCTCTTGGAAGAATTGCCGGATGGTTTTCATCACGTGACAAACTAGAATGTTTTAATCTTCCATCTGCCCTCAGTATCCTCTTATGGTCTAAAAACGGATTAAAAAGATATAAAGATAATTTTTTTGACTTTATTTGCCTTCTTCAGAGACTCGATTTCTTCGGGATAAAAGCGTTCTTATTCAGATCGAATCCAGTAATTTTCGACATCTAGTAATTCTTCAGTTAGAAACGGACTTGTCAAAGGGTTTGTTTTCCTAATTTTACCAATGAATCGCTTCATCAAACCAGTTATTTTCAACAATTTTCTTAAATCACTATATTGAGATGTCTATTAGCCTTTCTTCAACTGCCGTGCACACAAATTCATAAATATAATTAGTGTCCTTGCGGTGTTCTAAACCTTCTTCAACGATAGGTTTTTCTACATTCTGTTGAGGCCACAATTCAGACGACATTCTAAGCCCTTCTGGTCCTTGAAACCAGACAGGATTATGAAGTGTAGCTCCTCTCGAAGCCAAGTCAGCTGGGTTACTTTACCCGGGGCAATAATGCCAATTTTGGGGGGATGTTAAATTTTGTATTTCTTGAATGCGATTTTTAACGAAAATCTTAAATTTCTTTGCACAGCCCTTTATTCAGAAAAGTGCTGTTTTCCAATAAGTCCAGAGAAAACAAGAAAATTGTAACTTCAAAACTTTAACGATACTAGTGCCTAGCTTAGATGACAAAGAGCTCCCATGAGTTTCAACCTAGGTAAGGTGAGCGGTTTTAAAGGCGCTACTCTAATCCTGAAAGCTACAAAAACCGTAAATATTTGTTCATTGCTGGAAATTATATGCGAATATGCTACTGTACCATACGCCTTTTTGCTAGCGTCAGAAAAATAGTGCAGCTCAATCCTTTCCACGTCACTATTACTCTTACGTCACCACTGCAGAAAAATAATATCATTAAATACAGATTTCTTTCAAATTGGTAACTTTTTTGCACCTTTTTTTCCATACAGAACATAGATTTTCTGGTAGTTCATCATCCCAAGCTAAAACAAGCGAACAAAGTTGTTGCAATATGATTTTGACTCTCGGTAGTATGAAAGTGACAGTTCACCGACAGGAGGCGCAACGCGCTACAAGCCCGCAGGTGGTGTGCTGTTCCAGTCCAGAGTCCGTAGGTGCAGCTAACGGATATGAAGGAGCGTTTATTTATTCTTCATTTAGCTGATAAGATGACGTCACACTTTGATAAGAGATTATCTTTTATTGATTTACCGGAGGTAATTAATTACCTTTGTTAATCAATTTTATCCGTTTAAAATTTTCTTCGTATTTTCCTGTATATATGATGCCTAGGTACCCTTAATGGCGCTTGTTTTAGAATTTCATGACTGATGCAGAAGACCTTAATTTTAGATGTAAATTTTCAGTTTTTCCGTATATTTTAAGCCTTATAATTTCCTATATACTCAGAATTTTACCTTATTTCTTAAATCTTCTGTTCATAATACCACATTTACGTTCCATAATCTTAAATATATCACTCATTTTCATTATTAAATTTATTTCATCTAGAATTATTTTCATGCCTATTAATGTTAACTTACTTCATATATTTTACCACTGCAATTACTAAAATAAGCATTTTTATTTCTTATATTATTCAATTTTAGATGTAATTTTTAACTTTTTTCGTGCTTTTTAACGTTTGTGATCTTCAACATATTCTGTATTTTAACGTATTTTTTATATTTCGTGATCATATTCGTGATACCGCCTGCGAGATTCGCTTGCGGGCTTGTTGCGCGTTGCGCCTCCTGTCGGTGAACTGTCACTTTCATACTACTAAGTACAAACGATGATAATAGACTTACAGGATCAAAAAATTCGTCCTATTGCTTTTAAGACAAAACGTTAAATTTTTTTTGATAGATCCGTTATCAAATTTTTTACATCAAAGTAAATTAAGTCATTTTGATTGTCCCAAGCGACTCCTAACACTTTCAATGGAGGTTTCTAGCTTTCGAAACTTGAGGAGATTTCTTGGATTCAAAACCTTCTTTAATCCACAATTCGCGCAGTTTTTGAGAATTGGTGTGCCATTTATGTAGAATCATACTAGCATCTCTAAAAATGCTGATGCATTCTAAACTGATATTGAAAGCAAGTTCAACGTTTGGATGTCCTCCAATGATGTCATATACATAAATGTGATCATTTAGAAATTCGTACGTGACATGGTAGGTTTTCTTATATTGTTTCAAATGCTGTTTAATGGTTGCAGCCACTACAAACGGACTGCTGTTTACGCCAAATAACACACGAGGGAATCGATAAGTTATGAAATTTCGTAGATTATCGAATGGGTTTTTAGTAAACAAGAAACGTGTTACATCTCTGTCTTTCTCATCTGCTTTAGAAAAACCTGCTTTATGTCACTTGTAAAGGCTACAGAATGAAGCCTGAAGGCTAAAGAAGTCCAGAAATATCAAGAAACAAATTTGGACCAATATGTAAGCAATCGTTCAACGAAATTTCACCAGGTCCATGTGAAGACGCATCGAATACGATACGTAATTCACTAGTAGTTCGATCACTGCGAACAATTTATCTGTGCGGCAAATAAAATGTGATTTGAGTTTCACTATCGACAGTGCCTGGAACTAGTTCAATGACGTTTTGTAGTAAATAATCTTGTAAAACTGTCTGGTACGAATCAAGAAGTTCGGGGTTATTCTGAAATCTCTTTATAAGTTTCTCAAATAATCGTTTGAGCGCAACCGCTTTATTACCATGTAACTCATATTTTCTATCAGACTTCTATAGCAGCCTAACCTTGTAACGAGAATTTTTACATAAAATTTCCGATTCGAATTTTTCCATTATAGTATCTTCTAATGGATCAGATGATTCATTTCCAGGCTTTCTATCTAAACTTTCAAGCTCCCCAAATTTTTTTTATCTGATCTGATATTACATCTTCCTCAACTACTCTATTAAAGGCTGTAGAACTGTGCTTTGTATCTTCAGCGTAACCTAAGGTTCCCACCTCTTCTGAAATTCCAGGATTCTTCCGGAATTGATCCCTGAAAATTAAAATCTCTCGGCTCCCGGAAGGAATTTAAAATAAATATTACTCTCCCGGTGTATCAAGTGTCTTGAAAATAACGATACAATGCGCACGGACGGCATGGTTGAGAGCATCGAAAACAACACGACCGCGCACAGCAACGATCTACGGTGGGCGGTGAGTAAGCGCGTTACGGATGGTTCGTGATTTCATGCCGGCGTGTCGTGCTCACGCGCCCTCATCCTCCCGCACCCTTTCATTTTCAATCCATTCTTTCATTTAGTCCGCAATTAGCTAGCTATCCACGAACAAGTGGCCATTTTGAAATTATTTCAATACTTTCATGATAATGTCTAGTGAGGAAAAAAAAAGATTTTGATTCTCCAAGTGAACAATTGCCACAATAAAAAAGACAAAATATTCGACGTCGTTGTAAGACAAGTAGTTAACTCAATTTGATTGGCTTATGAAGAGAGACAACTTTAACGGAGAATGTAAATTATATCGGAAAACGGTTACTTTTAAGTACAAGAGTGTTAGAGCTATAACTGTACGTTCCCAAAGCAAGAAACGCCAATCGTTAATATTGAAAAAGAATTCTTCGCAATCGGTTTCGAACTTTTTCGTGAAAAAATTTTCAAAAGAAGAGGACAATATATCAGTAATTGAAATTACTTCAATCTATCATGGGGTTAAGCACCATGATAGTTTTAATAGCCAGGACTGCACAAACAGGTTGTATAGAACTCTATTTCCAGAGTCTTCTTTGGCAAAAAAGATTTCTTCTGGTAGAACAAAGTGTATAGATGTTTGCGAGAGTGTGATTGCTCCTGCAGCTCAAGAAATAGTTTTAAATGAGGTTAAAGAGGCGGAGTGTTTTTCAATCGTAACGGATGCATCGAATAAAGGCAACGTTAAAATGTTTCCAGTAGTCGCGTTGTATTTTCATAAGGAAAGTGGGATAAAACACCTTGATTTTTTCAGTGATCCCCAAGAAAAAAGGTGTGAGATTAAAAACCAGAATTTGTCGAGTTCTTGTCGAAAATAATTTAGATATAAAGAATGTAACTTCGTTTGCTACTGCTAACGCTTCTGTCAATTATGACATACATAATTCTGTATTTCAAAACTTAAGATTGACAATGAAAACATTTTAAAAGCAAACTGTAAATGCCACATATTACATAACGGCACAAAATTTGCTTTAAATGGCATAAAATTTGACGTTAAAGCCTTAGTCTTGAAAGTTTATAGTGAATTTTCAGCGTATGCTAAACGAAGAGAGATTTTGGAAGATTTCTACGCATTTTTAAATATTGAGTATGGCGAAAGTTTGCGCCATGTTTCAACCAGATGGCTATCTTTATTGCCAGCGATAGAGCGTTTGTTTTCTAATTGGCCAGCTTTTCGGGCGTATTTTATTGAAGAAAGAGAAGAAGAATGCAGTACAATTATTTGGCAAGCATTTAAAGACGAAACTTCGCTGTCTTTGTGTTGCGTTACTTTTTGCACAATGTTATGAAAATTTTCCATAATGACATTAAAATCCTCGAAAATGATTTTGTTACTTGCACAGGATTGCACAATGTTATGCCTGAAATCCACCGAAAAATAACAAATTGAAAAAATGACAAATTTTTTTGGTAGTTCAGTGAAAGATCTTTTAAACAAATTAAAGGAAACGGACAAGGCTACGTTTCATAAAGATGCAGACGTTTACTTTGAGAGATGTTTAGATTACCTGAAAAAATGGTATGATTTCGAAAACTCAGAGGATAGTTAATTGAACATAGTTTCAAAGAAAATACCGATTACGTAGGATGCTTTGAGAGACTTGGAAATTGATTTAAAGATCACTTTTGATGAGAATAAACTTTATGAAGATTTCTGCATTTTGAGGGAGGTTCAAGACAGAATTGTTAAATCAAATGTAAGAGTTGATCTGAGTAGGCGAAAGTTTTCTCAACGGTCGAAAATAGAGTTGGAGATATGTTGAAGAAAGTGGTTTCATTCGTTTTGTCTATACCTGTATCAAACGCTGCCTGCCAGCTTGTTTTTAGTATAGTATTCGATATATGGACCAAGGAAAGAAACCGTTTAAATGAAGAACTTGTCAAGGCAGAAATCCTAACGTTCTTCAATTTTAAAATGGACTGCAAAGAGTTTCTTAAAATTGTTAGTTCCAGGCAAGCTATTTTGAAATCTGTACGACCAAATGCAAAATATAAATTCAAAATAAAATAAAGAGTTATGAAAATTGGTATTTTTTTTCTTTCCTGTTCCGGATTTTGACAGCCAAGAAGTGGCAACGCCAGTGTAACCTAACAGAGGCCATGTTAATAACGTTTCAGCAAGAATTATGAATACTAGAATAACGTTTCGTCGGGTACTAAATGTTTTTCTAAACACTTAAGTTTCCCAGTCACTATATCATAATAATAATCAGCTCCTATCAAAAGAATTGTTTTTTTTTACAATCCAAGAGTCTACGAGTTGTAAACTGTTTGCCTATAATGCGCCTCTTTAGATTAGGAGGTGGTAAATCAGATTTTGAAATCTGTTCAGTCATGAGGGCTTCAATTTCTATTTTCGAATTCGGTGTTTCCTTGTTCTCTAATTTTATCTTAACAACGTTAAATGTTTTTCTAACGGGTGTTTTATTTCCAAATGTAAATACTGAAAGAGTCTCTGTTCGAATTACAGAAAGCGTCAATTTATCCTCGATTTCTTTTTCCGCGAAAGAACGCATACTACCAGAATCCAGAAGAGCTGTTATTAAAACCGATTGCGTATTTGTTCGGAGTGTTACGCAACACGTTTGAAGGGAAATAGTTTTAATTTTGTTCCGAGAGAATGCTGATAGAACGTGCGAATCTTGTTCACTTTTATTTTTTTTTAGTTCTTTCTCAGCCCGAAAGCATACAGAGCGGTTGTGCTTGCCCTTGCATTTGCAACAAACGACATCACTTTTGCATTCCTTTATGCGATGTTTCGATTTCAAGAATAAAAAACATCTTCGTTGTTTATGCAAAAATTCTTCTTCTCATCAGCTGTCAATGATTCACAGTTTTCAGTAACATGTTTAGATGTATTTAAAAACAGTGGCTTTGTTTTCATTAACTGACACCAAGTGCTCGTTAGCGGAGGACGTTATACTATCCTTCACCCCTTTTCTTTATAAACACAGGAAGTGTTTTCTGATTTATGAGTAAGAGCAAACGATTCATGTGACATTCTAATTCCAATCGAACAAATTGCAATAACTCATCCACATTGAAAAAGAATGACGAATCCGTTTTACGATTAAATTCTAAAGTTATATCAAAAGGCAGTGTTTTCATTGTCGCCGGGATCAATATATAACTGTATTTATTTGGTGTGACTTCTAATGATCTCAAGCTCCGTATTTGAGCTTCTATAGTGTCACAAAATTTGCGAAGTTTTAAAGTGTCACTGGATTTAGTTACTGGGGTAAGATTCAGAAGTTTTTGCGTGTGCGAGTTTATAATGATATCTTTCCTGCCAAACCTATTTTTAAGTATTTCAACAACTTCATAGTAACTTGATTCCGAAATACAGCAGCCTTTTATCGTGTTTGCAGCGTTGCCGCATAAGTATGATTTTAAATAATTAAATTTTTCGATTTTTGTTAAAGATTCATTATAGTGGATTGCTACTTTGAAAGAGTTCCCAAAACTTCTCCACTGGATATAATCTCCATAGAATTTAGAGATAGTTAATTTTGGGAGACGAGTAAATTTATTGCTTTCGTTTTTAGAATCTTTAGCGGTTTCGTTAAAAATGCTTAGATTGTTATTATTCGAATTTGTCACTTTATTTAATTCTTTCAATATTTTCTTCGCTCTAAATTGCTATAACTGGATTTTCTCTTCGTATAATACACTGGTTGTGACTTCAATTTCAAATTCATCCGCTTCTACTTTCAAATCGAGCTGTATTTGAGCATCTAAATCACTCAGAGTTTTCGATTTCATGATTAATTGATCTAAGCTTTCTTATATTACACTTGTACTAATGTCTTCTCTACTAAATTCCGTCTCGATTTTCTTTAGAATCTTGGACACGTTGGTCCTTAGAACTTTTCGTTTCGATTTTAATTTAACAACAGAATCTTCGGCCATTGTTCTATAAAATAGAAAATTTAGTCTTATCTTGGCTGTCTTCACACACTTGCAATGTGCTAAATCCGATTTCCCGACCTATGCACTAGAAAAGGTGGTGGCCAACAAGTCGATCGCGATCCACCGGTCGATCGCGAAGCCTATTCTGATCGATTGCATGCAATTTTAAAAACAGAAATTCATTACACGGCATGATATATGGAGAACCAAGTTTTCAATTACAATTAGAGCGACATAAGTGCGTTTTGTTTACAATGAATTAGCGTTGAGATATAAATGAGCAGTGCAACTACAATTATTGAAGAAAGGAACCCGTGCTTTTGTTAGGTACAGAATTCTGGCAATATAGATACTTTGTTCTTTAACATAGGCCGGCATCAGCGTGAATTTTATTACGCTATTTACGGCACCTCAAGTAATCCCCGGGTGAGGAAACCATACGTACATAACCACATAGGAAAATCCTTAATTGAAGAGAAAACTGAAACCCCAGCCTCTTGGATTGGCAAAGACCTCGCAGCCAAGATATTTGAAAATGAAAATTTGAAGATGATTTTTGGAAGTATGTTAACCGAAAAAAATATCCAAGCATCGCCAAATGTAAAAAAATATATTTATTTCTTGTTTTGCATTTACTTCTCTCTGAGAATCGGCATTTTCCTATTTGAAGTTAGCGAAGACTAAACAACGTTCTGTGTTGACTGATACACGTACTGAAGTACTTAATATTAGTTTTGCCAGGTTGTACACCAAATTATGATTCCTTAGACTTGAAAATTCAATTTTCTTACTAAGTAATAAAATATATTCTTTTTCTACCTTTCGCTTTAATTTTTTGCTAATATTGTCAATCAATAAATTTGTTGCTTAAGTTTATCTGGATATTTAAATTTTAGTCCATAAACTGTTTGCTTTGTAATATGAAATACATGCATAATAATAATTTAATATGCTAAGTACTTTACACCTTTTTCGCTCTCTTTAAAATGAGCTTGTGACCCCGGGTCAATTGCGATGCATTTTTTAAAGCAAAGTAGATCTTTTGTACACAAAAGTTGATCACCTCTGCACTAGATGATCAAAATTCAAAGGTTGATAGAAAGTGACATCGAATAATTTAAAAAATGTAAAGTTTAATATTTACACTATTTACAGATCATTGATTACAGTACTCAGTGGTGCAGCTTTGTATTGATCATACAATATCGAAATACTTTAACAATCTAAGAATCGAATCTTTTAATAGTAACTATTGTTCCTAGTCAACCAATGTGAGAAGTTAAAGCACGTATCGATCTACAGAGCTGCCGGTGGTGAGACTCTGGGAAGTCAAAAGGCATATCATGTTTAACAAGAAAGGCTAGCGCCATCTGTTAAATAATCAAAATAGTTTCCACAATCGTACATCGAAACATTTTTGTAAAATTTCATAAATAAAATTATCGTCTACCACTTTGTTTTTTTCTGCAATTTGATGACATTTAAAAAATTGTTTGGCTTTATTTTTTACTTGCTTACTTCGTTATACTTTATTTAATGTTTAAAAATTTTTTGGAAGTGTAAAAAATTGAAAGCTTAAGTTTTTCTTCTCAAAACCAATGGTAAATAAGTCCGAAGCATATTGGATTGCAGATGAAAACAAATTTAACATTTTTGGTTCCGATGGACATATAATTGTATGGAGAGTAAAGAAATTAGGAGCTTAATCCGAAGATAGTAAAACATAGCGGTGGAGGTGTTCTAGTGTGAAGGCGTATGGTCAGAATCAGGATTAAATAATTTATTATTTATTGATGGAACAATGAACCATGCTTTTTACTTAAATATTTAAAAAATAATTTAAAATTATCCGCCCAAAATTTGGATACTGGAAACAACTTTTATTTTTTATTAGGTTAACGATAAACACACGGCCCTCAATGTTTGCCTTTTGGGAGTCTATAATTGTCCACAGATTCTGAAAATACCACTTGAGTAACCAGATTCAAACCTAGTAGAACACATTTGGAGAGAATTAGACGTTAGAGTACGAAGACTAAACATTAAAACAAAGAACGAACTAAAAGCAGTAATGATGGAAGAATGGAGGAACGCTAATGCAGATATTACCCCCCCAAAAAAAAGTTTTCAGATTTCACATTTTCCCAATGTTTTTTTAAAGTTTTGTGTGTTACCTTTATTTATTAAATATCATGTTCTTCGCACCTAAACCATAAATTCAGTTCAAGAGCAATATCGCAAAATAATTTTAAATTGAGCATATCTTTAGAATTTTCAATACACTGTCTCACGCGCTAGAGATAAAAATGTTTTTTCTTTACAACTTTGCCATTGCTCGCTTTGAAATCCTCGAGTTTGTTAATCAAAAATTCGTTAAAGTTTTACAAAATATGAATTCGATAATAAAACAAACTCGAAATTTCATTTATTTTATATACTATTTATATACACTACACAAAAATTATTTTCTGTTTCTTAATGTCTAAGACCTGCACATAAAACAAACTGCACATGTCTAAAAACTGCATTTGTCGAACTGTTAATCTAATCTGTATTTTATAGGTATTATCCGAATTCATTTAATAGCTTTTTAAAAATATCTACTATACAGTATTATCTTTTTATACTACTTAAATCAAAGGCCATAAACATTTTAAAGGCCATAAATTGATTAGCAATATACTGAAGTCTTTATACCCTAGAATGTTTTTTCTAATGGCCCGGCGCTTTATTTAATAACCATTAGCCATTACAAGGGCCGGAAGTGGTTGTCATTTCATTATGGAAGCATCTAATAAATGGCCCCCGTAGCCACCTATGAGGGAAGGATAGCTACAACCATGCCTTCTCCGGGATTCGAAGCCGGGCCCATCGCTACAGCAGTCAGGTTCACTAACCACTATACCAGATGGGCGGCATAGCCTAAAAAATAGAGTAAGCGATCCAGATAAATGGAATTCTGGATATATAGAGTTCATTTAATTCTAGTGTGCTTTTATCACATGATTTAATCAATATACTTCTGGTTTAGTTTACCACGTTATATTTGCTGGAACTCAAAATCCTTTCTTTCAGAGCGACAATTCTTTATCTCACTTGCACAAGTAAATTACTAAAAATGAGTAAATATGATGTCTAATGTTTTATTTATGCATTAGTTTAAACAGCCATATTCGTTTGCAAAGTCATCTTGAAATACAGCATCATGGGGGAAATGCCAAGAGTATGAAAGTGTATTACTCAGAGAATATATAATAATCAGAAAATATCCAGACATTAAAATGCTGAGAAATATCCGAAGTTTTATTTTAATAAATTTCGATGGCCTATCCTTTCAATTGAGTTATTACAGAGGTATCTATAACAGTTGACTTAGCAGTGATAGCAGTCCACCTTGTATCTGTATCAGTTGACTTAGCAGGAGTACTTCTGTGATGTATGACATGCAACAAATAAACTTCCGAAGTTGAGATAAAAGCTACAGAATTTTTAAAACCTTTTAGCAATAGAGCCATTTGGATATATTTAACAGTTCTGAAATAACGTGATTTTAAAATCCGACATTACTTTTCAAAGACTTTAAGTATGACAAGTCTTTGACAGAAATATGTCTAGAGAGCAAAATGGGATAATAAAGATGATTTATAATATTAGATTAAAAAACATAAAATTTAAAAATGCCTTACGGGGCGGATGGCCTTAGTTTTAATGTTGAGAGTTTGAAAGAAATAGTAGCGTCTAATTTGGTAAAAACCCCGAATGCGTAATGGCAGACCGCACATTCAGTTGAACAATGTTAAACGAATTACGCCCACTGCACATGCCCAGAAAAGAATTTGGCGCAATTACGACTTTGGCGTAACTTTAAAAGAAGATGAATATGGTATATGGTTGATGTTCTGTTATCTGGACGTAAACAGTTCGGGGTTTTAAAACTTGTTAGGTTGTACGTTGCTTCATTACTTAGGTGTAAATATCGATTATACACTCACCAAATTTTCGTTTGAGAAGGATTACAAAACAGAAAACATTACATGATGTTGTTTATTGATTGTACTTGAGCTGAATGTTTATTGATTGTACTTCTGAGGAATAAAAGCAATTGATTATTTACCATGCGTTCCATTCATAAATACTTTAACAATTTAAGGAATATATCTAGTTTAAATTACTGAATTAAAGCCAAAGAAATTATTACAAATAATTGATAGTAAATGTAATGTTTATGAACAAAATAAACCAAAATGAAATGAAACAGAAGCAAGTGCAATAAGCACAAAAAAGTGTCCATAGTATTGCAATCGCAAAGAGTCGCTAAGGCCTACATGACGAACAGGCTTGTGTAGAGTTGTTTATTTTTATTCGCCAGTATTTTTTCCCACGCCAACGGTACACTATTGAGCATGCGCAGTAAGCGAAATTCGTTAACATTGATCAACTCAATGTGCGGTTTGCCATTACGCAACCCGAATGAGCTCAGTTTTACTGTTATTATACACGAGTTAACACACGGAAAAGCATAAGAATTTCCAAGTGATTTTTTCACTGCTTCAGTAGAATAAAACTGATTAAAAACATAAAAACTTACCTCTACGCGGAGAAAAATGGATTTTATACGACAAAAAGGAGTTGTTAAGGCGGTGTATAAAGCTCATTGGTACTTTTCAAAATATTAATGCTGATCTTTCACAGAGCGAAATATATGACATGAATATGATATAATTTCCCCTAGATATTTCTCAGTGAAAGCATCTCTTTCCTTCGGCAGATAGCCGTCATAGGCTTTACTGTAATTAACTACAAACAAATATTAACAGGTCGATATAGCATAAAGTAATAGTTTGAAAATGCGGGGCGTGAAACGAAATTTATTTTCTAATATAATTTTGAGTTTTTCTTGTAATTATTGATCAATTTATAATTATGTAGATAACTATGAAATGATAGGAGCAGATAACATATGCTAAAAAATTATTTATTAGATGTATACATTTGAACTCTTTTATATTCGCAGACAATAATTTGTAATAAAAACTACAATTTATCTAACGTCAAATAAATTTTGAAAGCAACAAAAAATAGAACTGACGCGAGAGCATAATTACGCCATGATTTTATATGATTTCGAAGAGGGTATAAATCACGAAAACCGCCTTCAACATCTACAATTAGCATGCGGAAATGAAGCTCCATTTTGTACCACTGTATTCAGATGTTTTATAAAATTTCATAAAGGTCGAAATTATCTCTAGGATGAAGAACACACAGGAAAACTTTTAGCAGCCATAGTTCCAGAAAATACGTCTGTCACATTTATGAAAGTATTAATCAGTGGTAACCACTGTGCCTGCCAAATGATACAGAAGGTATCGTGTTATTCTGAAAGCAATTTCGTCTTTTCCAAACAAAGAGCTTAATTGTAATTTTTCACAGCCAACTTCACACATCGGATAATGTGTTTTCTTGCTTGAACAGCATTTTTACCTTTTCGATAGCAAAAAAGTAAAATATGCCGAAAATGCTGCTTTTCACTTTCCATATTCGAAAGGACACCGAACAAAAACTACTGCGTATAATCAATCAATCAAACGTTTTCACAACTAAATTTTGCTGTATTAGCTGTCAAAATATATAAAGAATATGCCGCTTACTTATGAAGTTGGCTATGAAGAAATCCTATTAAGTCCTCTGTTGTAAAAAAGCGAAATTATTTTCCGAACAACCCAATATTTAAAAGTAGATTCATAGCCATACATGAAATTTCTGGAGAAGAAATTAATTTGTCGAAATCATAAAAACACAAGTGAGGGAAAATTAAAAAGAACTTTCTACTTATTCAAGTAAAAAAAAGTAAATGTATTATTCAAATCATCAAAAGTTTTGCTAAACATGGGAAGTTTGCACGTGAAAAAATTAGTTTGTCTTTTGAGCCCCCTAAATTCAGAACACGGAGAGTGTCGGAATCAGTTAAGAAACCCTAAAATTACTTAATGACAGCGGACATTGTAGAAACTATGAAGTTAGAAGATGGAAGAAGTTTCAGTCAACTGATTCATTCCCAAGTGTCTTCCAAAAATTCTTCAGAAAGTGAAAATTATGGACTCATGCTTCACCATACAAACGCATCTTCTCATTGACAAGATGAGAAGGATGAGGCAATAAAAGCATATTTTACATAAATTCCAAAAACAGATGAATGCCTTCAAGCATTTAATATTTGGAAAATTCGCCTACAAAAGCGGATATATATTGGGAGAACTACTCTGACCACCCCTAAAATTTGGTATGTCTATTTTGAACCATTTAGTTGCATCTTAAAAATTTCCCAGTGACTCTCATGTAAAAAAGTTTTTCAAATATTATTAGCCCAAAGGACCGTTAGCTCAGAAGGGCTATTAATTGGTATTTTGCGTCGATTCACTATAAATGACGTATCACTTTTCAAATTGCTGCCACCAAATATTATCGCGCTGTGTTATATTTAAAGAAATTAAATAATGAAGAATTTGCATAAATGTATATATGTTTATTGTATTGTGATAAAACAATCACAGCCTTGAGCCATAAAATTTTGAATAACGTAATCCGCCTCCGAATATGGTCATCTGGAAGCCCAAATCTGGAATTTGTTTTATTATCGATTTCACATTTTGTAACACTTTAACTAATTTTTGATTAAAAAACTCAATGATTTCAAAGCGAACAATGGCAACACTGTACGAAAAAAAAACACATTTTTATCTCCAGCTCGCGAGACTGTGTATTGGAAATTTTAAAGATATACTCATTTTAAAATTCTTTTGCGATATTGCTCTTGAATTGAATTTTATGTTGTGGAGGGGGGAGAAAATGTTATGAAGTGGGGAGAAAATGATATTCAATAAATAAAAGTAGCACTGAAAGCGTTAAAAAGACGCCCCTTTGAGCGTAATGTTAAATCTGAAAGCTTTCAGATTTATTTTTTCTTTTCTTTTTCTTTTATTCATTTTTGGTTTTACAGAAAATAGTGCAGAAATGAATGAATTGTTAAAAATTCTTCACTTTACATAAAATAAAATAGCATTAAAATTAAATGGATTATTATTATTATTATTATTAATTACTATAATGAGATATACTACCAACTAGAATTATTGCGCATTTAAATAGTTAATTTTCTTCTTATAAGTATCTTTCAATCGATCTTCATTTAATATCTTTAAATGGAAAATAGCATTGCGTTCTTGTCATAAATATACATAAAAATTGCTTTTCATAAACTGTATAAACTTTATGGAAAACAATTAATAAAATCGAAAACTGTCATTGGTTTTAAAAATTGACATTATATGTTTGACTTTAATAAACGTAACTTCAAATTTAAATTTTTAAAAAGTTAATTGACATTATATGTTTGACTTTAATAAACTTAACTTCAAATTTTGTGCGAGTCAACTTGCTTAAGATACAGTTTAAGATATAAGTTTTGTGGATTAAACTTTAATCACTAAAATATTTTAGATACTAAAAATTACTGTGAAAAATACTTCTCCCATGATACCCTTTTAAACGGATAAAAATACACTTCTTGCTTAAAACACTCAAATAAAAAGAAATCAATGCTAATTATCTTAAATGCCTGCAATCGTTTAAGTCAAAACCTAAAGAAGAAAAAAAAGTTTTTACTCAAGATCATGATATAAATCATTTGTTCCCGTTACTAATTGTGAGTATCTTCTAATAGTTTTTTTCCCTTTCAACTATTTGGGATTACTTTCTGTATTGGAAGTAATTAAAAAGGAACGTGGTTTTTTTCTCAATGAGAATGATCTTTCTTTTTTGCGTGATTCTTTTTTGTAATTATTTCTTTTCAATGCTCATAAAGCATATAATTTGACTACATTATTGGAAATTCAGCAATTATAAGCTAATATTATTATCTTATTTAACAATCCATATTTTTTAACTGAAATCTTCTTTATTTTTATAGTTCCAACCAATACTCACATTTTTGGGAAAATACAGGGTGTTTATAAGTCCCGGACCCATTTTGGTGTTTAATAACTCATAAAATAATAAAGATAGATTAAAATTAATAACATAAACGGTTAGATAGACTCAAAAAGTTTCATGACCCTTGTCAATGAACTTCCACGTGTGCCCCCTTCGCACGGAGAATATCAAGTCGATATTCAATTTCACGCCAGGTACCGGCAAGCATGTCGGCATCTACAGAGGCTATTGCGGTTGTAATTCTGGCTTTTAGGTCATCCATGTTCGACAGTCTCCTCCTGTAAACGTTGTCCTTTACAAATCCCCAAAGGGAAAAGTCCAGCGGCGTTATATCAGGTGATCTGGATGGCCAAGGAATTGGACCTCCTCGCCCAATCCACTTTCCTGTAAAATGGTCATTCAAAGAACTACGAACGATGGCACCCCAATGACGTGGTGCACCATCTTGTTGCAAAAATACATGTGGCTGAAGCTCTTCTAGTTGTGGAAATACGAAGTTTTCCAACATGTCTAAGTATGACGATGAGACTGTCTTTTCTGTAAAAAAGAAAGGCCCAATGACTCGATAGTGCATTAGTGCATACCACACATTAACTTTTGGGGAATCCCTTTGTGCTTCACGGTATAGTTGCCAAACAATAGTTGCCAAAAACAAAAGAGAGAAAAATGAAATTAATAAGCAGACGATATTTAGAAAAGTACAGATATTTAGACTGGAAAATGAAATTATCTGAAATTAACCACACGCGCAGACGATATTTACAAAAGTAAAGATATTCAAACCTGAAAAGGAACACATATAAGTTATTCCATCAATAAATGCCATAAGTTTGTTTATATCTTTATTATTTTATGAGTTATTAAACATGAAAATGGGTCCGGACTTTATAAACACCCTGTATAATTTACGTATCAAAAATCAAATATTTGCTAATTTAATGTTACTTAAGCATGCGAACTTAGCATAATTGTAAAATAACGCCTTCTCTAAATATGGTAGCAAAGCTTAAATTCTTGCCAATCACTTGTTGAAATTTTTTATTTTTGAAGTTAGAATTTTTTTTATCATTGTACAAGGCTATCTGAAATTCAGTTATTGATTGCGTCAAAATCAGAATCGTGTTCAGTGATACATATACTCAAATGCAACTGAAGATGGTACTTTCAATCTCAGTTCGATTTGAATGCAGATTATATTTCAGAGCTAAGTCACAAAGATGAGTCATAGATAATGAACCCTTTTGATTCTTCAAGAGAATTTCTCTCCCTCCTTTCCTAATATGAAATCCTTACCCAATAAATATCTTATCTTATTGGATAGATTAACTTGTTATTATTCTTTATTGATTTCTATTTTACGCATGGACAGAATCATTTAGAATTAGCAAAACTTCCGGTGCTTTGAATAATATATTAACTTTATTTTATTAGAATAGACAGAAATTTCTTTTTTTTAGTTTTCCATCATTTGTGTTTTTGTACTATTCCTTTATATTTATATATTTTTTCATACTTAACTTTGTATATACGAAAATTTAATTAATTTTTTGCTAATTTTGTTCTTTGATAATACTGCTATTATGTTTTCAGTTAGCTATTCTTAATATGACAATGTGATATCACATTAAAACAGAAACGGTTACTTGCAAACCTGATATGTCTTTTATATCAGTTTTTTCTTATTATGATTTACTTTTTTAGCAAGACTCTGACCTGTTACGTAGCATCTCTATTTCACTTTCGAGTGGATGCCACCCATATTAAGTATTTCAAAAAAGTATATGTGCTAAATTTAATTATTAATAAATTATAAAATCGAAAGATTGCAAGTGAAGCTTGAATATAAACGAAATTTAAATACCTGAATACCAGCTCTGAGGTGGACAATTAAGACAACAAAGAGAGAGGCTACTGGAGCATACACTCGTCCTTTGATGGGTTGTTCGGTTCCCTAGTATGTCTTCATGTCCCAGCCCTGCACTCAGATTCTGGTGATAAGGAACAACTTGAGAATCCCAAAAGCTTCCTTGGGGTAATGTAAGAAGTGATGGAGCTGGAGCCTGACTGTGAAATTCCTCTTCATCAGCCACAACCACTTCTTCATCATCTTCACCTGTGAAAGAAAAGACAGTTCGTATTCGAAATGTACGCTCTGAGGGGAAAAAAAAAGTTTTATATCTTCTGTTTTACTGAGCCCATTGATAGAATTTAACCTGCGTTTAACAATGTTTAGAAAGCGCGACTTAATATATACATTAGATTTATGTATAGTATTGTTCTAACGTAGGTATTTTGACACAAAATCGGACACTTTCTGAAACGACCTAGAGTTTTTTTTTTCATATTTCAATTCTACGATTAAAATTGTGCCTAAATTTTAAATTTTATGAAATTCAGCGAGAACGTTAACAAGAAAGTTAAAATTTTTATCTTGGCGAACTTCTTTCAGTTCAAAGAATAAATCATTTGGCGAAATTCTTAATTTATGGTAACCTATTCTCCTTTCCCTTTCGTTGTGCACGAGGGGGAAAAAAGATGCATCGTTCGTGTTTTCTAATAACTTTAACAAAGTGTAAACCATATTTTGCATTATTATCGCTTATAACGAATATGCCAAATTTCAAAATTCGTCTCTACACATATTCACATATATCCTAACTAAAAAAATTCTAATTTTTGCAGTTATGCCTAGAAATACATCTACTTTATGGTTATGGTAAAATTATGTAGATTATAATTCAAAAATTTACAAAAAATTTACAAAAATTACTAAAAAATACAAATTTAAAAAATATATTAGAAAATATCTGCAAATTTCGTTTGGATTGAACTTAAATTTCGAACTGTGAAAGAAGGAATCAAGTAAGTTTAATTAAAAAAGAGATAGTAATAAATATATATCAAATTCAATTCACACTCAAATCACAAGAGCTAAAACTTCGAGAGATCATTTTTTAAAAACGCTTTGTGCTATTTTTATAAAACTTGCCATTTTAGTATAGCTTGCGTAAATGAATAATCAAACATATTTTTTTCAGTTTGTATGTTTATTGTATAGAGTCTTTTTATTTGAACTAAAATATAACACACATTGTCCCACTGAGAAAAGGCCTCACCTTGAATATGTGAATGCATTCTTGCCAAATTGGAGAGTGGACCCACAAGTGCAAATTATGCAAGTGATTAAAATTTCTGACTAATCACACTGACTGAGCAAGTGGCATAAGCAAAAGCGTTTGTTTCTGCTTTTACTACTTCGAAAACGGATAAGGAGTGTGAATCCCTCAAAATGTCGTAGTACACAATTTCATCAAACGGATCCATACCAATTTAGTCAACCAAACTGTACCTGAAACAGACGGTTCCGTGAGTGATTCAAATGTGAAGATAACATCGAGGAGTACGAACCTGATGGTACTTTTGCACCAGAGCTTTTTTTCTCAATCTGAACTAAACTATTTGACTCGAGATTTGCACCTGGCCAAAGAAAATTCAGAATTTCTTGGTTCGAAACTAAAGAGATGAATCCGCTTGTAGTTGCCATTTTCATTTTCCTAATTCGAGTACAGAGAAAAGGATTGGACTTTTGAATCAATTTGACATTCTGTACGAAAGTATAAGTTTGAAACTGTTCACAGGCTAGCCCAAAAGAAGCCTCAGAGTTGTCATTTCTCTGTGGAATGCGTTTACATTAACAGCCGCCGAGCATTATATCCATTTAAAATAGCGATACGAAGATTTCAAATTCATTCTTGATAAAATTTAATACGAGATCGTAACTAGATTACTTGTCGCGATCTAAACATAATATCGACGATCCTAAGACAGCAAAAATGGTATACAAAGTTTTCTTATTTTTGTGTGAATGAGATAGCAGAGACAAAGAAAATCATTGGACAAAGAAAGACTGGCTGAAAAGGACTTCACTAGAACATGGAATCGAAAGTGTGCTACCAAAAGCTCTCATAGATCCGAATCAAATTCTCCTTCCACCTCTGCATATCAAATTAGACCTGACGAAGCAATTTGTCAAAGCTTTATCAACAGGAGGTCAAGGTTTTAAATACACCAGTGACAAATTTCCAACCTTATCAACTGCTAAACTAAAAGAGGGTATAGTTACTTACCTTGACATTAGAAAACTTCTCAAAGATGGTAATTTTGAGAAACAAATGGAAGTTGCAGAAAAAGAAGTCTGGGAAGCCTTTAAAAACGTAGTGACCAAGTTTCTAGGCAATAAGAAAGATACGAACTTTAATCAATCGTTAAGAGCATGCTGCAGAAGTACAAAAATTTAGACTATTCCATGAGCTGAAAGGTTCACATCTTAAATTCACATTTGGATTACTTTCAGAAAATCTGGGTGCCGTTAGCGAAGCGATAGTTGAGTGATTTCCTCCAGAGATCAAAGAAATAGAAAAGAGGTATCAAAGAAAAAGAACTAGTTCGATGATGGCTGATTATTGTTCAGCGTTACACAGAGATGAACCCCATCAAAAACGTAAAAGGAAATGCGCGAAACTTGACTCATGAAGGGAATAAAACTTAGCCGCAAAACTTTGCATTTAAAACTGCTTGGGTTTTCTTCCTGTTTTGATTTATTTTGTTGTGCGCATTGTATTTGCATAAATAAAAAAATTCCTGAAAAGAAATTCTCTCCTAATCCGAATCTGATGACAACTCTGATATGCCGAAGCATATCATAAGTAATAGTACTAAATCATAATCTCAAGAAAGAATTTGATAAATTAGATTAAAAAGATTTTCAGCAAAGATCAATAAATTAGAATTGTAATTGGGGTGAAACTTAGTAATTTCTAATGATTTCAGTAATTGTCAAACTATATTTCATGCGAATAAGTCATTAACGAGGCAGAAACTTCGTCGTTTTTCTGCTGTTTTATTATTCCTCATTTATGTTAGATAAATATACTTAACGTATGTTCACTACAGGTTTGGAAATCTTATTATTTCATTAATAAGATATTTCCGGCATTAATAAGGTATTCCTTATTATTTCATTATAAGGTATTTCCGGCTCGAAACCTTAAGATTTAATTTTTAGCCGACAATACCTTATTAATGAAATAAATGATAAAATTCTTAATACTAATTGCATTTTTTAACAGTCATAATACTTTACAAAATAGAATAATGAATTACGAAAGCTTCACATTGATTAGTATTAGTATATATTAACTAAATTTGAATTTAGAAATGTTCTGATAGACAAAGAATAATTATTTTTGTTATAGATGATGAAACTAGGGTTTAAAATCTAAGCCTGGACTTTTTTCAGTCAAATGGTGCACAAAACGCAGATGCTAATTTACATGGTATCATTTTCGAACCTAATGTTATTTTGAATATTTTTAATGCAATAGACTTTCAGATTTGTAGATCTTTAAAGTATATGCACCTTCAATTGGGTAAGTTTTTGTTACAGTGATTATAAACTACTAAGTATATTGTAGATCATATAACGAGTCATAGTTATATGATCTACAATATACTTAGTCATCTATGTCATAGAATGACAGAGTCATAGATAGTTGTAGGGTGGAGATTATGCGGACGCAGAAGCCGATGTTTTTTACGAGCTCTTTTCGTTTTACTCTCCTGTTGGCGCTCACATATCAGCAAACGCCGGAGAAATCTCTGCTATCCAATTAGCCCTTCTTCAACTAAAAAACCGATTGGAGTGTTTTTTACATTGGTGATTCTCTCGGACTCAATAGCAGCTCTTCAGGTCATAGGCTTTGCTGATCCATCCCGTACAGAAGAGGTAGACGACTATATCAATTTTGTGGCATACTCATCAGACTATAATAAAACCATTGCCTTGCGGCGGATTCCCGGCCCACAGCGGAATTGCTGGGAACGAGACCACTGACTTTCTGGCAAAAAAGAGGACTTCTGTTTTACAGTTGAATAGCCAGAAACTGGCCTACCAATCTATTAAGACAATAATTAAAAAAATACTAATGAGTTCCTTCTCTCAGGACGCTGCCGCTAAAACTATTCAAAAGCCCTGGTTCAGTCATATTCAAGATATCCTTGAGTGGTATCGTGATAAATCTGTGGCACTGTTACGGCTATTTTCTGGCCAGGATTGTCTCCGAAAACACCGTCATAGAATTAACGTGACTCCGGACTATGCTTGCCCGCTGTGAGACTCTGGAGAGAATTTTGACTTTTTTCACCCTTGCCTCCTATCCTGCTCTACCTCCTGTGTCCTTGTGGGAGCGATATTGGATTGACATACTTAAGGTGACGGATTAACTGATATCTTTCCATCTTTATGTTCATTTCTTTCTATGTTCATTTCCTTTTATTTTAAAGCTACCCGCTGTCCTGTGTACTTGCCATTGGAAATAAAAAATAAATCTTTAGTTACTAAATTGAAATAAATTGAAATCCCATAAAAGAAGTTGGAGAATGGCATGAAGAAAATTAGTAGTTCTGTAATCTGGATGCATGAGTACTTATAAAAAATACACTTAAAATGGAGGGTTTACAACAACTCATAACGAAATAGCAGATAAATATGAAGTTTCTATTTTTAGCAACTTTTTTGGAATACAATTAACCCCACTGATGGTCCACTGACAGATTTCCTCTTAGAACAAACACTATGGCTTAAATAATTTGAAATATAATGCAAGATTTCTATAATTTATTGAAATCATTGATATTTCTGCTTTGTTTATTCACTTTTAAAGAAATCGCAATTTAGCATTCAATAAATTGTGATCAATAATTTTCTAAATAAAATATTTACTTAAGTTTGAAAATCGAAACAATTGGAACACAACATTAACTTTAAAGCGCTTGTAAGGTATTTTATGTTAACTAACCAATTTTTATGATTTAAACCTTTAAATTTAAACCTTTAGGCTGAGGATTTGAATGTTTAGGTTAGAGCCTCTGGCAGCTGCGTTTTGCTATAAATTACTATCACCAGTTCTGCCTAAATTCTATTCCGGAGTAGCTTCTTGCTATCCAACATTTTAAAATATGCGCCGTTAACTATCTCAGCCAGTTGAAGTAGTCTGTTTTATGCGTAGTCTCAGCCTACGTTATCTACAGTTAAAAATTAACTTTCTGTTATCAATTTAAATACCCACAGATAGAGGAGGTTTTTTGTCGAACTAGCGGTGCCTTCCGTTTATTTAAAAGTTAACCAAAAAAATGTTATTTTAACCTTCTCACGATTTTGTGATTTTTTTCAGTCTAAACCATAATTCGATATCAGTCTAATAGGGTCCGTAGAATTTTGACACAAGTTTTTAGATACAATGGAACATTATAAGCTAAGGTTAACTCATTTCCGTTTCAATGACTCAGTGTTTTTTTTTCTCCACCGCACTGTTTAACTGAATATTTTTGTGAACAAAGAAATCCAGCTTTTAGCATCAAAACATTGTAGTTATACTTCTAAATTTTAAATACGAATTTGATATATGTACACAATTCAGCTTTTAACTACATGAAATACCAATGCCATTACACCGCTGAAAATCAGCATAAATGTTTTGCTTGTTCAAAACGCTAATTCTAAATAACTTCTGCTCTCCAGAAACCTCAGCTACAACACAAACAGTTGATTACCAGATATTTTGCATATTATGCATATAATACGCTATATTCACGCAATAAAGAAAGTTAAATTTGCATTTACATGCAAAAGACCTATTCGTTAACAACAAAACAGATTTAATGTGATTGCTTTATGGAAGGGTAAATGCAATCGATACGGTTGTTTAGTCTATGCATATTGTAATCGTTATTTTATATGGTACGCTTTATTACATAAATTTTCAAAATATAGTATTTTTGCACTAAAGATTTCTACAGTGAAATTCAAGTAATTTAATTTTTATCCTTCTCTTCGTTTCTTGGAGCAATTCTAGTATAATCAAAGTCCTCTCATAAAAAACTTATTGTTATATTAAGGTTTTACTACACTAAACGATGAAAATTAAGAGATGCCAGTAAGATCATGTTTTCAGGAAATCGCTGGGAAATTAATTATAGTAGCATAGTATTAACTGTTACTAATTTTATACATGTATTATTAGTCCAAAGGGGCAATTTTCCCAGAAGAACCATTAACTTCGTTTTGTAATTTTGCGTTGATTCACTAAAAGCGTTGTTTCACTTTTCAAATTGTTGCCAACAAATATTATCGCTCTGTATCACACTTAAAGAAATTTAATAATGAAGAAACTCTATAAATGTTGTAAGGTTTTAGTTTAAACTAACAAAGCTTTATTTTAATTTGGCTTTTTCTATCTATTCGTATTTCAACTTCCCGTTAGAATAAGCGCGCGTTTCAGCTTTATACTAATTTGAAGTGGAGCCAAGTTTCTATTTAAACGGTAGCGAGGAACTACTCAGTGTGAGAGAGCTTTTAGTTTCAGACCACTGCTACTCTGTTCGACGTTCGCCTGACTAGCTAGTATTTAAATTCTAAGCCGTAGCGCTGTTACGCTATTACTTATTGAAGTAAATCTAAGTGCGCTAGTATTAGTTAAATCTTGCTACTCACCCTTTAGAGGCCAACCTCGCGTTCATGGCTCTGTGAGCAACGGTTACTTAGTTTCTTTTTAAATTTAGTTTAGATTATTTGATTGTTTAGTTTAGACCCAAGTGTGGTCATTATTTTCTGTATTCCTCCCGAGTTGGGAAATGGCTGTATATGATTGTGGTTTAATAAAAGAGGACCTTTAGAGGCCAACCTCGCGTTCATGGTTCTGTCAGCAACGGTTACTTAGTTTCTATTTAAATTTAGTTTAAATTATTTGATTGTTTAGTTTAGACCCAAGTGTGGTCATTATTTTCTGTATTCCTCCCGAGTTGGGAAGTGGCTGTATATGATTGTGGTTTAATAAAAGAGGATTTTAAATCCTTCTTAAATGCAGTTCTTCCACCACTTAACCACAGTTTTCTACCACAGAACATACCTGCATTCAGCTCCCTGTTCAGGATCAGGACTTAAAGTATTTCACGAATATGTTTGCCAAGAGTATGCACCGAACACTCAGTCCTGACAATGTATGCATGTTTCTCGCACTGTGATAAAACAACGGTGCCTAGAGCCATCAAATTTTGAATATTGAACGGTTCCACCCGAATACAAGCATCTGGAAGCTCAAATTTGAAATTTGAAATTTGTTTCATTATCGACTTCATATTTTGTAAAACTTTAACGAATTTTTTATTAACAAACTCCAGGATATTAATTTAGAAAAACTCCAGGATATTAATTTAGAAATCAAACAACAAAAATCAGCGTTATAGTTTCAAATTTTCACAAGACTAGTTTCAATGGTTTTACCGTTTGCAGCTGAGGATGATGGTTCGGTAAAACCATTGAAACTAATCCTGTGAAAATTTGAAAATATAACCCTGATTTTCGTTCTTTGACTTCTAAATTAATATTTGTTCCGCGTGTTATTGTATCTTAAACTCCAGGATTTCAAAGCGAGCACTGGCAACTTTGTACAGAAAAAAACATTTTTATCTTCAGCGCGTGAGACTCTCTATCAGAAATTCTAAAGGATATGTTCATTTTAAAGTCATTTTGCGATATTGCTCTTGAACTGAATTTTATGGTTTAAGTGCGAATGCAATCGCACTTATGCAATGATATTTAATAAATAAAGGCAACACACAAAATGTTAAAATGGACGTAATTTAAAATCTGAAACCTTTCAGAATAATTTTTTTAATAATTGCGTTTGTTTACATTTGTCTCATTGTCAGTGGTGCTACTTTAACTCTCAGATGTGCTTATATCTTGACAAATTAAAATATTTTTATAACAGATTATGTTGGTTTTACGTCAAGTACATAATGAAACAATCTTCACACATTTATACTATCATAATGTACTTAAATATCGTAAGCTTTCTATGCTTTTAAGCTACATGGTTTGACTCTATTTATGTTTAGATTGCCATTAAGTCTACAGGAATTTTCCAATATATTCTGGGAAGAAAATTGATTTATAAGAAGATCAGATTTCAAAAATTAGCTGATATATTATGTCATCATCAAGCGCTAAGCGCAGAGTAGATTTCGCAAGAGCTACTCAAAAAACATTTACTCATGGATTCTCCAGTGAATTAATTTGATTTATAATTGACTGAATGTTTTCTGCACAATTTTATATATTATCATATTCGGTTCAAGTATCATTGCTACAAAAATTTAACATGTGTAGCTAAAGATCGAAAATAGAGTTCAATTTAAAATTATTAATGGCAGTATTTAGTAGAATAACGGCATATTAACTTAAAAATAATAATTCAAGAATTAAATTTGTTTAGGCTTCTTGCAAAGATTCTGTGCATTTCTAAATAAAAAAGAACAATCTATCAAAATCCTTCGAGTCCTGATAATTAATTCAGTTTCAATTAAGGAGCGACAAATTTTTGGTAGCTTATACCACTAATTTTAAGTCATTAAAGTTAACATACAAACCAAAACGCCATTTGTATAAGAAAAGTATGGTGTTCTGAGCCTATTAATCGAATGTTTAGGGTATCAGGTCATTCTTCTGTACATAAACACAATAATTAACTTTATCATACATTTAACCAATTCATGTTACCTAATTGCCACGTTACCTAATTCACGTTACCTACAACGTTACCTAATCACGTTACTTTGTAAGATCTGTCTCTTCTATTCCACATAAACTAAACTAGATCCTACAGAGAACTCGCACAGGAGTGAATGAAATACCAGCATTCAAGAAGGGTGAAAATAACCCTTTATTAATTCCAACTAATAACAGTAAAGGCACGATCTTCGTGTTTTACAATAACACCATCAACCTGCGGTGAAATTTAAATGTGGAATATAATCAATTCAAAGTCAAATTAGAATAGTGCCGGATTAGCCCGCTAAAAATATGCTAACTTAGGTTGACTCACAAACCTAACAGATATGAAGAATATTCGAAATGGCCAAGGGGCGTACTACCGTAACAGCAAAATAAGCAACGAAACATGCACTGGCTAGCGAAAACACTCTATGAATAAACTCAGAGATTCACCCGTTTAAATACTCACTTCACTTAACCTTAAATTTACATCTTGGCGAGGAAATGCGAGGGGAAATTGAGGAGTTCAGGAAAGGTATCAAACTTAAAATAATTTGTTATGCAAAATAAGGGCTTAGCTTAAATTTTTATCTATTTGAAATATAAAGCTGGGAAAACTACAAAATTATAAAAAACAACCAAATAATCTTACCTTCATCAAGAATATCACGAATTAAGAAGGAAGGTTTTCTGTTTTCTCTTTTCCTTTCCAGGCATAATATGTTATCCAGTTTGGAGAGCATTTTGAGGTGCATCTGGATACTTGAAAGATGAAGTCTTTTCTACAGTCTATCACACCAGGCGTAGACTAGAAAACTGGTTTTTATAAAACAACTGTCAGTCGGGTTTTTATCTTCAGTTCTTTAAGGAAATGGTATCAAAGTATTAAGTAACGTAGAATTGCACTACATTTTTAATTCGTTTTAGACAGTAGGTAAATTTGAAGAAAAAGATATTGCTGTTGATTTCACTCACTGAGCAATAATTTTAATTTCTTGTTCTAAAGGTTAAACACTTTTCATAGTACAAAACTACAAGATGGTACACCGTAGATAACACTATTTTCTCAAAAATAATTGGTCCTTTTTAAGGATTGAAAATTGAAAACTGTGGCCTCGAATTAGGAACGTTGTTATAATAATTGTTGGAGGATTCACAAAAACTGTCGACTTTCTTCTTAGGAACGTTTAAGAAAATGACTATTGTAGGATAGCATTATCTAAGCTCTGGTGGCTATTAATTTCAGTAATGCAGGTGAGCAGATGAAGATTTAGGAACATAGTGACTCTTGTTCTAGAGCATTCTTAGGAACTCATAAGAGTAAATTACAGAACTGGACAATTTCAACTATAGCATCGTCAACACCGGAGGAACTTGACCTGGACGCCTGGAAGTAAATAAAGTTTCGTAGTGTCATGTCTGTTTTCTGCGGTTGCAATATGGGCTTTCATTGCTGGAAAATTCAGAATACAATTAATATTAGAGTCTGTATTATTTTCTTCAAGACGGCAGTTTCCAATATTACCATCCATGTTTAAATATGAAACGGGGTACGCTTCACAAAAATGCGAATTGTGAAACTAATAGTATTTCGCAAAACCGTAAATTCTTAATATCATAACTCAAAATAATATTTCGTTTCAAATGCTTCATATTTATTTCTAGAGCTTTAAAATTAAAAAAGTGCGTTTCCAACACGTAGGCTATTGTCTCAAAGATGAATTACATCCTTTTAGCCGCTAATTACTAATTAGACATAATTAAGAAATAATTATTTGTTCTAAGCAGATAATACTTGTTAATGAATTTTATCCACTGGAATAGGAATCGAAAGGAGAGCCATAAGAGCTCAGGAACTTAACACCCAAACCACCTCCAAGAACTTCGAAAGTGATTCTTCACTTTACGGAATCGCGTGTAATAACAGTGAAAAAATAAGAATAAAAAACCTCTATTGAGTCCCACCTCTTTTCCAGTATCAATAGAGGTAATGGTACGTCAGCAACGCGGTTAATCAGGCGCAAAAACCACCCCCATTCTTCGGCTGTACCCTCTCGCTGATAGCCACTCAATCAATAGTCATAAGTCGGCCATTTTTTGTATCCTCCTCAAAAGACTGCGCTGGGGACGAAGCCGAAGAGCAGCCACCCTTAATAACGATTAAGAGGGTGCGTAACTGCGACCGTGCGGTTAGACAATGGAAAGAAGTTCAAAACCTTGGTACAGCATTAAGACATCAGTTATCAACAGTTTGAAGGGAGGTGCTTGGAAATTGTATTGATTAACTATCAATTCTTCATCAATGGAGGGGTGGGGATTCTTTTTTTACTGCATCCTACCGCTTCTGAAATATCCTCTCATTATAAGACATGAATGGAGTAATGGTTCTTTTTTGTTGCCCTATCCGTATTCCAATCTGTAAAACTTTCGTTGATTTGCTAAGTATGCGAAAGGGGTTGAATAAAAATTATGCATTCGATTCTCACTTCTTTCAACGAGGAAAGATCTAACTAATATTTTAAGGAGAAATGAGATGAAAGTTTGACCAGTTAAAGTTTAAAGAAATTAAAACTGTTATGTTTGACAGTAACTTCTGGTAAAAATGGGAAAGGCAGAACATTTACTATTAATAAAACAATGTTTCATTCACTTGTGATCAATAACACAATGTTTCATTCACTTGTGATCTGATGTACAGTCGATACATTTCTTAAAAGCATGGCAAAAATATCCTCCACTATTTAATAAATAATTATGTAAAATCTTATTTTTTATACTAGTACATGTTTTTTCAGCAGGCATTTTCATATTTCTTCTAACCTCTTTCTTTTTTATCATTGTATTTCTTTAGACAATGAAATAATATTGTCAGTTCAGAAATTCGAAATCTTCATCTCCGTTTACGTGAATTAAAATCTGAAATTTGTATTCCTGTATCTTTAACGTTTGCCTGCTTAGATAAATGTACATTTGTAGTTACTACACCCCTGCTCCAAAAATAAGCAACAAAGTCAAAACATGGATTAAAACAATAACTATTTAAGGGATATGCATGAAATTGATCCAAGAAATTTATGTGGCATTATTAGACCACATTGCAAACAATAAAGCAAAGACATACATACAAAAACACATGTATTACGACCGCATCATTAAATCGCAAAAGACCAAATGTGTCAGTGTGCAATGGAAACTTCAGGCTAATAACGGGTTCATACATTATAGCTGAGATGCATACATGATTATATTACTTGATTCCTGTTAAGTTCTAATATTATGAAATAGCATGAGGAAATATAATGTTACACATTCTGCGGTAAAAGAAAGAATTATTTATATCTATATAAAGCTTAATATTACCTATAACTTATTTAATAATAAATATGAGATAATCACACAAATACGCAGTTCATCGTGAAACGCGTATCATATTATGAAACTCATCTTTTGAAATAGGTGCATGTAATGTGCATCTGATCAAGATTTGCTTTTAAAAAATAAATTTTCTTTTGACTGGTCGCCGGCCAACAGGTTTATTAATATGTGGATTTTTAAATGCATTAATATTCTGTGTAAACAGAGAAAATATTCTATGTAAACAGGGAACGTTATTTTAAAGGTATCGTTTGATTTAAAATGTACTTTCAAAATAAATTATACAATAAACAAATCAAAAATATACATAAAGAATTTTTCATAGGGAAATGACCTTTGTTTCAGCTATTATCTGAACAATAACAAATGTAAAAGACCTAAAAATGGTATATGTTAACTTTATGAGGCTGTCAAATTTCACATGATAAGGACAGATTTGAGTGCACATCTTGGAAGATTACATAAGGCACTGAAGTTAAGAAGTTACATGATCAAGCTAATATCTCATCACTGGCCAAAGCAAGCCAAACATAACTAACCAAAAGGAAATATCCCACTCGGCAAAAAGATATAAGAGTGCAGAAAGACTTAATTTCTTATTCTGCTAAATTTCAAATGTAAACAAATACGGCTGCCATGATAAAAAAATTAGGCTTAGCCGCACTTAAACAACTTTTAAATTGTTGCTAATTCTGCAACTATTGGATGCAGATTAACTAAAGGCATAAACCTTAGAATTATTTAACCGGAAGATAAGATTAACACTATTCAAACAGTTTTAAAGCAAAAAATGCACAATTTACCAATATATAAGAATAAAAAAACTTAGCTCACTGCGCCGAATATCAGACTGAGTATATATATATATACGTTTGGTGTGGCCGGTTGCAATTAAAATAGGAGGTGCATAAATGCATGTCATAGTTGTCCTATATACAAAATTTCAACGTTTTGAGGATACTCGTTTTTGAGTTATGCGAGATACATGCATACGTACGTACAAACGCCACGAAAAACATGTCTTCTGAATCCATTTTAAATTAGTTTTATAATTCGTTTTGGGAAAAAAAGTCCTTTATTTTGTTCTTACGTACAGATGTCAAGCAAAATTAAACTGCATTCGATAGCAGTCAAAATGGATATTTTCTTTGAAATATGGTACACCCGGAATTTTTAGTGATTACGATACTTCCTTTACTTCGTAGAAGGAAGTAAAACAACAGGTGTATTTCGAAAAGCAGGGGGTCCTGGCGTTGAATTCCATTCAGCGCCCTTGTTTCTGCATTCTACTCAGTGGTCTATGGCTCTAATTTAAGTAGCTGAAGACTTGAAATATGCACAAATCTTCAAAATCAAACATATGTATTAACTAAGTAAAATGAATTGGTATTATAAACTGAAGATCTTAGCAAATGCTAGAAACTATTTATGGCATTTTCAAATCAAGTTAAGTTGAGAGGTTTTCAAATTAATCACAAATGGATACATTTAAATTAGCGAAGAAGCCTGAAAATTCTGACCTTTCGAATCATCAGTTACTTCAAATAGCAAAAGATGCCAACCAATGTGCATATTTTGGTGCCCAGCATAATTTAAGACTTCTTACTTCGGTACTTGACAAAACAAAGGAACATTAAGTATAGATTGGCTACAAATAGATAGCTCGCTGTCTTTTTCATCAAAAGGCCTTCTCTTTCTGTTCATCATTTCACTGTGCGAAAGTGAACGAGAAGTATATATAACTGGATTGTCCATACTCATTTACTTTCACTGTTGAACAATAGCCTAACCCTCTACAGCATCAACTTACAAACATAAAGAAATATTTGTATATAACTGTATATAATTTATATGAGAATGAACTTTGAACTAAGAAGAATTATGAAATTATTAACTACATTAAGAATACCAAAATTATAATCACTGACACCATAGAGCTAATGTAATCAATTGTTATGTGAACGAAAGAACTAATGCATCTATGTAAATTTTTTTAGCTTTATCAAAGCAACCTAGGCAAATGGAAGAGAGTCCATTTGCCGCTGGCTGTAGCACAGCCTGAACTCCTGCAGCGCGGGGTGAGTTGAACGGCTCTATAGGGTGCGGCGATACATGCAATGGGGAATCTTAGAGCCTTGTGAGACCTTGGTGTACCTGAATATTTAGTACATGGGGATTACATCTGAATCACCTATTGGTAAATACCTGGTACCCCCTACTTATACCTGTACCTGTTGAACAATACCGTCGCCCAAAAGGGGTAGTGGTTAGTGTCACTGACTGCCGTAACGAAGGAGAAGTCGAGGATAGTTGTAAGAATATAGTGTCTGTGCGGCAAGGGAGCACTCAAAAGTAGGATGAGAGATTCTTGACCGACTCCTGAGATGTTCTCCCTTGGAACTGCTAAGCGAGAAATTGGAAATTCAGCAGTTAGCAAGTCCCGGTAATACCTAACATGCCTTGATGGATACACAAATGCAGGCCTTGTTTTAATCTGTACCTGTTAAACAATAATCTTCTTAATTAGTGCGAACAACGTTGGAACAAAAACAAAGCTGATTAGCTGAACTCAAACAATTTAGTCGAAATAATACTATTACAATATTTCTTTACTTTTCCGTGCTTTATTTAAGAAGTACATTTGTCTACAATTTTTCTTTCAATGATTTCATCATCCTGTCTTAACTCCTAGTGTGAGCTACTAATTAACGTAAACGGACCCTTTAAACTGGAAAAAATAAAGCTACTCAGAGATCTGGATTTCACAAGTGATGTCCAAATCAAAAGAAGGTGGACAATAATTCGTCGCCCAAAGATCTGGCTACTGCATCATCTTCTTCCAGTCACACTTTAAGTGATAGATATGTAATGTTGAGAAGAGATAATGTAAGCGAATTTTCTCTCTCTTTACCGCGCGTCTTTGTGGTGTAATTGGGAGCACGTCCGGGTAGCAGCCAGGAGGTCCAAGCTCGAATCCCGGGGAGGGCATTATAAATTTTTTATGCCAGCTGCTTCGACAAACCAGTCTCACTACACAATGAGATATTTCTTCCTGAACGTAAATAAATATCTGGCTATATCTTTTTTCTTCATAAATATCCATTATCAGCATTATCATTAATATATGAAATTATAGTTCGACCGTCTCAAACGCAACCCTGGCTGGCATTCTGCCAAAACACATAGACTCGTCCAAAAGGAGAGTTATTACTCGCTGCAAGGTGAAAGTTTTCTCTTCTCCGCAAAGAGAGAATGGATGGGAAAAAGTCCCTATTCATCCACCTTATTTTGAGAATAATTCGGTCCGAATGGCTCATGCGTGTTTGTGCTCATGGTGACGGATGATTCGGTCGAATTATACCTTGACAGCTAGAGCTTTTTCATTTCCCACTAGACGAGACCTCCAGATCTGAAGATTATATTCAGAGCGTTCTGAGAGATGCATGTCCGTGTTAGGGGGAATTCATGCAAGTAACATCTAAAATTGTCTACACAAGATCACTGATCTGAATCCCTAAGGCAGAATCTAAGTAGGTAGGCAGCCGCAGGGCAGTGCTCGGATCACAGCTGGGTCACCACTGAGCTTTTTGATTCTACGACTGACGAAACTAGTGGAAAATCGTCATGGCAGATACGCCCTTTTGTCTCTGCATCCCATTGCCTTTGCCAGCTCTTGTCCGCATTTATTTTGAGTTTTCTTTTCAGTGTTAACTCCGAGTTGGAAATATATCCCATAACCGAAAATATGTGTATTGCTGCCTGAAAGGACAATAAAAACTTCTCAATCTACTTGACAGCTAAAAAATATAGTTATTCCTCATCTTAGTGCAGAAGGCACTGGCTATACCATCCTCCGTGTTTGAGGCGTTGTTCTATCTTTCAAGCTCTGCTGTCCCTTCTGGTATATCATTCATAGAGGCTTCATAGTGCATGATAAGTTTTTACCGATGGTACTGTGTTCTCATAGTTAGTGTTCAGGTAGGTGGCATCGAGTGTGATGACGTCTACTTGGACGCCTACTGTTTGACTTCTTTAGCAAACCTGGAACTAAAATTATTTGCTAGATAACATCTGTTGGAATTTTGTAACGTAACTGAATTTATGCCTCAATGTGCTGGTCTCGCTTTGTAGAGTCCTGAGCTGTGAAGGAGAGAAACTGACCGCTGGTAAAAGTAGAAAAGGTATCTTCTCTATGCAAATGTAAAACATCCATTGGAAAGCGGTCCGAAAAGCCAAAGTTTCGAGTATCTAAAAGAACACAACTTTCATAACACGTCGCAGAGTACAACGCATGCACAGAATATGTTAATAGCTGAACAAAGGTTACTGAATACAATATTGTTGGATCAATGCGAAGAAATTGAATAAGGATATTTGCATATGAACTAATAATGCAGAAAAATGCAAAATTACTTTCAGAGCTATGGACTTCTATGGGACAGTATGCATTACAGTTATTGTGATATGGCTAAGGTTTTATATTGTATCTTTATCTTTGTTTACACTTCATTCAATGTAATCTGAAGTGGACTTTTTTATATGAATTTTATAAATTCGTTTCATGTCTATCTTTAGTTTTTAGATAATTGTAGATTACACGATTTTCCCCCCCCCCCTTTTTTTTAAAGAATCTTTCTTCATTTTACTGCAAGTCTTCCTCGAGTAGTTCTGCAAGTCTTCCGATATATGAAACTTTAAAGAAGAATCTCACTTTTGAATTTTCAGAAATTGTACGTTTCGAATTTGCCAATTCAGTACGGTAAAAACAAATAGATGAAAAGAAACAAGTCTCTAATAATCATTTCTTTGAACTTTATTTGACTTTAAAATTTAGAAATTAATACATGCTATCAATTTAATGATTTTAAGAGATGTTAAAATTCATTGATTGTAAGCAAAGTTGTAAATGCTATAGTTTAATGATGGTAGAAGAAGCAAAATGATTTCAAAGTTAGGCAAAGTTAAGTTTTAAGTTCGAGTTAATTTCAAAGGAATATTTCGGGTTTCGAAAGAATTTTATACGTCTCTTTTCTCCAAAAAAATTAATTTACGAAAAACCATATCTATAGAAAAGTGAGTGTAGAAAGGTATGAAATATATCTTACTGTATAACTGCTGGAACAAATATATGCTTAAGAATTATTTCTAATTCTAAATATTAATTAGATCGCAAAAATGTAGTTTTATAGTAACTCAACGCTGCAGTTCCTTTTTTCTATTTTAGTCATAGCAGGCGAAAAGAAGCAGAACATATAAAGCAATTTTTAAGTTTTTATGAGAAATGGAAACAATAATTTTGTTAACCACATTTTATTTCAGCTTCGTGTTTTTACTGTTTTATCGCATGGAAGGAATTTCAGGGATGTAATCTGTCTTCGCCTGAAACTCGAATTTAAAACGTCATAGTCTGCGAACAAACATGATACTATTACTCTCATGGTAATAATAGCATGGGGGAAAGTGGCAATCACTTCGCTTGTAATGCATTTATGACGTTTCATAGCTTCGGTTCCCCCGTTCTGTTTAGAGCTGGACATGTGCAGACATGAACAAGGTGTGGGATAGATTGGTATCCCAAAGAGCTATGTTTGAGTCAAATTTGTACTTTAACTTGGACTCAAACCCTGAACCTCCACGCCCCCATGATATTACTGATGACGGCATGTAGCTTCGTATTATTTCTATTCGATATTTATTTACGTGTTTTTAGCTGAACTCAAAGAATAATACTGTTGATTTTACCTCAAATATAGTATTTGACTTGAAATTTATGATTTATATAAATTTAAAATATTGTGTTCTTATCATTTGTGAGGGTAATTTTGAGCTTCGAGACTCACAAATTTTCAAAATTTAACTTCGCTCTCTTTTTTCTTTTAAACAATAGGACTAAATAAGAGGGAGTAACTTGTTGGTTAATATAAAGTTACGTTGACACATTCTTTAAATATCGAAACCAAAAATGGACTCTGGTTATATACAGGTTGAAATTAGGTTACAACTGTATATAACTAGTGTGAGTGAAACCTTCAATTGTTTTGCATTGTATGATGTCAAGTATTATATCATGTCAAGTATGTAATAAGTATTATATTGTGTTAAGCATTATATCATGTCAAGTATGTATTAAGTATTATACTATGTTAAGTATGTGTTAAGCATTGTATTATGTCAAGTATGTATTAAGTATTATATTATGTTAAGTATTATATCATGTTAAGTATGTATTAAGTATTGTATTATGTTAAGTATTATATCACGTCAGGCATGTACTAAGTATTGCATTATATCAAGTATTATATCATGTCAATTATGTTTTAAGTATTGTATTACGTCAAGTATTATATCATGTCGAGTATATATTAAGTATTATACTGTGTCAAGTATTATATCACGTCAAGTATGTATTAAATATTGTATTATGTCAAGTATTAGCAAGTATTATGTACAGTATTGTGTCAAGTATTATGTACAACTTCAGAGAATGATAGACGTGGCACTAAACCGATTAACTACAAGAGTAGAGGAATGGTGCCCACATCTTCCCGTCAGTTACTCACTCACTCACTCATATCATGAATCTCACTCAGAATTTTTAACTGATTATTAACTTCAGACATGCTATTTTAATTACAATTATTGTTGTTATTATTAACTATTAAAAGCATTCTGCCATACCTGCATAGGTTAAATGAAGTTACTTTTTAAAGATATTTTTAAGCTCATCACATACTGAAAATATTAGGAGAAATGATGCAAAAATATAAGTTTGCTGCAATATAGTAATAATCAGCGAAAGGTCCGGATCTATATACAAACGTTGTATTGTTTTTCCTAATTAACGTAAAAAACGTTTTGCCTGTCTGAGGAGGAATAACATTTTTAACGGAACTAATCAATTTTATGAAGTATTTACCATATAAAGAGTTATTATTTTAATAGGAATAATATTTAAAAAAAAGCTATGATGTGTTGAAATTGAACTGATAATGAATATCACAACTAAACATTCTACCACGATTATAAGCTCATAAGCTCCTGTACATTGGATTTTCTTACGACATATTTTAGATTGCAGATGAACAAACTTTACATGCACAATCAATTTCAAAAGCTCCTGTAAATTGGGTTTTATGATGATATACTTCAGATCACAGTAAAGCAAACTTTATAGCATTTTGCTGATACTGCGATATTTCAGTAACCAAACTTTATAGCAGATCACAGTAACCAAACTTTATAGCATTTTGCTGATACTGCGATATATCAGTTCCTGGCAAAATTTATAGTATGTTAAGGCATTTGGAAGAAACAAATTCCTAGTAAATAATACTGGTCATCTGAAATTTTAAAAAAATTAGCAAAACACTTTTTTTGTGGAATAATTAGTTTTCTGTCAACATCTCTTGAACTAGTATTTTTGCTCACAATATAATAAAATGCTTTCCTTGTAAACTCGGTTTTGGTATGTTTGATTATGGCAAAGCACCCGAGAGTTCTCTGCCTAAGGGGAAGGTGCTTGGAGGGGCATTTTCTTATAGAGAGATTTCTCAAATATTCAACAAAACGAAACTAAGTACATGAAAAACAGTCAGTTTGTTAACAGGCTTTTGACATTCTTTTCAAGAAGAGTCACAACATAACTTCTCGAAACGAAAATTAAAAATTAATTAATAATAAATAAATAAATAAATAAATAAAAGTTTCTTTAAAAAAGGAGCTATATCCGGAACTCACAAAATAATAAATGAGCTAAAAGAAGAAAAATAATTTATCATATATAGCTGAATGGAAGCAATGGATTATGATATGAATTTCTTTTAAGTTTTCTTTCCTGCTTTTTCCAGTAGTGCAGATTATAAAATTGTGAGAATTTTAGTTTGTTCGTTAAACGAAGATATGTGCGAAAAATTGTTTAAACACTGAATTAAAAAAAATCTAAACCAAATTTTTAAAACATCGTTTCCCACATTTTATTGTCCTTCACAATGAGTGTGTGAGTGAATTTTGAGCTCTATAAAATGTCAGGAAATAGTTTAAAAATTGACGGCAATGTTTTAGCCATACTGAAAGTTATAATTAGGGAGTCAAATAAAAGCTGAAAAAATGTGGTTACTATTTAAAAAGTTCTAGAAAGTTTCTTCATTAACATTGTTTTATCATTCCTGTTTTGAAAAAGGACAAAATATTTCTCTTGTAACTTTTAAAAATTTTAAATCTTTATAACAGATAGATTTTTGGATATTAGAGTTTTAAACATATATTTTGATGCTAGAATTTGAAAGGAAGTAAAAGGAATATAATATTACATATCATAATAAAGTTTAGAAGTTTATATTTTAAACAGAAATGCTGAATAAATGTATATAAATTTATGAAATGGGAAAATGAAAAACTAACAGGGCAGATTTTATTGAAAATAATTTTAAACAATAATCAATTTTTAAACTTTGTTGCTGTATACATGTGCAGAAGCGAAAAGAATCATATGATATAATGACATAGTAACTTAAAAAGTAATATGTCTACAAGCGGTATGATGGCCGGAAGAATTTTCCCCTCTTCGGCTTCAGACTGCAACGTATTTGTTAAATAATCGTGGAAAACAGATCAATTAATATTTTTTGATAATTCTTGTTTTAAAAGAGGGGGAAGTGTGTGTTTTATAATCTGTGAAAATTTCAAATTTTCGTATACGATACATTTTTAGATGTTGAAGTTTTAAACTCATGAACTTCAAATAGACGAAGAATCAAGCGATTTTCAGAAATCAAATTACAATTTTTGTGCAAGCTCTATTTAAAAGTCCCCCTTCGATAGAGTAAACTGTAAAATTCTGATATTTTTAGTTTGTTCTTTAAACGAAGATATGTGCGAAAGTCTCTTAAATATTAAACAAAAAAATGTTTAATTGAATTTTGAAAAATCATTGACTAACGGCAGGGATTCAGAACTCTATATAAGAAATAAAAACTTATATACAAAACATGTGCCCACAAATTCAAGTACATGCAAAATAAATCCTAAATTTGTTGCTTTAAAATCAATGAGCCAATAAATAATTAAAAAAATTGAAAGGTTTCAGATTTTAAATTACGTCCAAAGAGGCGTTTTTTTTTAACATTTCGTGTGTTACCTTTATTTATTAAATATCATGTTCTTCGCACTTAAACCATAAAATTCAGTTCAACAACAATATTGAAAAATAATTTTAAAATTTAATTTTAGAATTTCCGATACACAGTCTCCTGCACTGGAGATAAAAATGCTTTTTCTGTACAACGCTGCCGTTGCTCACTTTGAAATCCTTGAGTTTGTTAATCGAAAATTCGTTCAAGTTTTACAAAATATGAAATCGATAATAAAACAAATTCTAAATCTGAAATTTGAGCTTCCAGATGCCCATATTCGGGTGGAAACATTGAATATTCAAAATTTGATGGCTCTAGGCACCGTTCTTTTATCACAGTGAGAGAAACATACATACATTTATGCAGATTCTTCATTATTTAATTTCTTTAAATATATTACAGAGCTATAATATTTGGTGGCAACAATTTGAAAAGTGAAACAACGCTTTTTGTGAATCAACGCAAAATGCCAAAACGGAATTAATAGTCCTTATGGGCAAATTGCCCCTTTGGACTAATAAAGCAATGCAAAATATTATAGTAATGAACAAACATAACAATTCAATCAAAAGAAGTTAAATATTTACCAAAATTTAAAATGTGATGTATCCACCGATCTAAAAAATGAAAATGAAATCCAGTTTGGAAGAAATTGCTTTAGAACATCGACAAATAATGCGCATACAAAATTTGAACTCGATAGCCTATCAGGATGTAGGTTAAAAATCGATGACTAAATTTTGACCGTAGTGAAACACTATGAGTGAACTAAATAAAAGTTTATAAAACGTAATGAAATAAATTAAAGTAAATTAATAGTAACATTGCTAAAAAGTAAAACGAAGTTAGTAAACATTAATATCTGATATTATTTTCTAAATCTATTGATATATTTTAAGCAAGGAAAATTTATGACATGAGTAATTATGAAAAATGTAATTTATAGTATACTAAAAAATACTAGATTTAAAAAAAATAAGGAACTTCAGGACAATATTTTAATAAAAAAAAATTCTGAAAGGTTTCAGATTTTAAATTACGTCCAAAGGGGCGTTTTTTTTTTCATTTTGTGTGTTACGTTTATTTATTAAATATCATGTTCCCCGCACTTAAACAATAAAATTCAGTTCAACAGCAATATCGCAAAATAATTTTAAAATCAGTACATCTTTAGAATTTCCGATACACAGTTCCTCGCGCTTTAGATAAAAAGGTTTTTTTTGTAGAGTGTTGCCATGGCTCGCATTTAAATCGTTTGAGTTTGTTCATCAAAAATTCGTTGAAGTTTTACAAAATAGGAAATAGATAGTAAAACAAATTCCAAATTTGGGCTTCCAGATGCGCATATTCGGGTAGAAACGTACGTTATTCAAAATTGGATGGCTCTAGTACCGTTGTTTTATCCCATTTGGAGAAATATACATACATTTAAGCAGATTCTTTATTATTTAATTTCTTTAAATATCATACAGGGCTGCAATATTTTGTGGCAACATTTTGAAAAGTGATTCAGACTTTTAATGTTTCTAACGCAAAATCGCAAAACGAAAACAATAGTCCTTCAGGGACAAAGCCCCTTTGGACTAAAAATATCTTACTTGCATAAAATCAGATTTAATGTTTAAGTTTGTGTTTGCAACCAAAAACCTTTTAAACTCATTCCATAATCTTAACATTTGAAATTTCAAAAACCAGGAAACTTTTCATTTTCATTTTGTATATGATCCCTCTTACTTTGAAGACTTACATTAAAGGAATTTTTTTATGTTTTTACCCCTTGGTCTCTAATGAGCGGCTCCATAAACAGCAGAGTATAAATTTCTTTTAGAAACGTAAGGGATAATGAGCCAAAAAAGACCGTTAAGTGCGTGGCTCATCAGGAAGAGAAACTCAGCGAGCTAAGTCTTCAGAGCTGATAACTGGTTCTTTTTCTTTTCTACTTTTTTCACCCTCACTTATTTAGAACACCGTTTGTCGTTTACAGTTGCCATCTTCCAGAAAGAAATCGAAAAGAAAACACAGTTATTGAATAACTCATCTCCGCGCTACTCGACGGCGAATCGTGTAGGTGTGGCCACGGAGAGAGGCGTTAACGAATGAGAGTGGTTTACGGTTTTGAAATCTCGTTGTCATGGTGATCTGCGCTGAAGTTGCGCACGATTGCGAACAGGTAGTTCAATAGCTTTCTAGTCATAATTTCAGCTGCATTTTTTTAAAAAATATTTTTATATATTTGCTCATCTTTGTTTTCTAAATTTTGAGCAAATATGAAAAGTATTAAATTCAGTTATAACGTAAAAAACGTTTCATGCTTACCATAGGATTAAAAGAACTATAGAACTTCAAAAATTTTAAAACTGAAATGAAAAATTAAAAAGCCTTCTTAAATACCTTTTGAAATCGAATGTGTTTATGGAAGGCATTACAAAATTTTGTCAAAGTCTCAAAAGCCTAAGGAAGGTACAAAAACCATTTTTTTATCTCTAAATGAGGTATTAATATGAAAAAACACTATTACATTTACTTAGGTTTTATGACATACTTCTTTTACATCGTTTCGCGGATATTACGTTTTTTACGAATCAGAATGTCGAGTACTGAATATTCAGTCCTTCTTTGGATCAGTTTAATAGTGGTTTTGTAAATTACAGCTTGCTCTTTCTCTTCCCTATGCCATGTTTTGATATTTCTAGTAATGTTTAAGATATCATTATTCATCATACTGTTTATCATTGATAAACCTGATAAATATATTTTATATAATTGATAAATATATTTTCACCATCTGCTTCTGACGGCAACATATTTTTTTAATATGTAGAAAATAGATCATTTAGTACATTTTATCATTCTTGTTTTAAAGAGGGTTAAAAGTTTCTTTTATAATCTGTTCTGTATAAAGTTTTCTTTATAAAGCAACACTTTATTAACGATACCTTTTTAGATGGTGAAATTTCAAGATCATAAACTTCAATAATTTAAAAAAAATCAATCGATATTAAAAAAAATCGCCAAAAATACAAACATTAAAGGAAATTTTCCATATTAATTTTTATTTCTCTGTTGTATTCGATGGTGCAAAAATTAAAATCCTGTTATCTTTAATTTGCTCATTAAACGGATGTGCAAAAGATTAATTAAACATTAAATTTTAAAAAATCTAAATCGAATTTTGAAAAGATCGTTTCACTACAATGCATTGCCATCAGAGGGTATGCAAAATTTGAATCGATGGCTTAAGTAGTTAAGCAAGGTTAAAAATCGATAACAAAATTCCACTCACAGTGAAACACCATGTTTGAACTAAAACAAAAGTTTATAAAAATTATTTATTAGATCATTACTTTATTAATTTTTGTATTATTTGTTTAATTTCATAAATAGGACTAAGTTTTTAGAAATAAAATTACAGTTTCTGATTGCAAGAAAGTTAAGTTTTAGTTGTAGAGTCATTACGTTTTTTTTTTATGCTGAGAGACGTTAAAAATGAGCAATGCTCTCTGGGATTCGAACCTCAGACTCTCGAATACGCGCCGTGTGTGCTGACCATTACACCACGAAGGCATGCTAAGAAGGCGGGACAAATACCTTATATATTGCCCCTTTTAATGGCTGATTGGGGATTAGGGGACCTAATCGCCAAATCCTGGAGGTGG
This sequence comes from Stegodyphus mimosarum, assembly GCA_000611955.2. NCBI lineage: Eukaryota > Metazoa > Arthropoda > Arachnida > Araneae > Eresidae > Stegodyphus > Stegodyphus mimosarum. The sequence continues at coordinate 12,929 of KK118833.1, read as the reverse complement.
AGAATCATCATCCATAACCTTTTTTAGTTTGGGTGCAACTGTAGATTCATTAGGTTATTCTGAAAGGAGACATGAGAAATGAGCAGTGCCCTTGCCGGGACTCGAACCTCGGACCTCTCGAATACGCGCCGTGTGTGCTGACCATTACACCACGAAGGCATGCCAAGAAGCTGGGAGAAATACCTTATATATTCCCCCTTTTAATGGGTGGTTGGGGATTAGGGGACCCAATCGCAAATCCTGGTGGTGGAGAATCATCATCCACCACCTTTTTTAGTTCGGACGCCAATGTAGAGACATTTGTTTTTAACGACGATTTTTTTGAAGTGGTAATCATGAAAAATGAGCATTGCCCTCGCTAGAACTCGAACCTCGGACATCTCCAACAAGCGCCGAGTGTGCCGGCCATTAAACCACGAAGGCATGCTAGGAAAGCGGGAGAAATACTTTATGCACTTAATACATTGTTTTGCTATATTGATGCAATTTGTCAAGCCACATTTGCTTGTTTTGCGACTCGAGTTGTGCTCTTAAAAATAATTGACAGTTTATTTCATAAGAATCTTTTGAAGCTTTGAAATGATTCTTTTCAAGTGGAGAAACATGCTTGACTTGAATTAATTAAAATAAATCTTTTGCTGGAAATAATGACGAAATAATGCTGAGCTGAAAAGGTTAAATAGTATGGCTAATAACTTAAGTGATGTTCTATCAGATTATTTGTCGAATTGATTTGATTGGAATAATTTCATTAGACAAACGATTTGACAGAAAATCGTATAATGAAAGTCTTTTCCTTCCAACCAGGGTTCTCCGAGACAGTTTCTTTAGATATCAATCCTTCAACGCATGTCAAGTCAAAGGATATGTATTGAGGGTAATTTTATAGATTCTCCACGCGAAAACATTTTGCCTAACTCAAATCGGTGATATTGTTGCGAAAAATTCGGCGGTTGCGCCTGTATGTAAGCTTTCCGGCATAGCACTAGGGTTGCCATAAAATACTGTATGGTAGGGTTGCCAGATTGGCGACTTTATCGCCCATTTGGCGACCAATTTGGCGATATCCCATGGTCCAATCGGGAAGCTTCTAGAATAATTTCCTGTCGAGATATTTCTCGAAACCTGTGGAACCTAATGAAAAGCTATATAAACCCTTGCGTTTCTGAGAGCCGGCAGAGTTGCGAGCAGAGTGTGATAGTGTGATTAAGAGTGTGATTAATTGTGAGAATTGCGAGAATAGCTGCTGACTGTGATTGCTAAGCTACGCAAGAGTTTTGTGAACGGAAAGCGATCGAGATAGTGCTTTGCCGTGAAGCTACCTTTACAGTATAGCTTGACAGTGTATTGGTGATTGTTCCACGGTGTTTATTATAAGTCTAGTGTTGCAGTGAAGCTACCTTTACAGTTACAGCCTGAAGCTGTGTGGCTGATTGTTTCAGCGTATTTATTGTAGATTTTCGACGCTTTTAATGGTAATTTTGGAACTGTGCTGTAAATAGCGATTCTTGTAAATAAATTGTGCTTTTTACTGTTCTGCATCGTGTTTTCATCGGATACTCTCAAATCTACGAACCCGTAAAACGCAACAATATTTTAAGCTGGCTTCCATTTATTCCGTTAGCTGAAGAGGATTTGAAAGCTTTGATTCCTTGCTTGTTTTCATTGAAAAACCATTCATTTTTGGTTAAGAACCTAATATAATTTATCTGGAATGCAATAAATTAAAATTATGATAGAAATTCCCAAAATATTTCTGTAATAATCTTGAAATGGTAGAGTAAGAATATTTAACTAATTTACAGCAAAAAATGTAACGCTTCTTCGGAGAGCATTATGTCAAAACTGGTGGCTTAGTAATAAATGAAAATAATATGACATTTCTAATATTATATGACTTATAGATTATTTTCCAAGCACATGTCATAAAATTCAAGTTGTGAATGTAAAAATTTGACGAATGTCTTTAAGAGATCTCAGTCTCTCAAATTTATGTGCTATGTGCAGAAACATTTTGTCTTTGGATTATCTTGAAAAATCACATAATCTGATCATCTGTTTTATATTTGGAATTTATACTGACCGTGTATTGCCCTTACATTTCTTTTGGTGACAGAGATCTATTTTTTATAATTATTAAATCTTATCAAATGTTGCTATTAGTTATTTATAATTTATACCGTTATTTAAAACCTAATGCTTCCACCAATACTTTGTAGAATATAATTGACAAACGCCTGCTATTCTTCCATCATAAAACATTGAGAAAAGTTTTCCTTCATAAAATTCACATTGTTTTGACATATGCAACTGCATACTGAAGAAATTCAAAGAAATACAGACTTTTCTTGCAGGGATTTGCTGTATCACTCCTTTAAAATATTTTAACGCTTTCAACACATTAAGCATATTTATTACACAAGTGTCAATTTCTTTCGAACAAATAATATCAATTTTAAACATAGGGGGAAAATAGTCATTCTGCAAATCTGGACTACTTCCGAATTTTGACATTTCGTATACGCTAAACAAAATCATTTGTTTCATTCTTCATTCATGCAGAATGAACAAAAAGAGGCTTATTTCGTGGCTGCTACATTACTTGTAATATTTTTAATGATTAATATTTCGCCTGGGACAGACAAATAAAACCTTGCTGTTATATTATTTTCTCATAAATTAATGCTATTCAGAAGCTTTTGAAAACAATTAAAGAAAGGACTTAATTTCTAAAACACTGCATTTTCGTCATTGCCTGTAAAATTTTAAACAGATACAGAGTAAAGACGTTAGGTTATTTCGAAGCAGGAGACATTAAAAATGATCAGTGCCCTCGCCGGGAGTCGAATCTCGGACCTCTCGAATACGCACCGAATGTGCCGACCATTACACCGCGAAGGCATGCTAAGAAGGCGGGAGAAATACTTTATAACCAAGACAGGATTTTAATGTAGTGAAAACAATACGCTTTTGCAGCGTGATCAAAATTTTCTCCAATTTTTGCTCTGATGAACGCTTTTCATGGTAAGCTATTTATACAAGTTAGGAAACATTAGAAAGGCATGAAAAAAGCGAATAAATAAGTTTTTGATTATTGAAGCCATGTAAAAAGAGTTAGAATTGCAGATCTGGATACAATTAATTGAAAAATAAAGTTCCAGAATACTGCTTTTTTTACTGGCTTTTTGTGCGGAAAATAAAATTCAATCATTTGTGAAAGAAGACGTTTTCCCGTTTTCTTTCTTTTTCTTTTTATTAAAGGAAAATGAATTTTATATCTCTTCACATAGTCTTAGCTTTAACCTCTTCTATTCTCTAATAATCTACTGACCTTGTTAAACAGTGTCTGACTATAATTTTGAAATATTATTAGACCAAAGGGATTTGAATCCCGAAGGACTATTACTTTCGTTTTGTCATTTTGCGTCGTTTCACTTTTCAATTTACTGCTTATTTTATTTATTTATTTATTTTTTTGACGTAGCTTTCTTTTCAAAAATCGTCTTCGTTGCACGGGAAAATAAAAAGAAATTTTAATTACAATTCTAAATAAATAGCCAAATAAATGTGAAATTCGTAACAATATTTTCTAAAACTTTAACGAATTTTTCATTAACAAACTCAAAGATTTCAAAGCCAGCAATACCAACGTTGTACAGAAAAACATTTTTATCTCTAGCGCGTGAGAGCGTGTACCGAAATTTCTAAAGATATGCCCAATTTAAAATTATTTTGCGATATTGCTGTTGAACTGAATTTTATGGTTTAAGTGCGAAGAACATGGTATTTAATAAATAAAGGTAACACACAAAATGTTAAATAAACGCCCCTTTGGACGTAATTAAAATTTGAAACCTTTCAGATTTTTTTAACTATATCGTGTAATTGTGAATATTGTGTATACAGGGAATATTATGTATCTATGTTTATGACAATTGATTCGGACAATTCTCACGTCGTTGGCAAAAACGAAATAAGGAGAGGAAAACGCGGTAATAATAAAAATGATTTACAAAATAAATCTTTTAAAATATTATGCGCTCTGTACTTTGATGGAAGAAAAGACGACACGGTGGTAATTTAAAAAAATTAATTCAAACTTTTTCGGAGAACTAAAAAAGAGAATCATTATTCCCTCATACAGGAACAAAGATCAGAATATATCAGCCATGTCGCTTCCTCTACAGAGATTGCTAAAGATGTATCTTCTACCATTATTTCCCATTTGACTATATGTGAGATTCTCGTTCAAGAACTTGATGTGATAAGGAGTGATGGAATTGTAATTAAGATTGATTTTAAAAAATGATGTTATTTACAACATCGAATTGCACATTGGGAGACCATTGCGATAGGCTATGTGTCTGTTACACATCAATGAATTGCAGTTTTTTTCATCTATTTGCACTGCTGTTGCGTCACCATCCTATCTCTTGGATAGTAGTATCAGACGGTTCAAATCCTCCTTAGCAACGATCGGGGAAAAACTCGCTAGCAGTGAAAAAATTACACTGGTTCGCTTTGAAGAGGTTGAATGCTTCATTCCTCAAGTTAAAAGAAAAGTAACAAGAAAGGATCAAATATACTTGATATTTCTGCTGCTATAAAATCAAGTACAATTTTAGAAGATTTAGTGACTCATTATAGTGGTCCGCTTTCACACTCAAGATGGCTGACGACAATAAATCATTCTTCAGACTATGCGTGAGCTTGGAAAATTCTACTGATGAAATTATGCTGTCGATGCATTTTATTTTGAATAGTTAGTTTGCAGGGTTTCTTACTTTTATTCTGTCGGAATAAGTGTCTGCTAAGCGAATAATCGCTTAACTCCAAGACAGAAACGTAAACTCAAGAATTGTTAATTACCCTTTGTTTGCTGAAAATAACAGTCAGTCCCTTTCTTAGGGCGTACAGCAAAGCTTAAGCTTGGGCTTAAGCTCAAAATGCAAGAAAACGAACTTATTAATAACTAACTAAAAAGATTTAACGGAAGCTAACACAGTTCTAAACTAGTTGGCCTGTAATATTAAACTAGCCAGCGAACTATTAAAAAGCACGTAATACGGCAGAGAGTAGTAACAGCTTAGAGAGACGTAACCCAAAGGCAAACGCGCGCTATTCAGGAATCCTAACTCCCTCTGTCGCAGTCAGTTGAACTTGACTTAAATACTATTATTCTTCTTATTTGCATTTAACACGTTTCTAAAACTCATTCTGGTAGGGAATGGTAAGCTAGAAGAGTTAGGAAAGAAACATTAAATTAAAATAACTATTTTAAAATTAAAATATGTCTTACAAGTTCCATGCTTGTCTGGTTCGAAATCAAAACCAACAAAAGTTTCACAGATGGCCCAAGGATAGTTTGGAAGCTATCAGAACATCACGAAATATAACTCAAAATTTGCTGCAAAAACAAAATACATACCAAGCCATCAACCCAGTAATTCAGCGTAATATATTCTTTTCTCATACTGGAAATTTGATCCTTGCAATGATTGTGGATAAAGGAAGACATAGCAAAGAGTTAAGATTGCGCCGCTTTGAAAGCTTAATCACTTTTCACGTGAAATATTATTCGAAACTTCACTACGTCAAAACTTAACTTCGAAGGAACAGGCTACGTCAATATGATTTGGTAGGGGAGCTGCAATATCTTTCCTTCTCCACTATTAAGAAGCATAGCGGATGAGGACATCAAAAATCTATTAAAGAGTGGCACGTTGTTGCAACCGGATTTTCAGAACTTCCCTTGTCACACCCAGGAACGGTGGGTCAAGCTTATGACTGAAGCATTAAAAAGGTGTGTGGCGCTGAAGCAAAAGAGACGACTTGATTAGGAAGCAAAAGAGACGACTCTCTTATCAGTTATCTAGGATAGCTATATCTAAGATATATAACTGCCTAATTTATTAATTCAGAATTTCGCTAAAAGTCAGACTTTAAAGCGCGCTCGTTTTAATGAATAAAATTAAAAATGATAAACATATATAACCTTTGTTTACTAAAAATATTAAAAAAATTATCAAAAATTACGAAATATTACTATTTCTGCAAGAATTTTTTATCCTTTTCGCCAAACAATAAATAATTTAAAATTACAGGTATTAAACGTTTTCCGTATTCATCATGCACCAAACTTCACATTAGGAACAATTGCATTTTGATTGTAGTTAGTTTAGTAATTACAAAACACTGACAAAAACATAAAAATTTCGCAATTTTTCAAAACTTTAAGGGCGATGAGCGCACAGAAAATACATTTTTATATGAAGAAATTTTTTTTTCATTTGCACAGCTAAGCCACAGATAACTTTTCTAGTGTATAGCTACAGTTAAAAAAAAATCTGAAAGGTTTCAGATTTTAAATTGCGTCCAAAGGGGCGTTTTTTTTTTTTTTTCATTTTGTGTGTTACCTTTTTTTATTAAATATCATGTTCTTCGCACTTAAACCATAAAATTCAGTTCAACAGCAATATCGCAAAATAATTTTAAAATGAGTCTATCTTTAGAATTTCCGATACACAGTTCCGCACGCTGGAGGTAAAAAGGTTTTTTTTTCCCCGTAGAGTGTTGCCATTGCTCGCTTTTAAATCATTTGAGTTTGTTCATCAAAAATTCGTTAAAGTTTTACAAAATATGAAATCGATAATAAAACAAATTCCAAATTTGGGTTTCCAGATGCCCATATTTGGATGAAAACGTTCAATATTCAAAATTGGATGGCTCCAGGTACCGTTGTTTTATGACAATGCGAGAAACATACATACATTTATGTAGATTCTTCATTATTTGATTTCTTTAAATGAAATACAGAGCTGCAATATTTCGTGGCAACAGTTTGAAAAATGATATAACGCTTTTAGTGATTCGACGCAAAATCGCAAAACGAAAACAATAGTCTTTGAGGGACAAAGCCCTTTTGGACTAAAAAAACTTTTCGATCCAACCTAATGCACAGCTAGATGTTATAGCAATTCCATATTCTATGGATAATCGTTTTTGAGTTGTGCTAGATATTTACAGACATCAAGAAAAAACCCATTTTGAATTGATTTTGCAATAAATTTTGGAATAAAGTCCTTTATTCTATCCGTACCTACAGATGTCATGCAAACAAATAGTCAAAATGGATATTTCCGTTCAAATTCGAAAGACGAAATTGTCGCGAATACAATACTTTCTTTGAAGAAATAAAAATTAATTAATTAATTAATTAATTTAAAAAGTCTGAAAACTTAAGATTTTACATTACTCCCAAACGGATTTTGTTTAATGTTTTGTGTGTTACCTTTATTTATTAAATATCATGATCTTTGCACTTTGTTATTTTTGAAATTTTTTCTTTAAAATGCCTTGGAGAGTTAAATACAGTAGTGCGTGTAGAAACGAGGTTTTCAGCTGCAGACGTACAAATTGCACTAAGAAAACAAAAGATTTTAATCGGTTACTTTCTTTAAGTTTAACAAAATAGATGAACATATCGTGTCAGATTATGGCACATTAGTGAAATCTTACGATGTACAATACACGAATGTAATTGATTAGTACAATATGATTTGATGCCTGCTTCGCAGTTCATTCATACAGGCAGGTATTTGGCGATGTAGAAAGAATATTCAGAATGCTTGGCTAGATTTATATTTCCATGTGCTGTTCCTTGTTAAGACGCCATGCATCCCCTTGCTAGCTCGAAAGTTGGCCACGTCAGCTGACACCTAGGAAGGACAGTTTACAGCACCATCAGAACCGAGAAGACACACGACTGTTTCTCTTTCTCTCTCATATGCCTCAAGTGTGCGTCGGGAAGACTCTTCCGCAAAATTATATAACTCACTTTCTCTGCTCAGCGCAGTCGCGAACGGGAGGAATGTAAATTTCCAACACACTTAAACCATAAAATTCAATTCAACAGCAATATCGCAAAATAATTTTAAAATGAGCATAGCTTTAGAATTTCCGATAGACAGTCTCGCAGGCTAAGGATTACTTTTCTGTACAGTGTTGCCATCGCTCGCTTTGAAATCGTTGAATTTGTTAACAAAAAACTCGTTAAAGTTTTACAAAATAGGAAATAGATGCTAAAACAAATTCAAAGTTCAAATTTGGGCTTCCAGGTGCCCATAGTCGGGTGGAAACGTACGTGTTCAAAATTTCATGGCTCTAGGTACTGTTGTTTTATCACAACGCGAGAAACATACATACATTTATGCAGATTCTTCATTATTTAATTTCTTCAAACATAATACAGGGCTCTAATATTTGGTGGCAACAATTTGAAAAGTGAACCGGCATTTATAATGAATCAGCGCAAAATTCCAAAACGAAATTAAGACTCCTGGGCAAATTGTCGCTTTGGACTAAAAAAGAAAGAAAGAAACGTGTCCGAGAATTGAAACTTGCCAAAGGTTGAAAAACCCAAGGGGAAGGCTAAAAAAATGCAGTCTCCAAGGATTGAGCAGAATACAGCCTCGAAGACTGCCAAAAGAGACAGACCTGAAGATATGCCTTCAGGGAGGCTCTAATGGTGGTCAAGATGGCTGTACTCATTGAGGGACATCCTGAAAAGTGTTTATCGGAGGAACAGGCTACTGATCTTGAACTTCTGATAACGTTGACTACTTTAGCTATTCTGAATACTAAAGAGTTACATCTGAACTCTATTAAGGGGCTGTTACACTTTACAAACAAAGTGGGCGATCCAAACAAATGCAGCTAAGAAGCATTGGGTTTGGTGCGTTTGACACAAAATGCTATTTAAAAGCAGAGGAACCTGATACCTGACAAAATCAACCATGAAAAAGAAGAAGACGGCCTGCATGACTCTAGTTTCCTGTTACAGGAGTACCTCTTTAAACATCCTCTTGATTGTATTATTGGAAGCTTAAAATTCACAATTTTAAGTGTATAAAAGTAACATTTTACCAGTTTTCCAAAATAAAAGCTTTAAAACTCAGGATTCCTTCCGAAATTGTTTTACAAACTTGCTATCGTAACCTTAAACAATGAATAATTAAATTAAACATTCTGATGTTCCCAGTTTTTTCAAACATTGGGTTAATATTTACGTGTGTTTTCATATAAAATTTATGAATAAGTATTCCAGAAGAGCGAGGAAAAAATTAAGCGACAATTTTGAACATTTTTTTACAACTCCAAGCAGTAATAATTTTAACAGTATCCAAAAATCTTCACCAGTTTAGATCCCAAATAATAACAAATGTAAAGAAATATGGCAACACTTAACACACATACACAACATGTAAACGTAAATATTGATTACCTGAGTTGATCCACAACACACACACTTTTTTTCTCATTGCCTTTTCTAATATAAGCTACGCCTCTGTTTCCTTCCGTAGGCTTTCCCTATGAAATGGTCACCAGAGGGCGGTTGTACTGGTGGCCCACCGTATCTTATTTGATAAACTGAAACAGAACGTTTTGTTTCAAATTTTGAAGGTGCATAAATTATATTAGAGTGCTGCGAAATCTCATTGAACAGAATTTCTTGAATGTTAGTCACGTTGTTTTGACTAAATAATTTTATATTCATAGAATAAAATAATAAAAAATAATAATTTTATTTTACAATTATAAAATATGGATTGCTTACAACTCATGTTCAGAATTTAAAAACCTTTCGCGCAATGCCAGCGTCTTAAAATATTGTATGTAAATGTGGCAACATGGCATGACAGACATACATATTTAAATTTTTTTAATTTTTACTTCATTATTATATGGAAATAATATTGCTCATCAATTTGTTTTTAATTTTTATTTTAATTATAAGCATTAGGACTTTCTGTTTGCATTATAAGAAAGAATAACATATGCAAGAGGCCATACAGTACATTTCGAGAAATTAATTTGATTGATTTTGCATGTCAGGCTGAACTGAAAAAACTCGCTCTGGCTGGCACACAGGGAAATTCAGCGCCACAAGGTCATAGACACAGGGAAGAATTTCACTCGGAGTCGTATCTTTCGGAATTCATTTTGGAAAAATCGTCTGAAATTTTGATGCTATATTAAAATCAATCGCGCAGATATGGCAGCCACAAATTATATGCAACTTGGCCATAATCTTGGGACTGTGACCCGCGAAAATCAAGTAGTACCTAATTTTTTGCTATTGTTGTTATTAAACACACTGACAGTAGATAAGCTAATTCGGATATTGTTCGGAGAACAGCCTTGACGCCAAAAAGGGAGAAACAGCTTATTTGTGGTATGGCAGGCAATGGCTGTCATTCGATGACATACTTCCTCTAGGTAGACAGCCATAATACTTTTCCCTTTCTAAGGGATTATCTGTAGTATTACTTATTATCTTATTACACTCATGGACAAAAAAATTAGCGCACCAAGAAATAATTGCGGGATCGTAACGAAACTTGCAATGAAAGTACATGTCGGGGAGATATGCAAACGATTAGAAATGTCGCCTGATTGCGCATTACGTATAGCCGGTAGAGGGCGTTGAACGTCGTACTCTGTGGAGTATAAAACAGGTAACCAAAGCTTTGTTTGAGAGTGCTGAATCGTTTACGAAGGAAGAGCTGAGGTAGACATGCCATTACGCCGTGTTTGAAGATAATATGAGCAGTTGTCGCAGTTTGAGAGGGGGAGAATCGTCGGGATGATGGAAGCTGGGTGGTCAGCTAAACGAGTAGCTCGTCAATTAGGCCGCTCTGATTGTCTTGTGAGGAGATGTTGGGACCAGTGGACCCGATACATGTCATATACACGAAGACCAGGCTCAGGACGCCCTCGACAGACCAGTCGTCGAGAAGACCGCCACATCGTAAGAAATGCACGCGTACAGCCAACTGCTTCAGCGGCCACCATCCAGGCACAGGTAGCACCTTCACTAGGGGCCCCTGTGTCTTCTCCAACCATACGAAGGCGCCTGGCGGAAGGACAATTGGTATCGTGGCACCCATTACGTGTGCTGTCCTTGATGCCCACCCATCGACGCCTTCGTTTGGAGTGGTGTCGAGCACGAGGAAACTGGACTGCAGCGGAATGGAACCAGGTCGTCTTTAGCGACGAATCCAGATTCAGTCTCGGCAGTGATGACAATCGTGTTCGTGTGTAGAGAGCCCGTGGTGAACGTCTCAATCCTGCCTTTGCTGTACAACGACACATCGCTCCCACAGCTGGTGTGATGGTATGGGGTGCCATTGCTTACAATACACGGTCACCCCTAGTATTGTTCCGCGGCACCATGACAGCCCAGCGATATGTTCACGAAATCCTGCAACCACATTTGTTGCCACTCATGAAACGGCTCCCAGCAGCCATTTTTCAACAAGACAATACTTGGCCTCATACGGCAAGGGTGTCACAAGACTGTCTCTGCACTGTTACTACCCTTCCTTGACCTCCCCGATCCCCAGATTTGTCTCCAATCAAGCATATCTAGGATCATTTGGGACGACGAGTTGGGCATCCCACGAGTTTGAACGAACTAGAGGCAAGGTTACAGCAAATATGGAACGAAATGTCTCAAGACATCATACAGAACTTGTATGACTCAATGCCCGATCATATCGCATCGTGCATTCGCGCTAGAGGGGGTCCAACGGAGTATTAACTCCTCCGTTCTCTTGCCTTTTTCTCTGAAATAAATTATCCTTTTTCTTTGATTTCCTTATCATTTACTTATATCAAAGCAGTCATTGCGTATGTAAAATTTCGTTTCATTTTGACGACTCCTTCTTGGTGCGCTAATTTTTTTGTCCATGAGTGTATTATTAATATTTATTATTGTAGTATAGTAATTAGTATTTATTATTGTAGTATAGTAATTAGTATTTATTATTGTAGTATAGTAATTAGTATTTATTATTGTAGTATAGTAATTAGTATTTATTACTGTAGTATTTATTATTGTAGCAGTTATTCTGTAGTATTTACTTCCGTTGGCATAATGAAATGTCGCCCATACCCTTTAAGAAGCGAAGTTGGCGCAACCAAGGCTGTTCTCCGAACAATACCCGCTAATTCAAATAAAATTTGAACGCTGGCGCGAAAGTATTAGAAGTTGACCATCACTTGTTAGCGATAAAAAGAAATGACGCGTGCAAAATTCATTCAAAAAATGTTTCTCGTAAGGAGCCGTTTACAGTCATCTCTCTTTTGGTTTGGCTTAGTTTATTATGGCAAAGCACTTTAGGACTATTTACCTAAGGGAAGGGATGCCTTCGTAGAGGACGTTCTAAAAGAAACTGGCTCATATACACGTTACACATTGGGAAAACTACGAAACCGCCCATGCAGCCAACTCTTTCGCCTGTATTCAAACCGATCATCCCTGTTTTGAGACGCCAGTCTTCATCAGCATCAGCTGACTGCTGCACATACATAATTCAAATTACGCAGTCTTAGAGCTTATCCTTCTTCTCTTGATTCCGATACTAAAGATGCCAAATAACTCCGCAAAGTAGGAATGCTAAATGTCATCCGATGATTCCTAAGAACCCGCTTGCGAAAACTCGGCCTTACGATGGCTCCATATGTTCTCAATGGTGTTGGTAGAAGCGTCAAGTTCGGGCATTTTTCTCTCGACAAACTCGCTCAAAGCCATCCTTACGCTCGACCGCCTGCACGAGTATTTATCTTACCAACCATACTTTTTTGTGGAAGCGAGGTACGACAATTAATTAGAACCAGCCATCTAACTAAAACCAAAGGCCAATTAACGGCAATTAAAATTCCAATAATTCAAAATACGAGGTTTACATACTGCCAGTCATGTAGCCTTCGATCACTAAACTAAGAATTTCCATTCAGAAGGTTGCGTAACATTGGGGAAAGTCGTTTCTGCGTTACCAGAAAACCGATGTCTTCGTTAGTGCAGACCATGGAGGTTAGAATAGATGGAGTAAGCATGACGTCACAAAATTGAAGCCGGGGAAGTA